>OZ026621.1:33765548-34365548 GCA_964020975.1 Hermodice carunculata
AAAGGAACAAATGGGGACCGAAGTGCACGGCAGCTTGCGGAACTTAATGTTCATCTGACCCCTGTCCTGGACGTTTTGACAGCATATTACGGAACTGTTGAAGACCCGTGCGTCAGCGAGTCGTTATCTGCTGGCACACATTTTATGGTAAAAAAAAATACTTAGTGTATCCAGTTTTTACAGTAACTTCAAGTTGCTTACCATTGCGTTATCTTAGATCAGATAAAATCAAGAATAAAATTAACCGTCGCTCTCATTAATTCTTTCAGTGCCAAGTTTTGATTTAGAAAACAGGTTTCCCGGGCTTGCTTTCGGCGCTGTGTCGCAAGGAAAGCCGTTGCCATGGCCGCACATCATTGTAACTGCAACTATTGGCATGATGCTTCTCTATTGAAAGGTCGTTTCACAAACGAAAGAATGTTAATCGAAGGTACTGTGGCTATGTTAACTGAGAACTGAAAGTTCAGCTTGGGCCAGCCTATAGTTGCCTTTTTCCTTTATACTCGAATTGTTTCAAGGGAAAAATGAAAAAGATAATGGATAACAAAACCGACTCTCCCAAGATCAGCCCATACCATCAACTGATCATGACTCCGGCGTGATCTGCATCCTATTCAAACAGTCTCATGCCTGTTGTTTGTTGTACACTGTGTGTTTAAAAATGCACAGGAGTTTTCAGTTTGGTACACATGTACATGTATATAGTCGATTTTACTTGATTGTATGATTTCTTGTTTGGTCTTTTTAAATGGTTTTGTTCTCGTGTTTTTAACACACCACACTAGTGCCTCCGATGTGAATGGGTATTTTTCATTCAGGAATATATAGAAGTTAGTGATATGCATTATGTCTCACGATATTTTCAACCACCAGTGCGTGACTTCACTGACCAGCTCAAAATTCCTCTGCCAAGGCATTCCCGTCAAGGTTTGTTGACTGTTGTTGTGGGAAAACAAAGTTTCATTTGTCGGTAACTCTCAGAAACCACATAACAGAGTGTGTAAACCATAGATTTTACAATAATAATACTAAAAAAAAACAAAACAATTTAGATATACATACTTCCGGATGCGGCCCAAAATATTGGTGGCATATAAGATAATAACTACTAATCCTCATGATAACCAAAATCCCAATCTTTAAGTAAGCAAGCTTAAATTGGAAATTGTTCAATGTATTTTAGCATTCCAAACCTTCTGTTTCGGTTTTGTTCTTTCCTTTTTCTGTTTCTTTTGTTCTGAACTCTTTCCTTTCTTTTTGCTTCCATCCCCCAATGCACTCCCCTCCCCTCTCCATCCCTTTTTTCTTTGTTTTCTGCTTCTCGCCCCCCTCCCTCCAAGTCGCCTCTGCTTTCTCGATCTCCTTTAATTTTTGCCCTCCCCCCTTCCTATATTCGTCCTCTCTTCCACTCATCTCCCACGCCGCTCCTATCCCCATCTCCTTTCCTCGTTTCTTCCCCGCAGCTCCTATCGTCTTCTCCTCTTTGCTTTCTGCAACGAGGGCATCAGCTTTGACTTTTTGACAGTGAGGTTTTCTTTATTGCGCCCTTACAGGAAATATGTATGGAGATTTTGTAATCAACTGCCGATGAAAAAAAAATAAAAGAACATTCAATTCTCAAGAAAATTATATCCTTAAGAAATGCGAATGCACGGTTAATATCGCTGACATCTAATGATTAAATATTTTTGCCCGTTTTATCATTTATGACGGTAGGTTATAAGAGAAGTTATATATCTCTGTTAAGTAATCAATTTTACAAACTGCTTAACCTAAGTAGCTTTTGTGGTGCTTTCTCTTGCTTTTAGGAAGATTTTTTCGCGATGGAGATTGTTTTCTCATTTAGCATTAAATTTAGTGAGTTATGCGTCCAGCACTATGCGGCTCAGCTTTGAAGTAGTACAGCTACTTACTTTCGTAAGGTTGAAATGCGAAATTAAAATCTGCGCAGAGAGGAAAGCCCTTGTGACAAAATATATACCCACGAACAACTGATATATCCGCGAAATAATTTTACGGTGAACAGGGAGATGAGACTGCGATATCACCTCGTGGCATATTAGTTACACATTAATTATATTGTTCCATGATTTTTATTTTTAATGGATCAGTACTGATAAACTCTGTTGTTATGTGACACTATTTTTGGAGAAAAAAAACTCTTGGTGTGGGTTCAAAGGTCAAATGTAATCTGCACTCATCCTATTTAATCTTGACCTTCTCACATGAAAACTGAGTCAGCAAATCACGTTGTTTTATTCACTAGGAATATTGACGTCGTTTAGCCGACAGATCTCATCGATACTTTTAAATTAACCATCTGGTTGCTGATAAGAACAGAAGCTGTGCTCATGTGAGCTTCTAATTATTGAAGCTTGAAATTATTCTTGAAATTGGAAGGACCTCACATACCCCCGATCAAGCTCGTTTCTCAAATGAAAAAAAAAAAAAAGCCAAAACCCTTGCTTGGTGCCCTTTGAAAGCACCTCACGTAAAACATGACAAGGAAAGCTTTTGACTCAGTCCGCTACTCCGCTAGTCTTCAAAGGAGGTTCAACTGTTTCAAGTGACGAAATATATATGATAAAGTGAAAACTTCCAACGCAGACAACAATTTGCATCAGTGCGCTTTTTGCCATATTTAGTCAGAGAGTACTGAGATCCCTGAATGCAGCGATATGACACAAAATCTAGAAGACTACCACCCTCTATCCAAAAAACAATTGACATTATTTAACCTTTCGGGGACAATTAACATTTACGGTCCTGTCCCGAGAGAGCTAAGGTTAATCGTAATTTTTCTTCTGTTTTTTAACTCATTCCACCCTGATAGAAGACTGAGTCAACAGCTTTCCTTGGCGCGCTCTGGGCGCATTGCGCCCAGAGCGCGCCAAGGAAAGCTGTTGACCATGGGCATATAATTTGGAATGATCTTCCATGCAAGTTTCATCCAAAATATTGAAAAATAATCCCTAAATTAGTAAAATACAATTAGCAGACGACATTTAGATATTAGCGGGAAAAAGCGTCATCAGGGTGGAATGAGTTAACCCATGTCAGAGTAAATAACCCCTAATTATTGATATTGAAAACTGGCTTTATTCGGGTCTGGAATTCCATCGCTTTTCTATATCTTATTGATTAAGGAATATCATTTCATTTCATTCCATTTATTTGTGGGGTTGTTTTTTTGGGGGGTGGGGTGTTTTGTTTTGTTTTTCTTGTTGTTTGCGGATGTAATCTCTGACGCAAATCTATTCACTCTCATCCATCGTTTTATTTTCTGGGTCTTTTCAATGACAAAGACAAGGATGTACCTGATTGAGCAGCCACTATGACTATAATGCTTGCATTTTTGCAGTAAATACTTTACACCAAAGAGACAAACATAAAAATAAATTAATGAAATATTAGATAAAGTCGCATAACAACTTAGGATATATACACACACACACACACACACACACACATATATATATATATATATATATATATATATATATATATATATATATATATATATATATATATATATATATATATATATATCCTGCACGAATCTTGGGTATTACCCACTTTCCTTTTATATAAAACTTTCTCATTTAAAGTCTGAAAATTCACATCTTTTTCCGGAAATTTTGTCCGTAAGTCGCATGTGGTGCAATGATATTTACTACAGTTTATCATTATATAGAATTCATTCCCAGTAGTTCCTGCTTCACATAATAAACGATGTCTCAAATAAATAAATGTGTTTGGTGTTCTGGGTTTTTGTATTTCGACTGGATTCAACATATGATGCATATGCATATATTCTCTGTTTGATAAAATAATGTCTTTTTACCGCTTATTTTTCCGCAAAAGGCACAAGTTTCGTCGTAAAACTGTCGTTAAACTTGCCATTACGATCAGTACCTGTTCTGGCTCTTCTTGCTGGTACATAACATTTTATCTCATCATGTTTCACACGGAAACAAAACTTTTTGTCGGCACTTTGGAAACAGCATTGTGAACACAGTTTATACCTTAAGGCCACAGACCACAGTTATAAATCCTTCTATTTTTCATATTAGTATTTTTCAGTCTAAACAATCAGCATGTTGGTAATTTAAAATTCCGTGAATGCCATTTAACAGAAAAAAATGTCAGAAAAACATGGATTGATTTTTGTCATTGATTTTTTGATTCCCAGCTCGTTGATTTGTGATAATTGTAATACGAAACAACACCTGGATGTCAGCTTTATACAAGTGTATGAACTGTGCTCTTGCCAAGGTCACATCATTGTCCTTCCCCACCGTAAAGTTCCCACCTGGCCTGGAAGACAGTGCACCTATATGACCACCAATGAAGCAACTCTGTGATGCAGCAAACTTGACTTAGCTAAATTTATTTAAACAGAAGCCACAGCATGCTGAAAACATAGTATCTTTACAATAACGGACTATCTCCTTTAGGATGCACAACCAGCCAATCACAACTTTGGTCTGTAACCTGAATCACTCCAGGTTTCCTGCATATTACTAATATCATAGAGCGCAAATAGCATTGAGGTATTAAAGTGTCATCTAGTAGGTGGAAAAGTCCACTTCTTTGGTCAAAAAGATATTGGGACAGAACTGTGTACCCCAATCTGACACAGCCTCCCTTTCACGGTAAATTCAAAGCTGTGTACTCGATGGCGTTTCATAAATTGCCATCCTCGAACTGTAATGGACAATACACGAACCACAGAGTTGAACGCTGCGTCGCTCACTGCAGATCAATCTGTTTCTGTCCAAACATAAAAACTTCCTTTGTCTTTTCAAGTGACTTGATGATAGTATTTATAAAGTTCCAAAATGATGAAATGTCACCATTTCTATCCCACGCAATGATCGGCAGTGTACAACAATCACCACTAGTGTTCAAAGCAAACTTATTTTTGTGACAAAATTTGTAGCTTAAATTGCCTATCATCGCAGTTTTTTCTCCCGACAATATACAACAAAATCAACGCGATACAATGTTGTTTGTCTTGTATTTGTGACATATATATATATATTGTGTGTGTGTGTGTGTGTGTGTAAGCACTAATAATTGATACTATTTTACACCGCTAAAAGGTGATAATTAATCAATACTGATTTTCAAAGAATATACATTGCGTGGTACAGTTTGCCTTAGGAACTTTTTGCGGTCGGTGTATTTTTATTATGTCTTATAATCAAACGGACGTGAAGGACAGTTGGCATAGATAGAAAGATGGATGGATGGCTAGGTAGCTAGGTATTCAGGTAGATATATTTCCATCACACAAGCACGGTGTGGATCTCTAACAAACTATAATGAGGCCAAAATGAAAAATGTTTCAGCCTTGTATTTACAAAGAAATTCAGCAAAATAGTAAACTGATATGCTTAAAAAGCGCACGGAGTCAATATGCACATGACTCTCTCATTCTCTCTTGGTTTTATGCAGTTTGCCAGGAAACAGATTTGTCTAAAAATCATCAATGGTAGCAGAAATATGAGTAATAACGGATCTCTGTCTATATATTTACAGATTGTTGTTTTGATTAATGCAGTTTAACTGATTTATAGACTGTTTTTGTCCTTAGTCCAGCCATGCCGGCTTCGGATAAGATATTATCATTTGTTATTTTACTATATACATGAAACTCAAACATATGGCTTACCCAGAATTAATCATTGAAATGATTTATTGACATATTTTTTGTCATTTGTCCGGTCATGCCGCCTTCAGATGATAAGATATCATCTACGGTTAATTTCCTAAATGCATCAAACTCAAACATATGACTTTTTTTTGAGGGGGGGGGGGGGGGGTAAACAACTAACACACCGGAAGCAACGAAGACCAATACTCTGATTCCGGCTTTAATTTGAACGCAAGAAGCGTTTTGTGAAAACCGGACCTGCAATATGCGTTTTCAAATTTTCCCCATGTGTCCTGACTATTAATGTTATTAGACAGTGTCATTACCATATCCAAACCGTAGTCCTAACGAAATAAATCCAAGTCAATTCCGACCAAAGGCAATGTTCCTTGGTATGCATAGCTGAAACATATAAATTTATAGTTCGTATTTACCCAAAAGAGACCAAAACGTAAGTGCAAAGGTCCATAGGGGAAAAAAAACTTTATCCAGTTTTCACATGACAGAATGCAAAAAGTTTTGTTTGAAATTATAGGCCTATTTCAGTAAATTGGCTTGAACAGTTGCATCATTCATGCATATATATATATACATATATGAACGAGACATCCACAAAACCAAACGAAAACGGAAACGGTGTTTTCCAGTGGAATGTATCTAAATGATTGCCAATGCAAGTTTTATTAACGAATGGTAGGATTCCAGATCTGTTTTTTGATATTCTGCAACGGCACCCAGACTTCCAGTAAGGGGATAAACTTCCTCAAATGTAACGAAATGTTATATATAATGAAAATATGTGAATCGTAAGCGCTGTGAGTGCGATTATGCTCCCATGTTTACTGAACAGCCTGACCAAACCGAATCAACCAAACCCGAGCTTACCGGGTTTCAGGATTGAAACCCGGCTCGGCGTACAGTCAATAAACGTTCGGGTTCGGTTATTATTGTCAATATTGGCAATAAAGCTAAATAAGAAGGTCACTGAGGTTACTTTTCGTATACACCTTAAACAATGCAACAAACGCTACTTTGCAATTAAGTGCGTCACATGGGTTGCATTAATCGCCTGAATTACATTAACAATAGTAATACCCCAGTGCAAAAGGGTGACAGCTACAAACCTCTGTTTAAATAAAGCTTTAAATAAGCATTCTAAGATGTCTAAGTTTATTTATGGTATGTTTGAATTGCATATGCCGAACCTGAACGGTGGCCGGTTCGGGATCGGTAATGTGTACCGAGTACCGAGTACCCGGTTCGGTTTCAAAATACATGTTCGGTCAGGCTCCAATGTTCAGTTAATGTTGCTTTTGAACAATCTCCATGGATGTGCAGTAGGTATTTCTTTTATTTTTATTGCTGTGATGAAGGATCTGGGATTCATAGCGCACTCTTTTCCAATCGCTTTTGTTCTTAAATAAATATGTTTAAATCAAATCTATGATTCCCTTTTACTTTTAATCGTGGGTCAATGGTGATTAGTGTGTTAATGAATTCGGTTCCCAGAGTTATTGGACTATATGTTTGTACAAAATATTCTTGGGGAATGAAAAATACTTTCCTTGCTACATGTATTTAATCTCTCACCCATATCTCGATTCAAAATTTATTCCACCCAACTTCAAAGTAGTGTCCCATAAATTCCCAAATAACCCTTGACTTACAGATAAATGTGAATTAAAGATGATTGTGCATAACGTTTCAAATGAAAATGATCTGTTTGATGCAGGAATATGAGACGAATATTCCGATCTGAAACAGGAATAAAAGGAAGTAGTCCAAAACAATCGAAGAAAATAGTCATGATAAGCTGGAAACAATGTCTAAAAAAACCTAAATGCCAAGACTGTGTCCGATTTTTAAAGTATCTCAGCAAGATTTCCAAAACGTTACAGTCGGTGATATTGAAGTGGACAGTTTTCGTGGCGATTATAGGGACAATACAGTACAACTCAAAACATATTTTTTTGGTAATAACTTTTTAAGTATTTCGTTGGGTGCATTTTAAATAAACCAATTACTGCTAAAGAAGTGGGTTTTCCCATATAAAGTTCAAATATAACAGAATCACCGAGAAGATGAAACTCTGCATTATTCACTAAATGTCTCTTGCTGCCTCCTTTGGTGACACTGTAGAACCATAATATTATGTTACTTCCCGGCAATATCTTGGGTCAAGCCCTGATAATTATGCAAAAATAACAGTTTTGTCAACATTGGTGAACTATTTAAATCAGTGGGGAATGGTAGATTAATGTTTCTATAATGTTTATTAACACATGATAATTGTATATTTCAGATAGGCTTCAACACGCAACGTCCAACTGATGACAATATGTTTGTTTTGCATACTACTTTACAACTGCTAATGTATCTCGTGTAACCCGCATTCTGTGTGTTTCGCAGATTTAACACAAAATATTATATTTTGTTAATAGAGAAGCATTGCATTATAAATTAGGCAGAGGGAAATTTTTTCTGCTATTTGTGAGGTTTTAGAGCATACCCACGAAGCCAATCAGCAAAGTCAATGTCACTTTAAGCGATTTTGTCAACAGCCAACTTGGTATCTCAGAAGGTGGAAAAGTAAGTCCAAAAGTGTTCACAGAAAATTTATGTGATTTTGTTAACAACCTGAGGAATGAAAATGGGACTCACTTGGATGAATTACTGGAAGCATTATTGGTATAATATGTGTTGTATGGAGATGAACTTGCACAGAGACTACAAACGCAATTGAACTGTTTGGCTGTTCCCCTAAATTGTCAATATGAAAATGATTAAAATAATATTTCAGGTATTCATGTATCTTGGTATTTTATTTGATTCCAGTAAAAGATATACTCCCTATGGTTCTCCTGTTCACTTGACCGACAAGGCTTAATGCACAATATTCAAGAGCACAAAACTAAGTTGCAGTTCTTATTGGTAAACCTTCCTCAAGATAACTCGTAAATTTGTTAATGTACTCATTTTTCCCACTCTGCAATATGGATGTAAAAGGTAGGCAATTGAGAAAGAAAATAATTAATTGGAATGAACTAAACGCTCATAAGGTACATTTATACGTAGTGTTTGTTCTCAATGTCCAGTTAAGTATTGTATGCTGACGCTGGTCGTATCCGTTAAGTCACAAGAGAACATACGTTTGGTAAAGTCCTGGTCGCATCTCTTAGAGTTACCTGAAGCTGTTTTTAAATATGCCGATGTAATGCTTGTGAGCCTGCATTATTATGGCCCATATAATTGGTCTCAATCCATATCATGTATTTGGAACCGCTTGTTGTCTGTATGAGAAGCCCAGCACGTCCTCTCTTAGACTGCATTCATCTGTGATTTGAGATAGACATTATATTGTAAACTGAATGTGACTCAAAACATTCCTGAACTTCATAGTGGCTGGAAGTTGCACTCGTACCCCGCCTTGTTCCTGATGTGACTTTCATAGAGGCCATTGCACAGCTAAGGGTTCGTTCTCATAGCTTCATTTTTGAACCTGGACCTCACAGTAAACCATTGACTCTTGCAGAAGATAAACTGTTGTCTGAGTTGTAACAGTGAACATATTGAAGCAGACATGCCAATTGTCCCTCATCATCAAAGACAGTCCCTGAAATTAGGTGAAAATTTGGCCAATTTATGGTGTGTGTCCATCATCTGAATTGAGTATTTACTGCTTAATTGTTTGATGATAATTTTGTATCTCTGATGGCCTTGTCTACTTGTCCCTGAAATGACACTTTGAATGTTGACAATGTTGAAATTCAAATCCTGATTGAATGGAGTAATTATTCTGATTGACTTCAATAATCTGTTATTTAAAGTTCCCAAAAGTCCTTCCGGGATTCGACTCTGCATGTGAAACGGAAAATGTTTGTGAGAATGAATGAATGAATGAACGAGCTTTATTGCAACGGCACCATTTCATACATATCCATGGTATTTTGTTGATGGGTCTGAAACAAAAACAGTACAAACACATCATAAACATCCCCCATCAGCAAACTTGTTAGGAGCATAAACAATACTTACAAACAGGGATAAAGATGATAATATATATATATATATATACATATATATATCTACATACATACATATATATATGTATATATATATATATATATATATATATATATATATATATATATATATATATATATATATATATATATATATATATATCAATCATTAACTAATAAAATTTATCTTCGGAGTCAAATATTCAAATTCAACCAAAAGTTCTGACACGTTGTCAATTAGTTGTTTCATGCCTTCACAGAACTATTGACAAATTTAAATGTAATGAAATTTATCTTCTAATTCAGAACACAAGTCACATATTCTGTCATCTACTTGGCACTTTAACTGGCCTTTTGTGCCTCCCTTTTGCAATATTTAAATTATGTGGACTAATTCTGAACCATATTAAGTTTCTTCATTCATCTATTTTCTTCAATACCAGTATGCAATTTTCCATTTGAAACTTTGATTTAAATTTTGAATATGTTCTTAATTTTTTTATCTGGAAAAGATTGTCTGGAAAAGTCAGTGTACCATTAAATAAGAAATATCTCCTGTAATAAATTTTCTATAATATTTGCCTAAAAATCTCCAAATTCATCGCCGCCATCGTTCCAAATATCTTCGCACTCAATTAATCTTATGGTGTTCTTCCCTGATTAGCCTGTTAAATTTAGTCAATGACAGAATTAGTAAATTACAGAATTTCGGAGTTACATTTATGGGCATCGTACAGCTATTTGTCAAGGTTCAAGTTTATACCAGTTTTTATATATAGTCTTCAGTATTGTCACAGAATATATGGAAAAGCTACGAGCTTACTCAAAACCATATTGCATGCTTTAGAGTTCACTCCTACAATGTATTGAAATTAAAAAGCCCTTAAATGTTACTTTTCGAATTCAGTCTTGAAAATAATCTGATACATTGTCTTGACCGATGCAATTTGTAGGAGATAGAACATATGCAACCCATATTATTGCATGTCGTCGAGAAATTCCGGACGTTTGTCGCATATTTCTTTTATGCGGCTTTTCTAGTCAGTCGTGTACATTTTGATTGACTTGCCAAATATCACTCGGGATGCGGAGTGTCAAGAAAACGAAATGTTACATTCAGTCACCACAAATCTGAAGTGAATACAGTCCTGGGCTCACAGGGATAGCAGTTTTACACGCTCTAATGTATCCAAAATATATTGTGCGGCAAACATGTGCAAAAATAGTAATGTTGGCTGACACAAGTGTTGCTTGCAATGGTGCTTGAACGGATATTTCATATTTTTTCTTTTTTTTTTTCCTGGAAAAAAAAGGGGGGGGGGGTGGATCAGTGCGGTAGCGACACACATCCTACATTCATTATAACGGCGATGCTCGCTGATATTCTTGACATGGAAAAACAGCGGAACGTGATATTCAGCATCAAAACATGTTTTTGAGACTTTATAGGGAAATGGCAGTTTAGTAAATGGTTCGCTTTACTTTGTCAACACACCTGTTTTAACTTCTGGCAAACAACAGCAGTTCTTAACCTGCATACCGTTGTGAAACAATTAAGCCATGGTTTTTTTATATGATTTGCAATCTGTGAAAGTTTATGCGGTTTTTCTTTCAAAAAATCTCAGACTTGACATCAACAAAACCCCGAGATTGCTTAATCACAGAAGAATTTTGTTCCAATAAAATCATCTAACCATTTTTTTAAACCAAAATTAACTGTTTGTAGAATGCTATTCTAGGCATGTGCTCTTTATAGTAACATTGAGTTCGCCTCGGTGCTGATAAGCCAATGTACAGCGAAGTTGGGATGAAATCGTACAAGTAGTGAACAGAATCAATTGTATTTTAGGTTAGTCACACTGCGACCTCATCTAATTACACTGCATTTTAACTCATTCCACTCATTCATATATATATATATATATATATATATATATATATATATATATATATATATATATATATATATATATATATATAAACTGTCTCGCTAACGGCCTGTCAGGTATAAACATCGAGGTAAATACTGAGCCTGTCAAATGGTTCAATTCGCAAGCTATGGTCCAGATGCGTAGTATATATATAACTTTTAAAACAAACCCTTATAGAATTTAGTCCAGTTATAACATTAGTGTCTTCTGATATTTATTTGTATTTACAAAATGATTATATCAGACTGTGTTTTTCTTGAATCCTGCTGTTCCTAGAAAGATGCTCCTCAATTCAACTGCCTGTATGTTTTCTGCGTCAGTATATATCAGTCAATATTATACAGTACAGATAGCTATTCACAGCCGAATTGATATTTTCCGTACAGGCGGTAAATACTGGCCGGATGGGAAGGATGTATTTTTTTTCCGCTCTGCAACTGTCTTTATTAAAATTCGCTGACTTATTTTTGACTTATGAGTAAATTCATTCTTTTCGTCATTGATTTTGAAATTTCCCTGCTTTTTGTTACTTAAAGATAGAGGACGAAATATCGCCGCTATAGATTGCATAATCGATCCGAACTTCTGTAAATCTACTGCATGCGAAGTATCTTTAACTGACTTAAGTCAAATAGATTGATTTGTTTCAGACATCTCGACATGGCATTTCTATGCATTAAAAAGTAATGAAATTTGATCCATATTCATAATTCGAGGCCAATTTTTACAGCCACGTGTCATTACTCTTATTGATTACGGAATTTTCTCCAGTTCATAATATAAGGCTATACTATTTTCTTAGCGATGAACACCAAGACAGTACTTCAGAAGTCGCGTGTAGAATTTTTCGAAATTGCTTTAGAATATCCCCCACTTTTCTTTTGTGCTCAGCATTTGGGTGGTGTAACAGTATAGGCTCTCCATGTTTTCGAAGCATACAATAATATTGGTACTAAAAGCCTTATCAAACAAGGATAGGTAAAATTTTACATTTGTGTCTTTCAGTATGAATATCTGCTTTAGTCTAGCTAAAGCTTTATTAGCTTTATCACATAACAACGTGATTGCACAATCAAAGAAACCAGTTTTAGAAATTAGAATTTGAATATATATATATATATATATATATATATATGGTTTAACAATTTCTAATGTGACGTCGTTGTATACAAATTTTCTTGCCAGTTTCTATCCTGGTTTATTGAAGGGCATCACCTTTGTCTTGTTTGTATAAGCATTACCTTTCCAATCTTTACAATAAAATTTAACATTTGTAAACAATTTTAAACTCTTTTCTGGTTTTAGGTAATAAAAAAAAATTAGATGATCCTAGAACTAGCAACTTGTTTGTTTTTCATGAACGAAACTGGATGGCACTCATCATTAAAATATTCTGGTAAGTCATCAATAAATGTATTAAATAAAGCAGGGCTATAGGGCTAATCACACAAACTTGTTTCACTCCTCTTTAATTTTTATATTACCTGATAGGCCAGTAGAAATTTTTAATTGTAATGTTGAGTCATGATGCATTTCTTGGGTTATTATAAACACATATACGTCGATAACATATTTCGATCATTTGCTATTTAAGCCACTATGTCATTATAGATTCCATCTTTTCCTGGCGACTTTCTGTTTTTCAGTTTCTCCAAACCTATAATAATTTCAATGTCTTTGATTTGACTGTTCAAAAACGACTCTACTTCGTGTTTCTTAGGCGCCTTTTCCAAATCTGTACATTTAGACATGACGTCAGAAAAATGGCGAAACCATTGTTTAGGGTCAATATTACTGCTAATATCATCCTTGCTTGTGATCGCTACTTCAAGTTCCTTTATGAGTTCCCAACACGCTTTTGGGTCCTTATTCCATATATCGCTTGGAGAGTGCATAAAATTGCTTCGAAAATATCTTTCCTTATTTTTGCAAATATGTTTAAATCTTGTTCTATCAAAATAGTAGGTCTGTCTCCATTGGTAATTTGATGGTTTTTCGGACAGTTGTCTAGCCATTCTTTAAATTTGCAAATGTAAATTGAAGCAATCTTTGTTGGCGTATTTTGGTAACTTGTTATAGCCTTTTTCCTCTTGGAATTTTTCTTTTTCCCCTGCCCTACAATTGTTAAAACTATTGACCATCCTATCGATATCACGGCGCATCTCAATATTGTTATCCGTTTTTTAAAAAGTTATCACTGTCTCGCAGTCAGAGCAGTTGTAGTGCATTCGGAAAATAGGCTTTGTTTTTTTGCGGACAAAACACTTTGGCAAGGGCTCATTGAATTCATCTACATTATACAATGGGTGGCAATCACTTCCTCTTAAGTTAACCGCAATTTGAAAGGACATGTGGCAATGGTCGGAGAGCCACCTGATGTCGTAAACAAACATTTATGGAATCAAGGAGAACAAAGATTGGTCGACTAAAACATAGTTAATGCATGTAGGATTTCTAGCATTGGGACTGTAACATATAAATTTAACACTTAGGTTTCTTAGTTCACGCCATTTTAATATTCGTTAACCTATGGCAATACACATATCGAGTGCCATTTCCCCCATTTTCATCAACGTTGCGCTTATCTGAACTAGATCTCAACATGTTTGTGTCAAAAAAGTTGTCGTAAGATACTGGTATATATTTAAAGTCGGATTCATCAGATAGAGCAAAATCATTATCAGTGGATGTAGCAGCATTAAGGTCACACTGTATATATCCTTGAAAAGTTTATCAAAAATATCAGCATTACTTGTATATCTGGAATCTGTGAGCGATATATAATTTTTTGGAGTATATATATATATATATATATATATATATATATATATATATATATATATATATATATATATATATTCGGCCAACCTAAAATTTTAAAAAATGACAATTCGATCCAAACTATCTCAGGTTAAATAATTTGTAAGAATTCAACACCAGCTTTTACCCTTTTTTCTGGCATAAACCGCAATACCAATAGAATACTTATTTGCATTAAACGATTTGGGTCGTATGCTGCGATGTACTTTTTAACCAGAAACATCAATATCTGCATCAGTGCCTGCATGTGTTTCGGTTAGGCCAAATATATGAAAGTAAGTGAATGTTCTTGCAAAGTTGGGGTCTTTGAATTTAGACAGGGACTGCCCGCAGACAGTATGTCTGTCTCCATGGATATTCCATGACATGTTATTTAAATATCCACTCATTGGGACGAATAGAAAGTGGTCAAATATATGTGCTATCTAGCTTCTGCGTGCCTAATTTCGTCTATTTCTAACTCTACAATTATTGGAGTTATTATAGCGACGCCGACTACCTTCAAGGTTTTAGTTCACGCTTGTATGTGTAATTCAAGTTTGCAGCCAATATGGGCGTACCCTGTTCGTTAGGGTGTACCTTCCCTGGGTACAATTTTTTGCGTCAGTTCTGTTGTCTGTCAACAAGACTTTAGTAGTTTTTGCATATTCAATTTCCTTGGTTGGAGAAACTTGCAGCTTAAAGAGTTGGTAGATTGCACTTTCAGGTTTAGTTCTTGGTCGTCAATACATGGAATCCTACCAGATACAATCACTTGTTACGTGACATTTTTTGACATGATGAGGTCTGCAAACTGGACGAGATTAGCAGCAACAACATCTGGTGTCTTGGCCTCCAAGTCAGTTATGATAAGATGGACAATATTTGCGTCGTGGTGCTTGTATTAATTGGTCATAAATTCACAGATTCTGTCTTACATATACATTTTTTCACGAGAGACAGAAAAATAATATTCAGGCATCTTTCTGGATTCGTGTGCTTAAGTTGGAAGCTACCAAATATGAGAATATCTTCTTTTTTCTTCGCCGTTTCCGATATTTCTGGGCGCTGGGGAAATTCTGCAATTGCTGTTGGAGTTTTCTTGGCATTAGGCGTGGCATCCGTTGTGAATATATGAAGGCGTGGTCCGACTAGGCCACTTGCTGATTGGACAATCAGGCCAACAATGAAATGCATAAGTAATTAGGTCCAGAAAAGTTCGGTACAAGTCGGTATGAACAGGTTTATCCCTTTTTTCTACTAATACGAGTAAGTTTTCATCTGTGTATTATGCATAATATGTGTGCCTATCCATGTTTAGAATGGCTCCTGACTAATGCCCGTTTCTGTACTGTAAGTTGCTTCAGAATGAATTTGGTTAAACAAAAGATGTTTAAAAAAAGTTGTAATTAACCAGAAAGTTCTAAACACAACTAAGAGACCATTTCTTCGAGCACAGAAAAAAGAATATGTTGTTTGTGAGTACCAACAGTAAAAATAAAGAGGAAGATTATGGTAAAATTGTCTCAGCGAAAAAAAATCTATTTGGCGAATCCCTCAAAAAAGCGCTCCATATTGACAATTTTGGGTCCTCTTTTTGTCTTGTATATGTTTGGAATCCATATGCAGCTGGAAGCGTGGTAAACAGTTAACTTCTGTGAAGAGTCAACACTGATCTGCGTTTGGCTTCAATGTACAATTAAAGTACCAAGATCTATGCCATAATGTAGTTCTCGGGCATGGTCCTTGTTGTTTGCACCTTTTCTTACTCGTGTACTTACATGTGACCAATTCCCATAAAATAAATAGTTCGTTTACGACGTAGTTATAAGTATTTGTCGCCTGGGAATGAGTGTGATGCAGGCACAATTTTCTCTGCTGGTTCATTGAGGTAAAATGTGGAACTTGGTTCATGCGGACGTACGCCACACCAACACACCAAGAATGTTTAAAATGTCATAATTATAGTTTGTCCTGAGCAAGCAGTCATAATAAGATGCTTCATTTTCAATTGACTTTGTTATATGTATATGATTATCCTTAAATAGTTCTAACGATTATGTTATACATGTAGTAGACTTTGTTGTTTTATCTTGTAGAAAGTATTGTACAGTATCACAGCAATATATATTGACGTACTCTCTTGAGGAGACACATCAGCGTGTATAGGTTTCAGTCCTTGTCACATTGTTTCTTCTGTTTGCACATATACATGTGTTTTTGCATATATTATGCGACAATTAAAACAATAACAGTACAGTCTACATGTGCCGCCTGATAGAAGAGATGGCCGGGTAATATAGGGGCTGACGTCGGCATGAGTCAAGTTCTATGTTTCACTCAACAAAGCTGGATCACCCTGTCGGGAAAAAAGCTGTATAACCAATTATGCCACTTTGTTCGTGAAAAATAAGCTACCATTTGTCTATATCTGCATTGCTCCCTCGCCGATAGAGGGACACCTGTCCTGATACAGAGAATGATACAGATCACACTATAAAATAATCTTTAATTCAGTTATAT
Organism: Hermodice carunculata; assembly: GCA_964020975.1. Taxonomy (NCBI): domain Eukaryota; kingdom Metazoa; phylum Annelida; class Polychaeta; order Eunicida; family Amphinomidae; genus Hermodice; species Hermodice carunculata. The sequence goes on from OZ026621.1 coordinate 33,782,483, forward strand.
TGCTTTCCTATGTGGAGGTAATTGCCTGAACAGAGAAACAAAGTGCGGTTGATGTTTACTGGGGCACCAGTATCCACCGTCAACACTGCGGCGTGCGACTCTTTAAACGATGGCGTTGTGGGGTCAGTCTGCGAAACATACATTTAGACAATACGTGTTTTTCAAAATATACTCCGCGAACATCATATATAGGGATGTCAAAACTACTCAGCACTATTCACTATCTTATATAATAAAAAGAGATGTAATCAAATGGCGTGACTGATATCTGTCTGGAAACATGATTCTGGGCCTTGTGGACTTGTTAACTTGTGGGAAGTGATAAGGAAATAGAGCTAAGCCTAACCTTAGGCTTTACTATACTCTGTAAACCAGAAACTTCACGAACTTTTGCTTTTTAAAAGCCTTGTGGGGGCAAGGTTAATACTGGTGGCGCACAATGCAATATATTCTGAATCGAAATCAATGTTAACCTTTTTCCTTTCTCATACATGATGGAAACCCCAATTATGAAAGTACATCCAAAGACAGCATTTATAACACCTACTATTTAGAACAATAAGGTATTGACCCTTTAATTGCCACTTTGCCTGAATATAATGATCTTCCTGTGTCTTCTCTCAGCAATGTAATGGAAGATTGGCCCAATGCTAGACCAGTGTTACATTATATTGCTGGGAGGAGACGACACATTGGCTTAACATTGCACCAACCTTCATTGCTTGTTGAGTTGACTCGCATACACTGAAGGAGACCAAAGGTCGTGAGGCACTTTTAAGTCTTCACACAACTAAGCCCATTGGTCCGAGTGTCATTGGTACAAAACTTCTCAAGGAAGCCACACCTGCTGTTTTTCTTCACTTGCTAGACGTTTCTACCTATCACTTCATTAGTAATTATAGTTCCCATCAGCTTGGAAAAGAACTTACTTTTCTCAACTTTCTGGAGAAAGACCCTAAAAATTCATGTAATGCTTACAGGCTTGTGTTGCTACCCACTTGCATAAGAAAGATGCTTGAAGAGCATGTGTGTAACTTTTTCTGGATATCATTGTTATGTCTGCTCATCAGTCTGGTTTTATGCCTGAGGATTCGACTATGAATCACTTGCTGTTCTTGTATCATGACTTATATTTGGCAGTGGACCATAGACAGGAAGTACCAGTAATTTTTTTTTGAATAGTGAAGGTGTGGCATTCCGTTCGATTGGATAAATTAAAGAGGGCGAGTATTAGTGGAGACCTTCATAATTGGTTCTCTTATTATCTCAAAAGTCGGTACCACCGAGTTGTCATTTAAGGTCAGTCCCCAAGCAGGGGGGAAATTGGGGCTGGTAAGGTTCCGTTCTTGGATCTGTAAAGTTTCTAATTTACATTAACGACATTATTAATCTTGTCCTGTACAATATATGGTACAATATATGGTCATGCATTGCAAAATATTACCCAACCTAGACATCTTGGGCTCAAGATACGATCAGCTTTATGATGGTCTCATCACATCTGTAAAATTTGTAACAAATATTGTCAACTAACATCATCAGATATTTGGATTTAACAGTACACTGGCAGACACTGGAGACAATTTATACTACTCCCGTCGGACCGATACCAGAATATGGTAATTCAGTGTGGAGCGGCAGCCCTGTATTGAAGGAGAAAGTTCTACTTTTGTTGGATTATTTTGGTTGCTTATTTGGCAGAAATCCACAAACAGGATGTAACAGCCGTAGGTTGTAGACGACTGTAAATATTTTCTGGGTGATCTAACCCAGCAATTTATATATATATATATATATATATATATATATATATATATATATATATATATATATATATATATATATATATATACATATATATATATATATATATATATATATATATATATATATATATATATATATATATATATATATATGATTGAACACTTTGTTTGCGATAACGTCAAATTAGGGGTCAAAAATTAAAATTATCTATCAGCACGACAGATATGAAAATGATAACATGCCTGCCTTTGGTGTTGTGGTGAGCTCAATGCAACATTATATATTTCATCCAAAATTATCAGTCCGTGAAAACGATCAAGCTTTCAGAATGAATCTTCTGCACAGATATGCCTGGCTCAATAGGAATATGTTTCAACGGAACAGGTTGAGAAAAAGATGATAAAGGCCAAGGAGGACCAGAGGATCCAAGTGCACCCCCGGCTTGCCAGGAGCACCTGCGCATGCGTACAAAGGTAGTCTATCTATCTACAAAGTAAAAAAAAAAAAAAAAAAGGAACAACAGTACAATACAAATTTCAATTTAATTCACTATGGACAAGTCTAGTTAAGTAGAATATGTTTCTTCATTATAAATTGTCTCAGCTGAAACCTGTTACAGATGTCAGCTTGTGGTAATTTGGCCTTTTAAGGGTTAAATATCAGTAAAATGTCTCTAACGAAATGCATATTTGCCTTCAAAATTATCGATGGAATTTTGTAAGAAGGAAACAAGACACCATCATGATTTTCGGAAATGTTGTGTATATGATATTGTTCTATTATATAGCAACGTTTGACCCCGGTGCTGTTTGTCAAGGACAGAGTTAGACAGGGACAGGTTAGCTTATGGAGAGTAAAGAGTTCGGACTGCAGAATAGAGGGTAATGACCACTAGGAAGTGGTTTTGGCCAAAAACACACAAATACAATACCCTGGTAAAAAGGTTCCCCGTTAACAAAAAGTACAACATCAGGGCCGAATATTTTTATACTTAAATATTAAATCACTTACTTCTTGTCCTACATAAAAGTACCGAACATCAATATTCAACTAATTAGCATTGTAACAAGTCGATAAATGGGCCAAATTAATAGCTGAAAATCAAAATTTGTCACTTGCGATTGTGTTTTTTGCCATTTTTGTACCACCACAAGTGCTTGAAATCATCCTATACCTTATCTTATTTTGTGCCTTTTACCTCTGAATATAGAAGAATCACTTCAGAAAAATCTATAAATGTGGCTTGAACACTTTGGGTGTAAAAGAGCTTTAAAAATAGCAAAAAATACATATTTGTTTTAAGATGACCTCTCCCCCTCCCCAGGGGCCATAAAATTTGAACCAGTGGCCAGAAGGGCCTAATATTTGGTACAACATCCTCAGAATGGTTGTTCTACAGATATAATGTAAAATTTGAGGAAAATCAAAGATGGGTCGAGCTGGGGCTATATCAAAATTTGACTGATTTGACACGGAATGACCCTCATGGGTGTATTCTATTATACCAACCATAAAAAAAGATGAGGCGACAGTAACATGTGCAAATTTGGCACTCATACTGGTACTTTGTAACTATGAAAGACGTCAAAGTTCAAAGTTGTCGATCAAGGTCAAGGCCAAATACTGTAGCCTTCAGCTTTAATTGGATCTGTTTCAGATCATAGTCTTGTATCACAGAAATATTCATCATTATTATTTCCAACAATCTATAGACACTTGTATAAACAATATGATACTTTATTAAATACACTCTTAAGTGCACAGGTCTGTCGTTTGTATGGTAATCAAGCCCTAATTTAAGGTTAAATATGTAATTTTGGTGAATCTGGATATTTTTACGTTACATTGGCAGTCATTTAGGCTAAAATGTTCTGTGTTATGTATGAGGATCACTTTTGATTCATGCCTATCAATTATGTAGGTTCATGCTGGTGGCATTTCCATAAAAAGTAGGGACTAGAAAATTGCAATGTCTATTCATTATATATTTCCCTGTGTGACCCACAGATATTACAGTTGCACATTTAAACTAACGCTGCATGTTACTCCAGTATATGTGAACAATGCATTTTGTGCTCCAGATTAGCCACAACCCCTACCATGTCCTTGCCGGGTAAAAAGTATTGACCATGCTTATCACATTTATTAGCGTTAGTAAACCTTAGGAAATAACATTGCGATCTTATCTATACCCTAGTTGATTTTTGAAGTACTCCTTGTAGGACTGATACATTTATCAAAGAAGTATACCTGCACACTGTCCATTACTACAAAAGCTTTTTTTTTCATTTTTAATAAAATAAACTTCATAAACACTCTCTTTTTGTTTTCTTCCTGCATGCCCATGGGCAATCTTACCCGAACCCCTTTCAATTCATTTGTCAACTACCTGATGCATGTTTATTTCTGACAGTAGACCCTGGCACAATGCAGACCACGTACTGTGAAATAATGAGCTGAATCTAACCTGTATCCCTCAATGATAGGGTGTTGAAATCCTTCTACACGTCACATAACAAAAGGACATCTTTCAATAAGTATAGATCATGATATTCTTCCAACACTTTCAAGTCAAACATTATCCACACTCTCTGTGCATGAACACAAGTCTTTTCACTGATACCTTGTCCAGCATATTTACTATAGAATACATCAATGGGTGGGAGGCAGGCCTATTGGAAATATGCAATCAAGTCCATGTCCTCACAGGGATAGACCCCCTTCCTGGTCAACAGTTCTTGCTGAATTTCTTAAAAATATGAGCCCACGTATGAAGTTCTTGACGCCTCCAGCTATTTTCTCCAGACTAGGTCTTTGAAACTGTAATAAATATTGAAACCAAACTTTTCCCACTTTGTGGAATGTATTTTCTCTCTACCACGTACATTTTTCCAACAGCTTCTATGACTACATGGGCATGATATCCTTCCAAGTGTGAATCTCAACTGGAATAATGAATCTGGTGTAGAGATTTTTGTGTAGTCGTGACAATCATCATCTTCTGATATGTATTCTCTTTTACCCTGTACACACAGTCCAACATGCCCTTCTCCTCTTACCTTTGACGTTAGCAGACCTATATAAACAAATATCAATATCCGTGTGTTGTACCCTATACTGTCCACTCAAGTGGTTATGATCATGCACTTTGTCATAATGTGTACATATTTGCGTTTTATAATGGCAACAAGTATTTTTTTTTTGTCTTACTCTGTCATCACACATTGGTACTAATTTTTTTTCCTCAAGACAATCTACATCGATAGACAGCCCAGGGTTCAGCTTTGCAGTAAAAGGGGCGGGGGGATGTCTTTACAACAATTCTGAGATTAGTTGTGGATTGCAATTGATTAATACTCAGGAAAGGCAAGATCGTACATATAAGCATCGTAAGCATTTTAGTAAGTCTTGCCCCTCTTACTTTTCACCACAATTTTTGACTAGAAAATTTAATATTTCAAATGATCACCATATAGTTAGATCTGTACTTCATTCCACACCGCTATCAATTCTGAACCAATTAGAACAAGATATCAACAGATTATTCCTATTTTGCTCAACTAAGGATTTGTCAGTTTGTTGAGATAGATGCGTATTCCAGAATTAACAGGTGTCGAATGTTATCTAATTCGAAGATCCTGGTAGAGCAGCTGAAGGTACTGATCATCATTTACCTTTTAAACAGATTTCTTCTTTGAACTTCTCCACTTGATACACAATTATTCCTCATTCTGATTTAAAACAATGTATCAAGACTTTCATATATATATATATATATATATATATATATATATATATATATATATATATATATATATATATATATATATATATATTTATATATAACATAATGAGAAAATAACTTTCAAACAAGGATCATATCTTATAAGGGTGCCTATTTTGGTAATGATATGGAGTTGAGTTGTTGACAGTTTTAATTTAATAGGTCGCAGGTTACACTGGCAGCTTTAGATTATTATAAATTTTGTTCCCTTTTATGGAAAAAAACTGAAAGTACTTTTGAGTACTGTATACTTGCAATTTAATGCTTGTGCACCAATAAAAATACGTAATGTACACACCTACATTTATTATTTTTCTGTATCTGCATAGAAATTGCATTCAGGAAAGATTTAAAAATTTCTAGGTACGTCCATGCTCCAGCAGTTATAAAATTCTTCTGTTGTGACGGCAGGTTTTTTTTTCAAACATTTAATTTACATAAATAAAAAAAAAGCTGTAAGAGTATAGCCAGCTGTGGTGGTATTGACACTGGGAATTTTGAAGTCGTTTGTTAAATATCAACAAAAAACGAAACTTCGAGGACAGATTTTCAACAAGGATTTACTACTCTTCCGTATGATCCATGGCCCAATCTTTGCCAAACCAGTGCACAATCAGCTTCATATATGCAGGATGTACCAGTTATCGATATGCTCAGCTTTCAGTTTGTAAAACTGAGGCACAATGCGTCAATGACCATAGATAGGAAAATTTTTGTTATAAATCACAGACTTCAAGTTCTTAGCTGTACTTCCATGGTAAAAACAAAACAAAGTTGTCTTTTCTTGACGAACGCAGGTGGTCTGTGCAAGACATGTCACATGAATTCTGTAAATTCTGAGTTTGTAAAAACAATGTTCCTATGCTCGATACAGCAACTGAAAACTCCTCACAGATGAAGTTCGGAGTGCGTCAGCAGGACAAACATTTTTGTATAAGTACACATGAAATCGGTTTATGAAAAATCCAATAAGCCAGAGTCTCTGCGATTATTAAAATATAAAATGTGTGCGTTCTCTCAAAAGTATGCGTTTTGCTGGGCGTAAGGAACCCAAATGTGCGTTTACCGCCAATTACACCCGTAAATGAGACGCCGGGAAAGAGAGCTAGACATCGTTGCAAAAAATCTCTCAGTTCAGAGACCGGCAACTCATTACATATGAAGACAGATTAGGAACATCAATACATGTTCCTCAGGGTTAATACTTAACCCCGTGTTAAACTGTTATAAAAAAAATATCAAATAAAGAAATTGACCAAATTCGGCATTCACACATTTGTATTGACCAAACTTCAAAGTGTCAAAAGTTATACCTTTCATTCAATGCACTGTTCAAGCAAGACCATATGTACACTGGCACTTGTATCCAGAGTTTAAAATATACACTTCAAAGTTACCTACATGTATGACATTTGGAAATTATAAGCATGATAAGTGTAGAACAACTTCGAATTATGAATATATCATTATCAAACTTTCTACATTTTCTTCGCTTGTGTGTGAGAACCTACATTTTCATTGCAAGCTTTTGTCTATTTAATGCAAATACATTTTTGTGAATTTATAAGCACGTGTCCAAGTGGAACAAACACCCCCTGTACGCCTCCATTTTGTTAAACATAATTATGGTTTTCATTTCAAGTACTTTTGATGTAAATTTCAGCAGGTGTACGGCTGGGCCAGAAGCAGGGCTCCGAGGCATACGCACTTTTCATATGAAACACAGATGACAATGGCTTAATCTTAGATAGTTAGTTGTAAATTCAGAAATTTTTTTCCTGTTTATAACATTATTTTTTGAAAGCTCGAAGCAGTCAACAAATTATTGTCAGTCAATTCAAGGTCATCATCAATCCAGTATGCACGTTGTGTAAAACAAAAATCGATTTGTTTACAATGCTGACCTTTGTGTCTTACCCCTACTGCTATTCCTTATTAAAGGGACGGACCTTTATTGCACTGCCTCTTCAATACATTTACCAGTCGATCCCCCCCCCAATTTGTAGGCAATATAAACAGCTGAATATCGATTGAACAGCTAAACATCTTTCAAACAAAGAGAAACACAAAGGCAGACAGAGACAGACACACACAGTTTTTCTTGTGCGGCACTAAACATAGGTGATAGCGCCTTCAGTCACTCATGATGAAGGGATGTCCATCTCCGTTGCCCTCTGCCGGGTTTTATGCAAAACAATATAGCATTCGAGTCATAACGTGCTCCTTCACAGCAGCCAGACAGGTGGCCCCTGAAACCTATATCCATGCAGTAGTGTCTTAAAGACGATCTGTAATTTCATGAATTTAAAGCCTACCAAAACATACTTGGGGTTCATGACGATCGCCAAAAACCTCTTCAATCAGGAGATTCCGGGTTTCATTAGCACCCATGGACTTTATCCAGCAAGATTGTGCTTGTGGAAGAAGTCCACTCACTAACTCACACTTCCTTGATTTGGAAGCCTATCGGGGCCTTACTTTCTGAGATAAAAGTTCATTTTTTTTCTTATCGGTAGCCGCTTGGCCTGTTGCTAGAGAATGACAGAGGGACACTTCTGGTACCTTTAAATCTGTTGGTTCAATCAAGGGCGCTTTTTCTGGGAGGTTTTCAGTGCTGTCGTGATTTTTGTCTGGTCCAAAATATCAATGCACAAAATCTTCAAGCTTCTCATAAACACAGCGTGTCTGAATTCACGCTTGAGCTAACTACTGGATTGTGGCTGGCATTTCCCAATGTTAAACGACGCGGGATATTGGTAAGTCAGTAAATGTTTCATTGTTACAAAAAGAATACCAGTACACATTCATGTTTATGTAGTTCCCACCCAATATAGTGATTCAGGTTCAAAAAGTATATAGAAGGTTATCTACAATTATATTTTATTCTAATTAAATGGCAAACACTGTGCGCACGCATATTACTTGGCAAAGCATGTAAATCAACTTTTTCCATCAAAATGCCGTGCGTGTAATCTTCAAATTGATTTGAATCACACGGACGAAACGATTTTATAAATATAAATTGGCAACTTATGAGTTAATGTCTAAACTCATTTAATAGGCTAATTTATTTTGTACCCGACGCGTTTTTACCTGCAAGCAAGAACTACTGTGGGAAACGCGTATGGCTTGAGAAAGCTATCAAAATAAGACGAATAGCCTTTAGAAGGAAATATCACACAGCTGTGAGCTTTCGATTGAGGATGATGCATTAACACTTTGTACTTGTACGAATATTGCCACGCAATTTGCCGTTGGACAAACACAGTTAAATACACATGTGGTGTTAGGATGAACTGTAACCTCATTGACCACAGCACAAGCAGCACCTAGTGATGAAGGAAATTCTACCCCACAGGTAACTGTGCTATTGGAAGCGATGTATGCTCCAACAGAGGGTAATTCCGTCGATTGCTGGCAACTATATTGGCTTCCAGATATATACATGTTTACATTGTCCACACTGATGAGAGGATCTATGCGGATAGTCGCACGGCGTCGACGGGCCATTTGCAAACAGGTTGAATTGTTTTTGTCAAGCAGGACGGATTTTGTCTGAACGGGCCACCAACGGTCATATCCTTGAATTTTCACATCTATAAATGACAAATAAATCATCACTACTATATATATATATATATATATATATATATATATATATATATATATATATATATATATATATGGGGGGGGGGGGGGGTTAAGCTCTTCCAACCACGCTACCTAAATGTATTGCCACATGTCTTCAAAATAAAATTCGTGTTGTATTTTCGTTGCGCCAAACAATTGAAAATTTGCTGACTGAAATTACAAATATAAAAGCAGGGAAACTCTGAACGTCTGCCTTCACCAACATGATGCCCCACGCCAATCACTTTGCCAGCTGGCTCTTCATCTGTTCTGATAACTTGCTATGCGCAGAAATAGAACTCGATCCTTCCATTTTAACCCTTTGAATGCCAATTTTTGGACTGTATCAGCAGCATTTCTCGGCGTAAGCGCGCATTGGAAAGCTGTTGACTCAGACCATTTTATTTCGTGGAACCACAGGCATCTTGGGTCCTGAATGAAAAGTCTTTTCAGAAGGAGCACGAATCTAGTACCCTTGTTATAATTAACAGCAGCTCGTACGTCTTTGGTAGTTGGACCTTAGTCGCAGTTGACACTAAAAGAGTTATATTGTGAGTGACAACTTTGGCATCAGAATATGGAGGGAGCATCTGTGAGAGTGGTAGGTATCTGCTGCCTTGAAACCACTCTTTCCAGTAAAAGATCATGGTAAATTTTCAATGTTTTGCCAAAGGACCATGAAAGAGTAATGTTCTGCAAATGGCCCAATTTGTATCGAATGTCTTCAACATAGGCCCAAACTTGCTCATGAGAGCACTTTTAGCGTTTTCAGTGCCAATCACGACTAAAGTCGATCTGCTTAAGTCAAACTAGTCTGCATTATCATCAGAATCGCAGACTTGTAGTCCTCGTGAAAAGACATTTCTTTATGTAACAGCATGTTTATAGTTCCAGAGAGAACATCTCCGGACAACAGCTTTTCACGGCGTGCATCGCGCCCAATGCACGCCGAGAAAAGCTTTGGACCAAAATTTGGCACTTAAAAAGTTAACACACATATTTTATGATAAATTTATATTATTTTGGTTAAAAACTTTTAAATTAAGATACTGTTTTGTGAATATGTGCCACAGTGAAGACTGTGTTTGTAAAAAAGGAGTTAACGTTCCTGCCTAACAGCCACCCCCCCCCCCCCGCCCCCACTCCCAACACGTATGCTTGATAAGGTATCAAGCATGCTGTAGTCAGAAAAAAGACACGTTTCCTTTAATGGTCACATGAATTCAATATTCAGGGAAAACTTTCAATAGTAATTAAAATGAATCTCATTCAGTTCATTAAATTCATGATGTACTTGTGAAGTAAATTTGATTAAACACCTCTACGTACCATTAAGTATAAAATATCAGAAATCAACATTAAACACACAGATGGGCAAATAGAAGCATAAACGGGCAATTATAGTATATGATTAATTCTTCAACTCCAGAGGAAGGAAAACATGCGCATACTCAAAATTAATCGAAGAAGTTCAACATCATTCAAACCAGATGAGATATTTTAGAAATAAAAAAAAATAAATAAAATAAAAAAGAATAAAATAAAAAATATGTAGGTCCTGAACCGAGAAAGTAGGTCACGGAAATATATGTTAGGTACCCAATTTCATTGTGGGTTAATCCTTATGATTCAATAACACCTTTAATGGTCAAGTACTTTTATAAGTATACTTTTATAAAAAATGAACTATATTTTGATGATCATCATTAAGTAGCTAATTCGTTGCAATGACCCAGATGTGTAATAATTTTGTTTTAACCAAATGATGTATTTGTGCTTCAAATCGGAGCAAAAAATATATAACTTTTTCATGTTCGGAACGAGCAGGACTCGAACCTGCAACCTTTGGCACCAGTCGCCCAGCTGAAATGGGAAACGCACATATCCACTCGACCAAATCTTTATTCTTAAAAAAGAATGGCTCAATGGAGGTAGTTATGTGCAAGTGCCATATCAACACGGCCATGCAGTATATTTACTGAGTCGGCATTTATTTCCAGAATCGGGAACTCAGATCCACCAGCATTAAGAAAATGCCGGAAATATATATTTTATGTTCGGAACGAGCGGGACTCGAACCTGCAACCTTTGGCACCAGTCGCCTAGACAATTCAGATGAGCAACCCTAAAACACGAAGCCTCTTCCTTCGTGTGACATAAATGTCACTCTCCAGAAAATATTAATAGAACTCAATTTCGTTTACAGGCCGAAAAAGATCTCTTGTTATCATCCAATAAAGTTTATTCACATGTGAATGACTAAGGCTGATCTGACATCGACAACCATTAATCTACGACAAACTCTGACAAATTGAGTGTAACTATTACACGACATATTTATGTATAAATGCACGAGTCATTCTTGCATTTGAAAATTAGTTGAGTTATCATGACACATCAATATCAGACAAACACACTGCCTTTTTGTCTGTCTCCTGCAAATTACTTACCTATAGTATGGACGCAACGGAATGGTCCGAGGGTATAATATCCTTTTTCTATGGAAGAAGAACCCAGGTCCCCAAATCTTAATTCTTTCAAAGGCAGTTGGTCCTTGTTTGTGAGATAACCTTTGTCTGTTGACCAGCGGAAGTCATTGGTGCAGCGACATCTTCGATCGAAATCAAAAATAGTTTATGAATGAATGAATGAATGAAGAAATGATCTTTATTTCTGCTGCACCATTTCAATCCATTTCGTAGTATTTTCTTGAGGTCCAACGTTCAACGCTTGTAAACTCAGAAAACAACAAAAACTTGGCCGTGACATTACATTACAGATACAAATAGATATATGTTGTACAAGTAAATACACAAAAAATTAACAGTTATCCCCCATTCCCACAAAATTTTTTTTTAAAATTAAATTAAAAAAAAAAGAAAAAGAAAATACTAACGAAACAAAATGAATAAATGAAAAAGTTAAGGAAGCAATGGTGAGTCCAAATCAAGTATATGTAATTGTTAGCGGTCAATCAAAATTTTCCCTTATTTTAAATTTTTCCAAATTCCAAATCCATCCTGCTTCTTCACATTTCATAAATTGAGTAATGGCACTAAATTTATCTAAGGGTAAAGGTAAATCCTGATATGGTATCTCAATTTTGCTCAGCTTCGCTGATTTTTTGACAATTCACAACACATAATGGTTTTCAACTTGGACCTCACAAATCAGATTTTATTGTGTCTGTTGGTACTCTACATGGACTCTAAAGTCTATTTTATATGTATAAATACATATTAAAATTGTGTGCACTGATTCTCAGTCCAGTTTTTTTTCTTTTTTCATTTACGTTTTCCGTCATTTATCACTTTTCCATTCCAAATTTGGGTTTTTTTGGAGTGTGTTCATGTTAAGATCTGTTTAATTTAAGCTTCAATAATTATTCACAAAAAAACCAAAACAAAAAAAACAACAACAACAAAAAAAAAAAAAAAAAAAAAAAAAAAAAAAGGGGGGGGGGGGGGGGGGGAAAGAAAAAGAAACATGCGCTGAAAATTCACATGAAAGGAAATTCTAGTTGTTGTCGAGCTGGTCCAAAAGCCTTACTTCCTGAGAACATTGTTTCTGAATTCACCTTCAGTTGAAATCAATTTTTACCAGTGGAAAAATGGCAGAAAAAAACTCCCACCGAGTCAAACATTCCAGATCAACGTTCGGAGGAAACTTAAAACACAGGAAGTGTTTACTGGGAAAATGTATGATCAACAGTAAATCCATTCTGCCAGATGCCCTGTGTATTGACCTTTACATGCATCTCCAAATCGTACACTCTGAGAAAAAAAATCTGAATTTACCTTGAGATCGAATCAATTTCTATGAGGACAAAAAATCGAGTCAAACATCCCGAATGAGCTACTTTGGAAAGTTGAAAATTAGAACTGTTTGCCAAGAAAAACATATGATAAGACTGCACGTCTTTTGTCATGTGTCTTGCACACTGATTTTTACGTGTATCTTGACTTTTCACTAACATGGGCAGCTACACATTGACTTAAAATATGGTAGAAACATTGAAGTGCTGTGTAACTTAAAACTGCGTATCCAGATAAAATATTCACGCCAAACAAAAAACATCAGCGCCATATTCCCGCACCGTTAATCGATAGGGCGCCTCGAGCATGTTGACGCCTGGTCATGTAACATACAACGGCGTTTTTATGTCTGTTTTCAATTGAGAACATTCTCACATTTACTTTGAAGTTGATCCGGCCATAGCAAGCATGTTCTTGGGATCAGCGTTCTGTGCGCGGTTACTTTTATTCTTATCCAGTGATTATGGCTGTGTCGTAATTGAAAAAAAAAAAGAAAAAGAAAAAAAAACATAGACGAAGAATTGTATTAATATTACTGCGCACAAAGCCTCACATGTTAAATTATCACTGTGGACTATTCTAACCTTGGTAGAATGAAATGTTTTGCCTGGTACACGTTAGCCATGAAATGTCTCGGGATCACAAAGTGACGCCCGAAAGCTTCAGGTTCAAAGGTCTAACAACTTGAAAAAGTCAACATTAATGTTGATGTAAGTACATGCATACTGAAAGTTTCTGATAAATAGGAAGTTACCAGCTTAGCATGCTACCAGGCTAGTAGACATCGTTACCTGGAGTTACCAGCTTAACATGCTGTCAGTTTAGTTGGCATTGTTTCCTGAATTTACCAGCTGAACATGTTGGCAGTTCAATTGACATCGTTACCGGATGTTTCCAACTGCAAGCAGTTTACCTGACATCGTTACCCACACAGCACAACGATGAATCGCAGACCCAGATTTGGTTCGAAAACTCCATTTCAAAGAGATTGACAAAATAGTGAGGACATGTGAAACATACAAGGAAACGTTTCCAGATTAGGCTAAAGGTTTTGCGAAAGTTACAAAAGAGGCTTCCGTTGTTCCACCCGCAGAAGACAATCGGCCAATCACATGGACAGGAATATTAGAAAAGGGGGCGCTGTGGGTTTGGGACGGAACAAAAGGCGAATGAGGCCGGAGAATAGTTTAATGCCATCCAAGGCTACTTACTGAATGCAGCTTTAGCTCTGGTCCGTAATTTTTATCACTGTCTTTTTGTCCAGAACCTCTTCCTAGAAGTCATTACCCTATTCCGCAGTCCAAACTATTTACTTTCCATAAGCTAGCCTGTTAATGTCTAACCTATATACATATGGAAGTACTATTGTCCATATTGCACAGATTCCTCTGCAGAATTCTAATATGGACTGTATTAGCCCAAATATATTAAAGGGTTTTCAGCGGATAACAACTCAGAACATGTTTCAGAGCTTATACCCGTACATGTCTCTCTGAATAGCGGCTCCTTGTCTAAGCTAAAAATTAAGGGGAGGCAGCCCACGTGACAATGAGTAAATATGATAAATTAGCTAAATAAGTGAAGTTTTGCTTATAAATGCAGAGCTTCAATATGAATGCAGAATACCTATCAACTAAACATAATTACCAAATAGTGTAAAACAAGGTTCATATAGGAATAATGACTTACCCCTGAACTTGTATGTACCTTTTCTAGCTGTATAGGACACATTTGTCCAACCACTTGCAAGTGTATAACTGATGTAGAAACAAACTGCGGTTATATATTCAGTCCCGGTGCTTTGACCTTTGACTCTTTTTTTTCCAAATACGGACAATCTTCCCAAAATAAATATGATAAAATAGATCTATGTTTTTGGCAAAACAGGAATATATATCATTGTTCACAAACATATTTAATTGGTGGATAAAATATGTAATTACAACACATTGCTCTAGCATAACCGCTACAGTCTTATTATTTTATGAAGTTACGTACAACCCGGCACATGCATGGATATGATATGAGCCAAAGGAAAACAAAGGCTATTATGTATTTGTTCGTCTGCATTTATCTATTTACAGTCTTAAATTGTTATCTATATTTCCCAATCTAGAAGCCTTGGGTGGTAAACACAGCTGAATTTATGTCATCCAGCAAAATAAATGTTGCCAAAAAAAAAAAAGAAGAAGAATAAGAATAAGAAGAAGAAGAAGAAGAAGAAGAAGAAGAAGAAGAAGGAGAAGGAGAAGAAGAAGAAGAAGAAGAAGAAGAAGAGGAAGAAGAAGAAGAAGAAGAAGAAGAAGAAGAAGAAGAAGAAGAAGAAGAAGAAGAAGAAGAAGAAGAAGAAGAAGTATTGCCAAATAAACAAAGGTTAGTGGCACAAGAAAGGGTGTCACTGATATACAGAGACACACTCACACAATAATGTCAAATAGATAAACAGTTCTCCATGACTATATTCACTGTATAAAAAGGGTGATACAGCCACATACGCGAGTATTTCGCAAGAAGACTGCAGTCTGTAAGCACAGCACATCACGTGTTTGCATGAATGTCAATGAGAGTTTCGGCAATTTCATGGAATTCCTTGAAACAAGGTCAGAGGCAGCTACTCTATGTTTGAAACACTTTCAACAAATTTGCTCTTTTTCTGAAAAAAAAGGTAAGCTTTCAAGTATCAACTGAACAACACTTATATATTCATTAAAGGTGCAGCAATACTCGAAACCAAACTGAGAAGAGTAGCATCCATTATTAGGTGACAGGTGCGGACATTTGTGGCAAAATTTTCAACATCTGGTTACGAAGTGCTCGATTGTGTTTCGCACACACCTATATATGGCAGAATTTTCAAAAGTACGCTTGTATCCTTGATTCGGTGCGAATTTTCCGATCGCTGTTCCGCTATTTATTTTTTTTTTTCATCTCTTATATTTGCCCACGGACTGGACCTCCTTACTCTAAGAGCATACTTGTGTATTGGATAAAACAATCCTGTTCACAGTGTAAGGAAAAAGATTATGCATTTATTTCTAAAGTAAGGGAGTTCTAACATCCGTATTTGACATAATTGGTCTTCAATAACTGTTTCAAAATATAGGGGTCACCAAGTCTCACCAAATATATAAACTCAAATAGAAATCGACCGGCTGATCTCATTAAATTGGCATATGCACCATAAAAATAAGAAATCGTATTAATGTACTGAATTATAAATGTCTTCATTGCATAAAACCGACGTTACTTGCAGTATATTATTAAACATCGGAAAAACGAAGTCCACGTCCATTAACAAAACTATTGATCACAGAATAGCGCATTACAACAATGAGGACAGTTGTCTCAATCGACAATGAATGCAAATGGGGAGTACAACTTGAGACAAGCGTTAGGAATAAAGTTGTACAAATTAATAATTTTTTCTATGAAATCAGAGAATTTCGTAGACCTTAGATGCTATATTTATAATTTTGACTGCAAAACTCCAAAAGAATTCTCCTCAACATAGTGCCCCTACACTTTCGATATATATATATATATATATATATATATATATATATATATATATATATATATATATATATATATATATATATATATATATATATATATATATATATATATATATATATACATGTATATTGCTGATGCTGGAGTCGCTAAAGTACCTTTCAACTTTGGTTTTTATTGTTTGTTTCAAACGTAATTTTGCCCATAGAATGTGCCTTTGATTTTAGAACACGGAATAACAAAAAAAATAACGCACAGCCTGATAATAACCATGTGAATAAAATCGCAAAAACAAATAAAAGAATAAACACATAAATAACACAACAATAAAAAAAGATAAACTCGTCACGCCGTGACATGTGAGATCAATGTTTTAGGATCGTACTTGCAGATACTTCCCATGGTAAAAACAGTTTGATATATACTTGGGGTTGTTGCATTTGTTCAAATAATAAACCTTTATATACACACACACACACATACACACAGATACATACACACACACACACACATATATATATATATATATATATATATATATATATATATATATATATATATATATATATATATATATATATATATATATATATATATATATATATATACATATATATGCCGGTGACTTTATTTTGCCTGCTATTGATATCAAAGGATGTCTTGGCATTGTGTCATATAGTAATGTAAATGCAGATACACTTTGTAATTGTTTAATATAAGAGAAATGCCAGCAGACAGCTTTTCTCGGGGCGCATTGGTCGCAATGCACCCTAGGTGCGCCGAGAAAAGCTGTTGAGCTGGGGTATTCTCTCTGGAACTATAGACATGCTGGTACTTGAATGAAAGGTCTTTTTACGGGGGATAAGTATTCGGGATCCTAATGATAATTCCGACCCTTTTCACTTAAGTAAAACGACTTTAGGCGTGATTGGCACTGAAGCAGTTAAATATATCACCCAGGATAATGACGCCAGTGATCCACAAACTAAAATACATAATCGAATCACTGTTGTCTGCGTTCCGAGTCCACAATAAAAGAAGGAGAGTATCACAGTAGTGTATCATTGTATTCAGTAAAGGGAACAGCCACGAAGGTGTTTATATAATTATAACTATTTGGATAAACTATATTAAATGAGCAGAAAATAGTGTTATAAGTAAATAAGCACAAAAAAGAAAAACAATATATATATATATATATATATATATATATATATCCTTTTTTGAGCACTGTGGGTGCTCGATTGGTCGGTTCGGTGCAGGGTTGGCTGAGCGGCACCATGTTAAACTTCCACCTCTAGAAACGTTGATGCAGTGAATAATATTAGGTATGACTGCGTAATGGTGAGATATTTGTGTCTTTTCTACCGCCTCCACAGTCAAGTTAATTTGGTTTTTCTTTAACAGCCTTGCAATTATCTTGTAAGCATGCTTTGGAATCAGTGGCTATTTCTTGAACAAATTTCAAGCTTAATACCAGCCTGTGTGCCACATGTTTTATATGCGTCCAGTTTGAGCACAAAACACAAACGCTCTCTTGGGGGCCGCAAAGTTGCAAAATCTGCTTTGCTTATCTGCACGTTGTTCTCATCCAGAGCGACATATTTTTTTTTCATAGTTGGCTCTTGGCTTTTCTTGAAACCCCCAAACGTGCGTACACTTGTAGCTCTAATAGAATGGAATGGAATTGGGTGGAATAGAATAAGAAAGAATAAGAGAAACCAGGAAAAAAAATCAAAAAAGGCGATGAAACGATATATTGCATGGTATATCACATGGGATATGGCGGATGGTATATCAGACAATGATATAACGTCAAACATGTATTTTTTACTTGACATGATCTAACGTGCTGCATCCAATACCTTTGATTCGTCACCAGGCAACTCTAACAAGAGCATTTAAGATTTAAGAACCTTTTAACAAAGACCACCGGACGTAATGAAGAAATAGATGACGTTAAGGTTAGGACAACAGGAAGAAATTCAAGCTAAGGATATAGAACCCTTTCAGTGCCAAATTCTGGACTGAGTCAACAGCTTTTCTCGGCGCGCATTAAGAGCAATGCGCCCAATGTGCGCCAAGAAAAGCTATTGATTGGGAGTATTCTCTCCGGACCTAAAGGGATTCTGGTACTTGAGTGAACGCTCTTTTTACGAGGAATACGAATCTGGGATCCTAATGATAATTCAGACTAGTTTAACTTAAGCAGATCAACTTAAGACGTGATGGCCACTGCAAGAGTTAAGCTTACCCAGCTGCGGTGTTTCCACCACTGCAAACATCAGGCATGACACATCTGCAGTTTGGTCCCCCAGAATATAACCCTAGGTTGGTCCCGTCAAACTTTACAAACCAACTATGAGGCCAATACATGCCGAAACATTCCAGTTGAACAAACTGTTCACACCTCAAAGCTTTTTCCTGAAATGTAAATAGCAAGAAACGGTGCAATTTTCAAAATAGGTAAACGCACACAGCGTAGTAAACGTTTGAAACTGACGCACAGGTATTATACAAAATTCGTGAATTCCAGTTTAATCATTTATTTGAAGAAATGCCCTCACCTGTCAAACTGATTTTAGATGTCAGATGTATTTGAACAAATGAGCGTCCTATTGTAGTCATACACATTTATTCTGTCAGACACATTTAATTCATACTGCCTTCTTTACCTATAATAGCAATGAAATTTCAAAATATATGCAGATGTTTGAAATGCTGTTTTTGTCTTTCGCGGTGCCACATTTTTCACAAAGGCCAAGTGGACAAAGTATGTTTTATCCAGAAAACCAGCTATCTGTAAATTTATGAGCTAATTACTCAATAAATCAACTAAGCAACCAGTCTATGAACTCCTCCATTTACCAAAACAGCAAAGGCAAAAAAACAAAAAACAAAAAAAACGATCGAAAAAGAAGAGAAGTATGTCTTACCTTTATCGCCAAAATGCCTGTTTGGGAGAAGGAACTATAAGTAGGCTTGACAATATAACAGCCTGAAGGTTCGCATCCAGTGAAAAAGGTGCGTGTCTCTTTGTCATGATGAAGTACCGTTAAAACTTCCGTGTGAGACAGTACCGAACAGTCCACATTACCTGCTTCTAAAATAAAATAAATTAAAAGTAAACAAGGTCAAAATAATTTCCTTGGTATTTATTTTTAACGCAGAAAAAAGTACAGACGGAGCCATCAAACAAACCAGAGAAATTTTCCTGAATATCTATGCTCATTATGGTACAGATATGAAATCAGTTCATCAGGAGTAAGTTTCTTATAAAGAACAACGAAGAGCATTAAAAAATACAGTGGGTTCTGGTTTCATCGCACGTTCCGTCCAAGAGTCCCTTGAGGCGCTAAGGCCAGGGATAGTGCTCCAAACCGCCACCAAGCATCCTAGTTACAAGATAAGTCCCAAATGTCTCCCATTATATAAGGGGACTGGGCAAGTACCATAAAACCTAGTGAAAGCACCTGCTAGGAAACAGTCCAGTGCCAAAAGAAGTGCCTATATTTCCACTAAATCTGCCAGGTAGAAGGAAGGGGATGTATAATGAGAACATCTGGAGGGTTTTGTAATATCTGACAACAAGACATTTTAAATACAAATCTTCAAGCCCGTCATCCTGTCCTTTGCAAGCCAAATAAATTGTTTTCCGACGCTAAAATGGTGTTGGGTACCAAAAAAAAACAAAGATTCGTGGTTTGCCGAAGCTAATGGTTTCATTTCATCAGACATCCAACTAGTGCGAACATCATGACTTCACTCTGTATATAAATAATTTTAAGCTTAGTTTGACTAGCGTAACAATTTTTTTTTCTTTCCCACGGCTTTTGACCAATCGCTGGCAGTTCCTCAGGGGATGCAAAGAGAATAAATGGGTTAATAGGCTTCAGCCGCGCCAAGCATAGCTCTATTTTTAAATACGGATGTTGTTATAACAGACTGTTCCATACAGGTGGCAAGTGGGGTCTGCCTGCATATCTGTTCAAAGATGGCTTATGCCTCTTTACGTGTACAACTTCTTTTATTCCTTGTTTGTGCCAATCAATATCCTGGTCCAAACACTTGATCTATCTTATGATTCGTTGTATTTACGTGGTACAACATGGCAGAATTATCCATATTGCTGGGTCGTTTGTGTACTGGAAAAAAAATGTTTGAATTGTCTGTTCGTTTCGCCGATGGAATCCTCTCCACATTCACAGGTTATCAAGTACAGAGCACATGTTTTGTTTTTAAGAAAACTCAACCACCAAAATAGAAGACTGGCGGAGAAAAAAATACAAGTGACTAGAAGTGACACCATATGTGAAAGGTTTAGGAGAGAGGATGAGAGATATTTTGACTCATTCCACCCTACTAATGCGTTTTCCTGATACTATCTACATGTCGTGTGCATATTATATTTTATTAATTAAGGGATTATTTTTCAATAATTTGGAAGATCATTCTGAATTATATGTCCCATTTCAGAAGTGCTTTCTTGCTATGGACAATGACAAATATTATAGTGACCAATCGCTGGTGAAGGAGAATGTATTTTTTCTTCTGAATATCAGAATTGAAAAAAGAAAATATGTGTATAATCAGAGCGAGTGCTAAATGATCTTATTATCCTTGAGCTCAAGTGATGCAGAAACACGAGTATTTGGACAACTGATGCCTTGTAAATCTGTATGAATGAGTGGAACGTGATCTTGCACTGATAACTTATAACGACAAACACAAAAATACAACAGCACAGGATAGAATGTAGCCGCACCCGTATAAAGTCAGGGCCGTACATGACACTCCTGCGATATCTAACAAACAAATAGTAGCCAGTCACACCCTTGGATGATAAAGTCACAGGACACATTATACTCTGATACAATGGGCTGCCCATAACATTGGAACTCAGTAGATGCTTGCGACCTTTGACCCTTTGAGGTAGATGAGCGGAACGAGCCGCCCGCAACGGTTCCGTGACATTGACGTTGCATATGTGACTATGTTGAACTTTTCAGCCACAAAATCATACATTTTATTTATCATACAGATATCTAGACATGCTAGAAACAAGTCTCATATCGATACGATATTTTTTTAGGAGTGTATAAGCGTATTAACAAGAGGGTATCGAATAGCACATTTTGTCAGCGCTTCTTAAAATTACTTGATGAAAAAGTGTATTGTATATCGAAAATCAAAGTATAGACCATTATTCAGGAACCCTATTATAAATAAAGTAAAAAGTTGAAGAATAATAACATTTTTGATCATCATTTTGAACATCAATAATTCATACACTTTGTGAGCTACAAAAGTCTCGGAAGGAGGCATCGGACGGAAAAAATACGGTTCCTACATATAGAGATATTTATATTTCGAAAGACGATGATTTGAAGCAGATGGATTAATCAGCTTTTGATTAAAGCTGTCTACATAATTAATTGGTAAGCAAAAAATTTCACTCGGGGAAATCGGCGTTGATAGATTTGGAGCCCCTTTCCCCACATTGTGGGCCATAATGACAATACTGCTACCCAACCCAGGTTAGTTTTGGTAACAATACTCGGAAGACATCAATCAACAACTTGGATCTATAGTTTTCAACATACAATGATGTTTATATTTATAAAAAGCAGTTATTCACCCGGTTGATGCCAAACGCAACCACGCCTGCAAGTTTGTTACTTTTGTTACAACTCTTATGTTTTATTTTTGCTGAAGCCAAAGTTGACGACAGTTTTTCTGTCTGTCAATTTTTCTTGGAGGGCTGCCTTCCCTTTTTTTGAAAGGACAGAAATAGCTGCGGTGGTGGCCTCCTCTTTTATGTCAGGACATTCCATGCCGACAATTGAGTTTTGAAACTACCAATGTTGAATCTATCTCTGTGAAGCTTTTCATCTGGACAGTTCCATGTCTTATTGTGGGTAAAGACAAATTGCCAGGCTTGGTAAATGACACTTATTTTTCTAATGATATGATAGCTCTCAGTGAGCAGTCTATATCGCTTTATGACAACATTTTAATCATGGGTGATATGAATTATGACCTTATTTCAAAATTCAAGTCCAAGCCTCTGACAGGTAACATAAACTTGTTTTGCATGGACAACATGATCACTGAGCCAACATGTCATGCACAGTCAGTTTTTTCGTCTTCTTCTCGTTGATGAAGAACACATTCAAAGGTTGAGAAGACCGGTTGAAAACCACCAGTTGTCTTTTATGGTGACTGCCTGTTTCAAGTCGTAATGAAACTTATTTATGCGCAATTGTATTGGAAGATGAATGTTGATGTTTTGGAAAAATGGAAGAAGCGTGTTTATCCGCATCATCATTGTTCAAAACTTGACTTCGCTTGTGACATCTCTCAAATATAAAAAAATGGTGGGGCAGAAAATAAGGTTCTATCTCTGCCAGTTCATCAAGCAAGTCTAATGTCAGAAATTGCATGGGTAACTGAAGCATGTTTGTCAACTGAAGCTGGCTAGAGTAGGATACATCCATTCCCCCCCCCCACCCAGGCGAATGTCATGCTTGCGTGGTTCCAAGTAGCGATTCACGAAGAGCACTCATTGCCACAGGGTTAAAGTTTACGAGAACAAGAGCAAGACAGCTTATCTCAGTAACAGGCCCAATAAAGAATGTATGACTTTGACCGATGCACTTCCGTTGTCCTGATTTTGAAACCGTGTGTTGGGAAATGGACTGGCCAGAACCTGACCCTCTCAATCATCATCATACCTGCCAAAATGGAGAGTACCAGGTCATGGAAACTAAGGGCTAGACAACCTGTGACTGTAAAACTTGACTGCAGATGGCATAGCGCAGTTCTTCTTCTTCTTCTTCTTCTACTTCTTCTTCTTCTTCTTCTTCTTCTTCTTCTTCTTCTTCTTCTTCTTCTTCTTCTTCTTCTTCTTCTTCTTCTTCTTCTTCTTCTTCTACTTCTTCTTCTTCTTCTTCTTCTTCTTCTTCTTCTTCTTCCCCTTCTTCTTCTTCTTCTTCTTCTTCTTCTTCTACTACTATTGCTACTACTACTACTACTACTACTACTACTACTACTACTACTACTACTACTACTACTGCTACTACCACTACAACTACTTCTGCTGTTGCTGCTGCTGCTGCTGCTGTGCTTCTTCCTCTTGTTATGCACAGCATGCAGGGAGCCCAAAGCAAGCAGATGATACACAGTATGAGCAGCCACGTTATCCATGCCAAAAGACCTTTCCAGGATGTAGGTCAGTAGTATTTAAAGTCCTATTTAACTAAACCATTTGACACGGTGACACCCCATTCAACAACAGGACAAAACTCCTAGGAAAGTCTTTTAATAACGATCATTTTTGTTAAACTGTAGAAACACCCTTACAACATGTCTGTGCTGATAAAGATATCACAAACAGATTTTAAAATATAATTAAACTGGCATTTAACCAGAGGAGGAAGGAGCCCAACAGATGCTGATCTTCTAGAGGAGAACACATATTTGCAACCCCCCCCCCCCCCGAGTGAAGATAACCATTAGGAGGCTTTACTCCACACCTTAGCTCACCAAGGGAGCTTGCAGGGAGGAAATGGGAATGCACTGAGCCTGGGCCTACCAGTTCCCATTCTGTTGGTACAGCCTCTATGATATATCGGGAATGAGTTGTGTTCTTAATTTTCAATCTGGTGGGGATTCGTTCACACGTTTAACTATGGATGCCCCACAGGAATGCTTTTTCAGGAATTAACAGAATTTATTTTCATCATATCTGATGGAATGTACAGAATATTATTTACCTGTGGCTATAGGTTTTATTGTGCCTGTTCCTGCACCGTTCCTCCTGCGTACCCTGTCTTCACAGTTGCGACTTTCTGAAACTTCCCATAAATATCAAACAGAGTGACTATCTATATATTGTGTACAATATGCGGGCGTCACTCTTACTGCACAAGCACACCGCAGGCGTAAAATTATGCAATTGTAAACATCTTTAAAGACTCTAGGCATTCAAATGACCCTTTGTTGCATAGTAGATTCAAACCTCTCAGACATTAATCCAATATCCAAAACATAGATAATAAGGCCTTGGAGAGAAAATATTTCATGTCGTAGAACATGTATCTGGCAATTTTTTACAATGTAGTTCTGACTGTTACAACCTATTGGACTTTCTTTTATTTCACTGAAAACTTACTTAAACTTTAATAAACATTCATGTGGGACTGAACAGTTCGCAATCTCAAGCAATATAGTACCTATTACACACATCAAGTATGGTTTTTTGAAACAGCTTTCAGCTACAAAGATACGCAAAATGCGTATTGAGGCAAAGCGACAAATACTACTGATACCAAGTGCAAGAAAACAAAATTTCGACATCAACGGCATTATTTCATTCCAGGTGGAGGCCTGTCTCATTGTTTGCTTATAAAAATTAATTTAAATAACAATACTCTAGACTGATAGAAAAACTGATCACTTTAAATTTACCCCCTGTTTAATTGGAAGTTCGTTTGTAATTCTGGAAGCCACCTTTGTGAACATGTAGCTTATGTGGACACTTCCTGATCAAATGTAGCTGCATAAACTAAGGCTTTACTGTGAAAGAACCTCTAGACACCCCAGCCTTCATGCGAGGAAAATTGTTCAAAGTTAATAAATAGTCTTCTTTGGGACACAGAACTTGAAATGTGTCATGTTAAGAAGAAAGGTCATCTTTAAAGGTCACTCTTCTTATTCAAGTCAATGTAATGGGCTTGTTGTTAGGCAATATAAAACAATCAAATCAATCTCTTAACATGGTCCAAGCTGCCATAATGTTTCTTGGCACTCTTATTGTCTGTAAATATTTGTCATTATGGTGGAGCACTATGCTTATTTCTTTAAGAATTTTATACAATCGACGCACAAATAAAAAAAGTACTAAATTGCTATTGAACAATTAGACTAAAGAAACGACACGATACTCACAAGTGGCTTTACACCAAACATAATAAGATCACTTTTCTGCGCTTTTTTTTTCAATATCAGAGTGGAAATTTTATCATAAAAGGAAAGCAAACCGGCTAAATTACATAATTTTTCTGAGCCACTTGCCACGATCTTTAGCTTACATAGGGGCATAAACAAACGTGTTTACACTTATTCTGATATTATTTCGATATATGTATCAGTATCAGTAGGCTATTAACTAAATACGACAAAAGTTTATTTTAAAAGGAAATGTATTTTTGTTTCTTTTTTATGGTTGTTTTTTTTTCCAATTAATTGGCCATCATTGTCATTTGAATTTCACAAACCCTACATAAGGTGCAAGTACTCACTGGCACCTGACATTATTCATATGTTTGATCAAAGTAAACACCTATACAATGTCATGATACTCCCATCTATTTAAGGCAAGGTTGGTGAAATAAAATGTGTTCATTTCGTGGACTCTTGGTAATAAATGTCACATTTTCATAAGGGACAAATGTAGTCCAGATAAGAACAAATTGCAAAAATCCTGTTTTTGATGAGCCTTTTCGTATCTTGTATAAAACAAAAACATTTTGCTGAGATACATGACCGTACACAGCATCAAATCCAATATGAGAAAGATCATAACATTTTACAATACGTTATTTTGGAGGATTTTTACGCATGTCTGTCTTCTGGTACTCCTCGCATCATTGTCTATAGTCCCTCAGTCTGTAATGTGCCAATTGTTTAACATTTGTAACTTCCTCACAAGACCTGCTGGTTGGATCATCTTCACATTTCTCCAAATGAAACCTTCGGGAGCAAACTCAAGAAAAGTTTATTTGTTAGTAGAAAGTGTCTGTGTGTGTGTGTGTGTGTGTGTGTGTGTGTGTGTGTGTGTGTGTGTGTGTGTGTGTGTGTGTGATGTAGGATAAGTGAAAGGAGAAATGTCTTTCATGTCAACTGCCCCTGGGATGAAATGGAAAATTATGAAATGCTTTTTGCTGAAGAGATCAGATAATCTCCCCCCACTCACAATCACTGGAAATCTTCACTAAGTGTAGCCGGATAACTGTTCCATCATACATATGTCTGCGCGTGCACATTGTACGACACGTATAATAATAATAATAATAATAATAATAATAATAATAATAATAATAATAATAATAATAATAATAATAATAATAATAATAATAATAATAATAATATTAATTTTAATTTAATAACAATTAATAATAATAAATATAAAAGTGTAAGTCACTGTAAACCCAATTAACTGAAATTGAACATACCTGTCTTGTTGCAGTTTGTCTGGGAATTGCCAACAACTGGTATCAAATCGACCTGTGTATAAACACATCAACACTTTAACTGTATAAAAAGAAAGATTCTTTGAAATAGGTAACGAGAAAAATACTGATAATTATCATTATCATGATACTTATACGAACAAAACTACCATAACTACCGATGCTACGACTACCATAACAACACCAACTACTACTACTACTACTACTACTACTACTACTACTACTACTACTACTACCAATAATAATAATAATAATAATAATAATAATAATAATAATAATAATAATTTTATTGATCATCAGCATATTACAGTGACGCTCGCGTTCAAATTAACAAACGCCAAACGCACCACCGTTTCCCAAACACTTTCAGTGAAAGTCAAACGTTTTGCAAACGTGTAGCAAACACTATGCAAGCACTTTCCAAACACTTTACAAACACTTTGCCAAACGCTTTCAAACACTGTTCCAAACGCTTTCAAACAATTTTTCCGAACGCTTTCAAACGCTTTGCCGAAAGCGTTTGGTGAAAGCCGAACGTTTTCAAACACTTTACACCTTGCGCCAAACGTATGTGATACATGTACATGTACACTTGGTAATCTAATTCTAATGACAGGAATATTTTTAACAAGTGTCTAAAAAGCTGATCAGCACCTAAAAATCTCAACAACATGTGCATGCCTTCATTTATGGATAAGCCAAAAAGCTCTACTATGTATATTTCACAATAAAGTTGAAATTATGCTTTTTCAAAAAATCAGTTCTATCTAAAAGTTTGTACATGTTTCACTTAAAATGCATGTGTATATATTGTAGGGTATATCATTGTTTTCTTGTTTGCGTGACAAATTATAGAAATCAAATTCCGTTTTATATCTGATTCAAATTAACATGAAATGAAGAAAAAAAATGAGTCAGTGACAAATAATTCCTGGAAATGTGCATTTGTCACTTTTACCTGCGAATATATATATTGTTACTGGTAATCAACAATATTATGAAATGGTCATGCCTAATTAAGGAAGAAAATAAATATAGGTAGAAGAAAACAAATAATATGACTACATTAACAGGTTTAACACTTCATTTATTACAAAGTTACAGATCTTTCAGTAGCAAGTATACCCAGTCGCTATCATACTTTTTCTGAAAGTGAAGTTCTTGAAAAAAGGCTAACTTTTAAAATTTCGAATGGAAATACAGAAGCAGCTCAAGTTAAGTATTGTTTGGCTTAATAAGCCAAGCAATAGAATTAGATCCAGTGCAGTAAGCCAGGCGATACTCCATTGGTCCTTGGAGTAATTATATATATTTTAATTGAAAATTAGGAACTATTCCGGAGTACATTTATAGGCTATATCATGATCAGATAATGAATCATGATCTGATCATGATATTGCCTATGGATTTACTCCGAAACAGTTCTTGAAAGATGAAGTATTCATGACATCTTAAATGAAGAATTAAGTCTTTAATTAATTTTAGTTGAATTAGACAGTTGGGAAACGTATTTGGATCATGTTTTATATAAATATATACAACCTATAATGCTGGATAAGTGCACATTTACATGTAGGTACATCATATATTGCAGGACCTGTTGGAAATACGTTTGGAGATTCTTCATCATTTAAATGGTAGTGTTTGAAATGCATAGTGTTTGAATGCTTTAGTGAAAGTGTTTCAAATCGTTCGGGTAATTGTTCAACGCGTTTGGAAAGTGTTTGAACGCGTTTGGAGAAGTGTTCGGTAGCTTTCTAAAAGTGTTCGTATGTTTTGTAAAAGTGTTTGAGATTTTTCCCAAACGCTTTCCAAACACATTCGAAACACATTCCAGACGTTTTCAAACGTTTCCAAACACAAGCCAAACAACAGCAAAACGCGAAAAAAGCGTTTGGCTGTTAACTTTTAGCCGGGCGTAACTGTATATTGAAAATACGTGCACGGAATGCGGAACAAAATAACAAATAAACTTGCAACCAAATATAATCAAGATAGTAATTTTCACAACCACAGAAAGAATGGTAATCGAAAGCGGATATCATTTTAATTGTGTGCTTGTTCTCTTTCAAAGACAAATAAGACAAATGGACATGCACTTTTTGGATTTTTATAATCAATACATTTTTAATATCTCCATTTAGTCCAATGCTAAGAAGAAGTTTCCATAACAAATTAGCAAGTATGGCCCCAAGGCTAAAATGTAAAATGTTCAAACGTTTTCTCAAAAGAGATTAAGCTGTTAAGCTACATTCGCAATATGAAAGATACTTAACTTTGCAAACTTTTTTCATTTACATGATTTAAGATGCCAAAATTAAGTCAACATAATTATCTACATAAAATGCATCACTTGCACCATCTCAGCTGCTTAGATACAATAGGTCACACGGAGACAGGCATAAACTGTATAAGTAAAAAGGCATATAACATGTTTTCATCCTTTGGTCAGAAATAGTTCTCCTGCAAGAATGTAACAAAACAAAAAACTCCACACAAATCACATCGAAATGAGCCATTATTTTAAACAAACCCTTACACATGTTTTCCTTTTTATAATTGGAATACTAACAACGCACTGGATTGTTGATATCGTGGTTGGGATTGCTATTGCTGTGCTGGAAGTGTCTCTCTAAAGCAAAGTACTCTATGGAATCTAAAGCATACACACAAGGTAACACGGGAAGGTCATTAACGCGTACCTCGTCGTTACTTTCTTAATGTAGGTTAATTGTCTCACGGGAATACAATTTTAAAGACTGGTCACATTTAATCGGTACCTGTATGTAGACGATGCTGCCGTCGCTATAAAATAGCTCATCGCATTGGATGCCGGTTAGTTCAGTGCCAAAAGTTCTACAATCCCCTAGTTTGGGAGTATATTCGAATCCCACGCATCCTGTATCAATGGAGCATGCGTGCGCACAACCGACTCGATGGTGTGTCACTATCTGCTCTCTTTGAAGCCCTGGATTATACAGCCTTTCGTTTTTGTCACATAGAATTTTGTAGGATTTAGCTCGGACTTCATATGTTTTCTCACCTGGAAGAAATGATGTAAATATATGTAAATGCATTATATTAGTTAATTTTCCACGCTATTTTATACACCCGTACTAAAAGAAATTTATGGGCATACCATAAAAAAGCGGCGCAAAGGGCTGGACACACCTGTTGCGTCAGTAACAACACAGGATACCATATTTTAAATCTACTTCATGCAATGTGATTGATAAAAGCCACATCAGCAATTGGTTACACATGAATTTTCAATTGCTATTATTGTACGTGAAATGCACAGTGCGTCATGTGGGTTTTACAGTTTTGGTGATCTCTTCCCTGTTAGATAAAAAATGAGTCATGAAAAGTATTGGCACAAAATTTACATGAAATACATAGTGCTTGTTCTGGATGTAACACTCTCGTGGTTTATATAAAACAGAATCAACAGATTCCCTAATGAGTCTGTATTCTTATTCACATGCTTTCATTGAGTAAATATGGTGAGGGAAAATATGGAGAAATTGATTCATTATTAAATATCCAAACAATTTTGCCGATTTAAAGCAGAAAAGTAATTCAAAGAGCCACCCATGATGGTATACTGACATATAGACAGATTCTTGTTCATAATTTGCTTTGGTCAGAATGCATGCGTTTTGCAACCCAGTCTGTACCAGCAATATAATAACGCCTTCATGTTAGGTACACTATTTTTGCACGTGAATAACCACAGAATACGATAGTTCCTGTCCTATGTCTCAAGCAGACAATGCTAGATGAGCTACTGCTTTGCGGGCCTCTTACTAAACAATGTACAAGAGCCACATTCCTGTGATATCCCCGTTGTCCTGGTCTTTAATGTTTGTGAATTGCTACCTAGAAGCACAGTGCATTTCCGTGTGCATCTGCTTTCCAGATATTTCTTTTGCTTATTTTTGGTTCATTCATTCCGTTATTTGTATGTGTGCGTACGTATGTATATATGCATGTCTTCACTTCCTCAGTCTATTCGTTCTAAGCTTACTTTTATTTGTTCTCTAGTTACATTATATATATATATATATATATATATATATATATATATATATATATATATATATATATATATATATATATATACATACATATATATATACATACATATATATATATATATATATATATATATATATATATATATATATATATATATATATATATATATATATACAGTTTAATACTCAACACATATATCCATTACATGAAATCATGAATAATTTAGGTTTATTTTTATATTCATGATGAGAGTGTGTTGATATCAATTCCAGGTTTGACAAAGGTAATTTAAAACCTAGTTCGTATAAGGGACCTTCATCATGACTAATTTCAAAGACCAGGTAACCTAGCTCAAGTGATTAACTTTTTATTAGATCATTCGAATTATACTGGTGGATTAAAGACTAAGGTCAAAATTGTACAAGTGGATTAAAGAGTAATCTCAACGTCACCCACATGACAAATTTAAAGCACACGACATGTGTCTGTGCCTTCAGAGCAAATAAATTAATTACGATTTTCCAAACAAAATTAACGAAATAGTCATGATAATGACAGAAAGGTTTGACGCTCATCCGAATAAACACACATGGTACAGAGCTTCCAAATATTTTGAGGTGGCTAAAGGGTAAATTGTTGATGAATGGACAACTGACATCGGTCCACTGACGGAGACAAACTCAAAAGACTGGCTTCAAGATGTCCGAATAATTAAACCTTAATATGAAGTTAAAGAAAGACAACGGCAAAAATAAAAAAGAAACTACCCCCCCCCCGAACAAAACACAGAAAAACAACAAAGAAAAAAAAGGAAAAACAAACAAAAACAAATAAAACAAAACAAATATAAATAAAGAAAAACCATCCAAACCACACATCCAGATGCAGTGTACATTTGACCCAGCGGCAGTGTATCTGACAACCCTCCAATCCCCCTCAGTCATATAACCCTCTCAAAAGCACACAAAAATAAATAAATAAATAAAATATAAATAAATAAAATCAAACAAAAACAAAGTAAACACCACCTTCTTTTTGTAAATGGAGAGTAAGGCAGCATTTAAGCTGAGTGGGCACATATGTAAATGGGTGAATTTCCATATAATTTTTTTTTTAGCATTAAGAGAATAGGAAAAGTTTGGACGTTCATTTTCCATGAATACATTTGACTAAGTGCCCTTCTAGCTCTTCTCCTTTGAATTCTTTTTCCTTTATGACCTCTTGAACATTCATTAGAGAAACACTACATGTGTTTGTCGGAAGTCACGAATGTAAACAGGCCACAAACATTCACTAAAACTGAAATAAAACAGCAGCACCAGCTGTCCATCAGCAAAACGTAATAGATTATTGCACTGGATATTGCCTACGTAGTTTTGAACTGAATCGTCATATAAAACACGCCATTCTCTGATTTTTTCAAAATGTTTAAAAAACAATTCCAACATAATTGAAGCATCAATCCTTAATATGATTCCAACTGTGGTTTTAAGAAAAAACGTTTTATTTGCCCCAAACACCTTAACCCCAACTCTAAGATAATTTACAGGGCGCTCTTTCGAATGAATTTCATAGTGACCCACTCAAGGTCCATCATCCCTGCCGCCTTAGAAGAGGATCCGGCTAACGGGTTTTGAGAAGAGGCATTTTTATTAAGCATGACCAGTGCATCTCCTCATACAGAAGGTCTGTGGAAGAATAAGAAAATATTTCTTGTATCTCACAAATAATTCATGTATTTAAATTGACTGTTTTGTATGTTACCACTGGTCAAGGGTGGAAAATAAGTCAAGCCTCCTGTCAGTTCTGTTTAGTTCCATTGAGCATGAAAAGGTACTAGAGTTGAGGAGGTCACCCGACCACATGTGGGCATAATGGAGGAACAAACATAACATCTCAATTCAAGGGATTATGATAACGTCACCAGCAAATATTTCCTCCGGACAGACAGCCCCAATTTTAGACCACTGTCTGAACCTTTCATCTGCAATAAGGGTTGGTCCAATATAAGTCCATGGTTGGCATGGATGGCCCAGCATTGTACCAATGTTGGACCAACCTTTATTCCTAACTGGGTTTTGAAATAAAGGAGTTCTGATGTCCGTTTGAGTAAAGATACTGGTGTGGGTCAATCTAAATCTGAAGTAAATCAATCAAGCCTTGGAGATTATTATGTATCAAGAAATGATGTTTTGAATCCTTGACGATCATGCAAAAAAGTTATCTCGTACAACCTCTGCTAGCATACACAATGGAGGAATAAAATCTCCTCCATGCATGCACTCTACTATGTCCTCAGAGTGGTACGGTGGAGAATATTTCCAAAGCTGTGCTTGGTAATTTTTCCTCGGATAATATACTTAAGTTTGTCTGAAGACCTAATGGGACCCCTGATTTTAATGTAACACTTAAACGAACCTGCCTTTGGGAAGTGAAGTTTGATTGTGATTTTGAATCACATTAGTACAGGAACATAGAATTACAGAAGCTAGCGACGGCTATCTGACCCCTCACGATTCAGCAACTTGGGTGAACCTCATGAAAAACAGGGAAGGGAAAAAAAGGAGAGAAAAGGAGGTATAGGGTGGGCCTGAAATTCTACGTTCCTGTACTAATGTGATTGCAAAATCACAATCAAACTTCACCGCCCAAATGTAGGTATGTTTAATTATTACATTTTACATCCACATTAGTGACGTCACTAATGAATTACAGGAGACTTTAGAGCCATGAGGGAACCCAAGTAGAACCGAAATAAACGAGTCTGAAGACTAGGTAAAAACAAACAAAAACAAACAAAAACCAAACACAAAACAAAACAAACAAAAAAAAAAACAATGAAACAAAATAACAGCTCAGGGCGTTAAGCCCGATAGGTCGCCCTGACTGTGCATACCAGGGTAAGTCCATTATGAATATATAACAATGGTCTGAAGAAATTGTCTTTTTAAAAAAAACTACTTTGTCAAAAGATCTCCTCCAACACGCATAACATTTTGTGTAATAACAGTTTTGTTATACATTTTTTCAAAGATTAGTTTGACCAGCCTGTGGCTTGTAAACTGTTCTTAATTGGTACTCCAGCTGTCTGTTTGGCAGATGAACTGGCAGACCTTGTGCTGTGTGCAGAAAAGCTGGTAGTGTCTACCCCTGAATATGCTAAACACTTTTTAGCCAGTGGCTTATAGTGATTACAAACACTCAAGCCAATTAACTTACAAAGTTTACACATTGATGCCAAGTCCATTATACACACACACACACACACACACACACACACACACACATATATATATATATGTATATATATATATATATATATACATATATATATATATATAACATACACACACACACACACACACACACATATATATATATATATATATATATATATATATATATATATATATATATATATATATATATATATATATATATATATATATATAATGGACTTGGCATCAATGTGTAAACTTTGTAAGTTAATTGCCTTGAGTGTTTGTAATCGCTGGCTGGTCAACAGAGCCAGACGAAGTGTTAATTTCTGTCTCAGTGGTCCCAAAGTAATGCCATCAAGGGGCACAGATTTGCACCAATTTAACACAATGTTGACATCCCATATCAATGTATATCTAAGGAGTGCAAGACACTGGTGGAAGACTCGATCCTTCCATAAACCGAGCCACAAGCTGATGTTTGCTGAAAGTTATACCATCTGCTGACATGGTAACACTGGATAATGCTGATCTGGCAGTGTTGATTGCGCTGTAGCCCAGACCAGAAGCGAAAAACATGGTCAGGGAATTTAATCCATGGCTAACTGTGGCATGGATGTAGTCAACATTATGATTTTTACAGAAATCTTTGAAGCGTTTTATGCACCCTGCATACTGTGTACATGTACTGTCTCTGTATGGAGACTAGAAATTGACATCATGGCCTCATCAAGTTGTATATCAGACCTAAGTTCAAAGTGTCCCTGATAGCACTGCGGCCATAAGTTGTTGCTTGGGAAATAATGGGTGCACCTGTTGTGGATCCGTCATTAGTATGATGGTGTCTTTCCTTGTCAGCAACTTCACAGGTAGACCTACTGCTATCTGGCAGAATCCTGGATACCACGCCTGGGTCTCCCAGCAGGGTGCTATCACCAGTACATTGGCCCAGTCCTCCCTCAGCTTCTGGAAAATTTTCGGCAGTTAACTGTATGGTGAAACAATGTATCCATTATAATGAGACCAATTAAGGCTGAAAGCATCTATGGCCACTGACTTTGGTTCTGGCTGAAAACTAACATAAGGTTTCAGCTGGACATTATGTCGGGAAGCAAGTAAGTCTACATTGACATTGAAGCTGGTGGATCTCACAATGTGGTCAAATACTGTGCTTTAACGCCCATTCAGTATTAGGGTTCCAGTGTGTGCTGTGGTAATCTGCTTCATTGAGAATTCCTGGCACATGGCAGAATGCACCCAAATACCTCGGGATTTTGCCCAAAGCCAAAGTTCTCTTATAATCTCATTACAAACAAGTAATTTTGAGCCACCCATTTCGCAAGTATTGGCTACAGCAGTGACATTATCTAGCATCAGTCTTACATGAATAATTGTCATATTTTTGTAAATTCATCGCAGGGCTATAAAAGCTGCATTCCATTCCAGGATGTTTATATGAGCGTTTGACTCCTCTGGATCCATTGAGCACCACCTTACTGTTTATTGTCAAGACACACAAACCATATGCCACCAAGGATGCATCAGTTTGGATTGTCAGCTGAGGGTCCCCCTGGGAGATAGGTTTAACACCTCAGTGTGTATTATCCACAAACCACCACAAATCATCACTGGAACATTGGCTCAAAACAATTTTGAAACCAAAGTTCCCAAAGCTTTCCTTCAGAGCCCTGATCTTATCATTTTCTAGTGACCGGTACTACAGTGGTTCATAAAGCATCCATGGGGAAGCCGACACTAACAACCCAATTACTTCACGGACATTCCTTATGGTGGGCCGTGTAACAGATAACAATCTGTTGCAGACTAGGACCAATCAACCAGCTTTTTCCATTGTTGGCTGTATTTTGAAGCAGTTTTTTCCATTGTTGGCTGTATATTGAACTGCTTCAATTAAAGTTGTAATTGAGTCCACAAATAGACAAATATCATCAATGTAATACACACAGACAATACATCTTCGTCTCAGGTGAGCAAACACTGGTTTTAACAGTTTTGTGAAGGCTCTGGCGGCACAGCTGATACGTTTTGCCAGGTAAGTAAATTGAAACAGTTGGCCACTCCAAATGAACGTCAATTATGTTTGGCACTATGGTGCCATTTTGGCACAAAAATATACATCTTTTAAGTCAATGAAAGCCATAAAGCAGCTTGGGGTCATCAGGGATATGTACAGATACTAATATCCAGTTTACCTTGAGCAAGTTTTTACACAGGTGTCTTCCAAAGCAGATCTGAATTAGAAATATGTAAGTAGAAGCAAGATGCTCAACACAGTGTAACTCAGTATTATACGTCTGTCTAGATGAAACTACATCTCTCTTTATTGAAGGTTGTTAGGATGTGTTGCAAGCTTGCAACTATTATGCTTATTCACAATCAAAATAAACCCCTCAAGATATTATTTGTATGACCATCTTCAGATGTGCTTGCATGAAACTACCCTGAGATATCACTATTACTGTGACATGAGGGTACAAAGCAAAGATTAAAAACATGTAAATTTTTGGCCACAGTCTCCATTTTGAAATGTTGGTATTCAATCACTCGATTCAGTTTTTTCTCATTGAAAATAAACCGAAACTGTTGTCCTTCTTTCCTCTGGTGAAAACACTAGATTTAAATTCACGTTGCTCGTGGTGGCTTCTCTCAATAACGCATTTCTGTAGCAGTTTTTTTAAGTTCTGTATCAATGATAATTTTGTCCTCTCCACTGAGACACAGTGGCCTTGGTGCCATATCTTTGTCCCGAGTCAATTTTTCGTAGTTTTTAGAAACTGTGCAATTCTGCCAGCTTTAAAAAGAGCAGGGCGAGTCAGACCCCCAAGTAAGACATTTTCAAACCCTTGTAGACATTTATGAGATTCAACTGAAATTATGCACAGAGGGCTACTTACACATTTTGAGTCCTCTAATCCACAGGCCAGTTCACTTAGTCCTTATTGGGCTTGTCGGCAGGCCACCTCTCTGTATTTGACGTTTTTGTGTCTGTTGAACCTTTTTTTTTTTTTTTTGGCTGATATGGTATTATGTATCCACTAGTGGTTGCCGTGTTTCCAAGAGCTGCCACCTGCTTGGCATCCCTTAGTGATTTGTGCAAGTCATCACCAAACAGAAAGTTAGCAACAGGTATCTCAGTGTTGTCGCACATTGGTCTGCAATCGTTTTTCGTTTCAGGCCTCAAATATTTCGGCCGCAACATGTTGATAGCATGGTTGGCCCTGCCCAGGTAGCTTAAGGAATCAGCGCCCTGTGGTATCATTTTTTGCGTATTTGCATTGGCCAGTGCAGGGATCTCCCTTGCAAGCTTGTGTGTTTTGATCAGTTTCCTGATGTTTAAAATCTCTTGTATAATAAGAGTGACTGCCACGTCAGCTTTGATCTGGTCCATTAATAAGAACCTGAACTTTTAATCTCTTTGCAGTATCGATCCTGGCTTCACTTTCCGCCATATTTCACGGTTTAAAAGTGGTACTTTTATTTTGCCATATTTGTCAGTTCTTTGGCCTCAGGTGCTGTTTGTTTTTCGTTTTTGATACGTCAACTTCCAACAGTGAAGAACCCATGAATGCACTGTCCACAATAGTAGCCAGCTGTGGGCATACTTCAGGCCCCAGCTCATCGTATCCAGCCTATGTGACTGAAGTTCCTTTAAGAATTTTCATCATCATAGTCATCATCTGCCTGGTCATCTTCAGGCACCGTATCAGTATCACTTTGATCTGATGTTTCACGTATATCATCATCATCATCATCATCATCACCTTCATCATCATCATCACCTTCATCATCATCATCACCATCATCATCATCATCATCATCATCATCATCATCATCATCATCATCATCATCATCATCATCATCATCTGCCAGTGCTTGAGACACTAGGTCCACTTGGTCCTTTTTAGTCTCTTTCACTGCTGGGTTTGGTCCTTGTTTTTTTTTTTTTTTGCCAGTGAATGCCAAGCCTGGCCCATATTGTTCATGGCTTTAGGAATTTGCCCCATGGAACTTTGCAAGCCTGCCAACAACTGCATAGCAGACGGTTCCTGCAAGCTCCTGTCCTCAGAAACACAACTAGGTGCTCCATTGGGGTCTTCATTGTAGCTTGGGGAATTTACTTCCCCACCCATGAGGGTATCCATGGATGAATTTGCCATAAAAACAAATGAGAAAAACAAAGGACAGAAAACGATGGACTCTGCTGCACGAGGTAAACCAATCTAAACGTAATCAGAGCCAACGGGCTTGGCAGGAGCGCTGATGTGGGCTGTCTGGAA
The DNA here is from genome assembly GCA_964020975.1 of Hermodice carunculata. Classification (NCBI taxonomy): domain Eukaryota; kingdom Metazoa; phylum Annelida; class Polychaeta; order Eunicida; family Amphinomidae; genus Hermodice; species Hermodice carunculata. The sequence continues at coordinate 33,820,799 of OZ026621.1, forward strand.
GGCAGTCACAACGGGAGGGGTCAAATAGCCATCGCTATCTCCTGTAATTCATTAGTGATGTCTAATGTGGATGTAAATTTTTATATTTATATTGAGATGCACTTGGCTTATATGATTTCTCTTGGCCTTACAAAATAACACAATTTTTCAAATAATGAAATGCAAAAGTATATGTTTTTCCTTCATAAAAACCACTTGAATTACTTTATGAGGTAGGAGGCAAAAGTAAGAGCCATGACACATGAAATCACTTGTACCTGTTTTGAGTCAATAGGCTATTTCAATGTCAATGTACTGGATTCCCAACAACCGTTGTGACAGGCAGACCATTCTGCAGGTAGATTGAGTAGGTCTTGTCCATTGTGACACAATCATTTCCCACTTAGTATTCATTCATATCATAATTAAACGGGGGAACCTGGTCCTCTTTTTGACCCATATTCAGGCATAACAACCTGCGCCTGTCCAAGTTACTGCGTACTGATTGAAATGACCTTTCCATTTTGTGAACTGTCAAGTGACCTCAACTGTTTATGGCTTTCCCACTCACTCCCATCAATAAAATATTGCCAAGTCTTAATGTGCTCACAACTACGTAGTCACATTTCCTGTGTATCCAGAGAAAACAATAAGTCAATAAAACGAAAGGATGCAGTTCTATTTATCAGTATTAGGTAGTTTTTCAGAAGAAAAAAAATATACATATATATAAATCTATATATACATACATATGAATATATATATACATATAATATATATATATATGTATATATATATATATATATATATATATATATATATATATATGCATCCTGTCATCTTGTACAAAATCATGTGAGTTGGTAAGATGAAGGGAAACAATGTGGCCTCGCTGCATTAAAATTTTAGGAAATGATGTGATCTGTGATATTCAATTCATGGGTCTTCAGGTAGACTGTAGATGCGAAACAGTCTCTGTGGCAATATACTAGCAACGAGCTTATTGGTTATATCAAAAGCAGAAAAGACTGAAGTCTACGTATTGAAAAGGATGTAAATATTAGTGACATCCTTGAAGCGCTACATAGACATGACAAGAAAAATAAGACTCCTTGAATGTACCTAGATGCCTTCATTCTGGGAGTCATTCCTCGCTTGCACCCAGAGGAGCGTAACAAACGTGTCCTTACTTGATAGGCTCAATAGATATTGAGGAGAGATTGAATAATCTCTCAACAGCTTTAGCCCAGTCATATGCAAAACATTGATATAAAAGAAAAATAAGAGATATGCGTATTAATTTCCCGTCACAACTGCATTCTTGTTTCTCTAGTCTCGCTTGGTGATATAAGGCGAGATAGGGTTCGGTACCTACATGTAGGAGGACAAGCGGGATATTACTTACAAGTAGTTTAGAAATAAAGAATCCGTATTCCAGACAGATGTAAATTTTTCTTTACATATAGCTCGGAAAGTACTAGATGAATACCGGTTTGGCATTTGTGAACTTAAATTTCTTTAAAAAAAACGCTAATTTTGTGAGAAATGAACATATGGCCCTGTCTGTGAGGATGATGTGACGTGCACATCCCCCGTGATCGCCTGGCGTCAAACGCGTGCTTTGTGGCGGGAAATTAATATGCATATGGCGTAGCGGGCACTGGCGGGTTCACGTTTGCCAACATTGTTTTGAAACCCACGGAAAGCAGAACAATATATGTTGTACCTGAAAAACGAGTCAATGGAGAACCCGTAATACCCAATGCGTTAGAATTACAAATCAATCTGTAAGCAGCAAAATACCTGATAATGCAAATTCGGGTAAATGCATTGACAGTATGTTATTGCGCCCCCCCCCCCCTTCACCCCTACAAAACGTTGTCTGGCTATTCACTGCCGGGACAAGAACCCTCTCCAAACATGTCAAACAATAAACGTGATCGGGACAAAGGTAGAGGTCGCGGGCGTGCTATAAGGAACGATATAACCTGACCCCGGTTACAGACCCGGTACCATGAATATTGATTGCCCAACCAACTGCAAAATCAATCATTCTGTAGCTCGTGATGACTATTTCCTCAGGACAAATAGTCAATTGTTTTCTGGAGAGTAGTAGTATTTCTCCGTTGTACAATGTACACGAACCTTGTCTTCTTTGGGTATTGAATAAGCTTTTTAACATTTGTTGCCCAAAGTTTATCTTATATACTTTGAAGAATTTTACTTCTGGCTGAAGTACGCTTGATAGGGGTGTGCCAACAACCTGGAAGCCGTACTATTGCACGTAACTTCAAGTTCCAGTGCATGACTGTTCAATGTGCGATTTCGACATCACGAAAGGCCTGCATCTGCTTCGTTGTTCACAGCCGGATAATGAAATTGGGCGAAATTAGGGATGTGTGTTGTAAAAACGTTCCTACTGTCTTAAATCGTACATAAGCCAGGGGATTTAAACGTAGAAGCAATTGGTACTACCTTCTGGTTTTTTACACAAAATATGATGATCGAAATTTAGTTTTGAATTTATTACTATCATTGACGGCAATCATGCTGTTTCGGTGCCTATGATAAGGCCGACTTGTTACAAACAAACAAACAAACAAATGGACGGACGGACGGATGGATGGATGGATGGATGAATGGGTGGGTGCATGGATGGATAGATGGATGGGTGGGTAGGTGGGCCGGTAGATAGATAGATAGATAGATAGATAGATAGATAGATAGATAGATGAAGAGATAGATCGATCGATAGATAGATAGATAGATAGACAGACATACAGACAGATAGATAGATAGATAGATAGATAGATAGATAGATAGATAGATAGATAGATAGATAGATAGATAGATAGATAGATAGATAGATAGATAGATAGATAGATAGATAGATAGATAGATAGATAGATAGATAGATAGATAGATAGATAGATAGATAGATAGATAGATAGATTTTCATCTTTTGCCTTGTCATGCCTAAGATTGATTTTCTTGTCACTACTGCAGCACATTATAGGTAAAAAGTACCGTGCAGAAGCCTCAGTAACTTTATCGTTTCCCGTGATCTTTTTAAGGAATTCTACCACATCCTCAATCTGCAGATTTGCATTATATGCAGTGTCTCCACATAAAAACACAAAAGGAAAGATGATCAAATTTGGAGGTGGCCGAGGGCTCCTCCTGCTCCTCCAAAGGTGTCAAACCCAAACTTCTGTGACCGGTATACGTCTATGAAAAAACAAAATGCTTTCTTTTTAATCAATTTTGAAATCTCCAAAATGGGAGAAATTGCATAGGGAGGCCAATTGACACGTTGTCCGAAGTTCTGAATCCACGTAGGTTAATAATACTGAATGAGCATCACGCGGGGCTTACGAATTTTAATCCAGGGGGTAAAAGACTGAATCGCATGAGAGTCTTATAATAAACGTCTCTGAAGAAACGAAGCTGTACAGTCACATTTGTTAGAAAGCATCGGAAATGTGTCTCTGACAAAAGGCAAACACCAAAATGATCAGATGACTGATAATGGTAAATTCACTGATTGCTGCGAAGTTTCCTGTCTTAACATTAGTACTTGGCTGTGTCTCGGAAGAGAAAATAAAATGACCAATTTTTCTTTGCTTGTTTTTTTTTTTTTTTTTTTTTATACAAAGCATTTACAGAAACAAGACCCAACAGAGATTTGTTCATCAATCGCGTTGATCCAAAATACCGATGTGCCAAACATCCTGCATCTCTGATCTGTGTGCCAACTTTAAATAATCCAAGCTAACTGTACAGGTGTCACAATGTAAGGGTTTATTCTGCGATAGTCTATGGCCAGCGAAAGTCAAAGTCCGAAAGTTTATTGCTCCAAAAATTTGTGAATTGGAGCTTCTTCCATAATCAATTACAATCATGTTGTGTTCTTCTTTCAGGTATATTATTTTTATAACTGTGGCCAGGCTGTGTCTTGCCATGTATAGCTTGCACGGCCATGGCGTAGGACTACTTTGGTAAATTAAGGTGGAAGATCAAAAGCCAGTACCTTTGGATAACCTCTAAACACGTTTTAATATTTTTAGATAGTTTGATACTTAAACTACATTATCCCAAGACTCAGATGTGTGAACATAAAATTCATATGAGAAAATTGATCTCACATATTTTACTAAACTGAACAGTTTCAGCGGTGCAGAGCACTTGGGGTTTGTTTGTATGGGCACGATAATGAACCATGTCACTGTTTGCACAATCATTAGTCCATGACCCCTGGAAACCAATTGAGTCATTGACAAGGGTCACTCATAGGGAACTGGAAACCATTAGCCATAGATAGAAGAGTGGGCCAGTGCAGACTAGTTCATACCATTGATCTGAAGACTTTGAAATTCTCTATTGATGTAAAAACAAATTAGCACATTCCACTTACTGGTCCCCAAATATGAAAAGCAGCATTTGAACCCACACCCAAACAAGACCAAGCGTGATGTTTCCAAGTTAAACAATTCGAGATTTCAGCCACAAAATGTACTTTTTAATGAAAACTTCACAGAGGTAAAGCTACAAGTTTAGTTCACACAATAATTAAAACTAAGGACAGAAGAAATGAGTATGTGTCATATCACAGCCATAAATGGGTAAGAATTGGCAACTTTTTCTTTCAATGTGGTTTTTTCGGAACTGTTTTTTGCCAAACCTTTGCAATTTGTTTCTCGCGTCACAAACCTACAAATTGCCCCATCACATGAAAATCAACATACATTAAAAGAAAAAAAATATCATATCCAGGAGCGGTTCTCAGGATTATTTTTCTTTTCTTTTTTTTTTTTTTTTTTCTTTTTTTTTTTCTTTTCTTTTTTTTTTTTTTTTTCTTTTTTTTTTCTTTTCTTTTTTTTTTTTTTTTTTTCTTTTTTTTTTCTTTTCTTTTTTTTTTCTTTTTTTTTTTTTTTTTTTTTTTTTCTTTTTTTTTTTTATTTTTTTTTTTTTTTTTTTTTTTGACAATTCCTTCCGTGACTTTTGGAGCAATTTATAGAAAGAAAATGAACAACCTGTCAGGACTAAGTTAAACATTGCATAACCTTTTATTTGTGCTATTTCAGGACTCACCATTGAATTCGATCCTGGACATTGACATATATTTAAAATTTCTTTTGATTTCAATTGGAAAAAAATAAATGTGCGACTTCTGCGCAAAACATGTCAAAATCCTACCAAGTCAAACAGAATGCTATAAAACCTATAAAAAAAAAACCTATGGATACAAATCTGTGGATATGTAGTAATAAGAAAATTTAAAGGTTTAATGGGCTTGTGAAAAAAAATAAATGGGAAACATCAATCCAAAGTTGCCAGAATCACTGTGCACTAGCTTCACAGCCTCCACCTTAAGAAACTCACCGAAACTTGTGACATTGTTTTCATTCAAGAGCAATGGGTGTTTGACAGGCCAATAAACTCATTTGAGTCCCACACACCACATTAAATGTAACAGGGACCCCAGTAAGAACGACCCACAAATTGTTTTGGGTAGATGCGGATGTGCTATTCTGCGGATACAAGACCTCAAATGCAAATTCATTTATGCTCAAAGCGAGTGTACGCTGCTCTCATGGGTAAGCATGTAGAATAAGCTATTTGCAATTAATATTTATTTGCCTTGGGATTCAATTATAATATGTCAACAGAGCGAGGAATATGAAAAGATACTGAATGAAACATCATATAAATGTAGTAAGGTTGTTAATGATCAAATAATTATTGGCGGTGATTTCAATACCGGCTTTTCTAGACAAGGCTTGATGAATACCAATTATTTGTCACTATTACTCAAAAATGAAAGTTTGAAATGTGCTTGTCATAAAGAACCCGCTATTGAGTATCCTTTCCAAAGTAAGTGAAAAGGCAATCCCTCGATTATTGACCGTTCCATTATCTGTGAGAATTTACGTAATAAGATTCGCATATATTCGAGTATTCATAAGATTGATAACTTTTCTGATCACTCTCCTATTAAGCTGACTCTAGATTTACCAGGCGGGTATGGAAACAATCCCCCGATAATAAAATTCTTCGTTAGACGTGGTGTGCAGCATTTACAGACAATCTGATCGAATGTAAGAAAAATCTTGAGGCAGTGTTTATGTCAATTCAGATTCCATGGGTGTCAATCCCATGTACCGATGTCTTCTGTCATTTACACCATTTAAAAATTCATGAATATTACGATAGAATGTGCAGGCATATCTGCAATCTCTGCAGGCAGGAAAACAACACACTCCATATTCCTCTACCCACAATAAGACAGTGATTCCTGGATGCAACGAATATGTCGAAGCATAGAGCAAACACACGTTTTTGTGGTACAAGATATGGAAGAGTTGGAGCTATCCTAGGACAGGGATAATTGTACATATAATAAGGATCAAAACAAGACTCAAATATCACTTTGTTTTGAGATATGTAAAATGAATATCAAAGTCTGTAAAACAAATAAACTCGCTGAAGCATTGGCAGCCAATGCAAGAACTAAATTCAGAAATATTGTAAGGAAAATAAGGCAAAATTCTAGTAATAAGCCCAGTGCGGCTGATAATGCTTTAGGTCCTGCCAAAGTTGTTGACGTGTTTGCTGCAAAATATGAATCACGTTTTACTTCAATACTTACATTCAATCTACCTTTTACCATTGCAAGTATAGGAGAGAGCCTTGTGTGTTATGAGATCATAACACCCTATGTGTTATCGGACAGTAATACATTGTCCCGCCCACATTCCAATAAGCCACGCGTCACGCGGTTTTCCGGAACACAATACTTGAACAAGCTTGGCAAGTCAGTTTCTGGTCGTTTCTCTCAATTCTATGTAGGCCTACTAAACTTTGCGTAATCGAGCACAATAATGCAGGGGGAAATATAAATATAAGCAATGAGGGTCGCTTTTCTCTGTGTTATGGTATAATGACGATGGTAATTGAAGCTGGCATCTAGCGAGGCGCACTGGCGTGCGCCACGCCCACGATGCCAGCTTCAATCACCCGCGTCATTATGCCATAACACCCAAAAAATCGACCCTCATTTCTTAAGTGTCACACTGCGAAATTGACATGAAGCAGTTACAGGAAGAAATAGACATCCTCATTAGATCAGAAGGCGGAGTAAATGTCACAGGTCTACCTTCGCATTCAATTTGGTGTGAACAATTTTGCAATGTCACCTCTGAAATGCTTCAAGTATGACCCGTATGTTGAAAATTTGTAAGAAGTTTGCTGGTGAATATAATATCATGTTCAATTTTGATAACACTACGCATATGAAAATCGGGAACAACATGGCAGAAGGAGATCTATACCCAAATGATATTCTCATGAACAAAGTCGATCTTTTTTTCTTCTACATCTTGGACGCTTTATTGGTGTTAATATGAAAGGAGAACATATTGAAAGTTCCATAGGAAAATTTCGTTCTGATGCAAATATTTATATTACATAATTTGGTAAAGTGTTTCCCGATATGAGATACCATGTGTTTAAAAACCCATTGCATGCTTCTTATTAAATGCCAACTTTGGGACCTTTCTCACAAAAGAAGTTCAGGATTTACAGCATGGCGCAAGGCTGTAAGATTTGTGTGGAAGAGGTTATATATTACTCACAATGATCTAATGCCACATATCTGTGACGATCAACCAATCTATAGAAGGTTTTGTAATTTTTTATTACAACTCAACTCCAGTGATAGTTATCTAGTGTGTACCCGCAGCCCCCTTGCCCTGGGAAGAAGTTGCTACCCAGTATGTAATTCTTTAAATTTCATAATGTATTCATATAGCCTGGGCAAATAAAATTTTCTTAATCATAATTTATATCAATGTTTGAAAAAAAAATCGTGTGTCAGGCTTTCCAGAGTTCGGGAGAATTGAAAGGTATCGCTTTATCAATTCGTGAGTTATGCCAAGCAAGGGATGACAAGTTCAACACTATTTGACCAGAAAAAGATATAGTGTGTATTGTAGTTCTAGAAATTTTCGCGCGTGTTTAATTTCGCGCAAACTCATTTTTTCTGAAATTACAGAATTTTCGCGCATTTTAGTTTCGCGCAATCCAATGCCAAACAATGTAGTGAAATACAATGCAACTTTTTTCGCTCAGTTTAATTTTGCGCTTTAGGTGGTAGCGCGAAAAGCGCGAAATTACATCGAGCGCGAAAATTTCTAGAACTACAGTATCTTGATTTACGTAACCTACAAATTGCTACTGTCACGATATACTACACGTATGGACGTAATTTTCTCTCTATTCTATTATTGCAACTTTGTTACTTTAATTGTTTTGCCTTCTTTTCTATGTAATGTGTACCTTACTGTATATATATATATATATATATATATATATGTTGTACTACGTCAGCGAAAAATCGGGTTTACTTACATAATCTGAAACTAAGAATCCCAAAACGAGGGTGGGACCTTATTTATTGGAGTTTTGGATACAGCGGAAGAATAATCCATATAGCATGTCTCTCGACTCGATACCTACATATTATAAAGTGACGAACATTACATGGTTGAATTGATGTAGTTCATGCAACACGGACAACAAAGCGGCGTTTCAAGACGCCGGAACTGTGCGCTTATAGGCAGTTATTTGTTAATATTTCCTTAGCAGCATAAGTGATGTTAATTTTTAAATGATAATTTTGGTACCCATGACTCAAACAAAAAGTAAAATTGTTGAGGAATTGTGCTGTTTTGTTTTAATTTGCTTTACTTGTCTCTAAACATTTGCAATTTTATGGAAAGATTTCCGAGAGCACCGCTTTGATAGCGTGAAATGTTTATTTGTGTATTTTATTTGGAAGCCGAGTCATTAGGTACAAGTCCCGGTGATCGAATAAGTAAAACGAACATGCACGAATAGAGATAATGAATGATACTCAAGGCAGCTCTTTTGTGCAGTATCTCATGTCATATATATCTAAACGTCTGTTCATATACACATGCGCTTCAATTAATTTATTTTGCAATGAAAGAAATAGCTCAATACCAAATAATTGCTTTCTATGTTCTTGACATTCAACAGAGCTCCATATAAAATGGCATATTGGGCAGAATTATTAGTCGAATGCTGAAAGCTTACACAAGCATGACGGTGTTGTCATGAAGGGTAGAAACCACCGAGAGAAAAGAACACCTGTATTTGTCTAAAACAAAAAACACCAGGGACTTCACATTGAGGGCCTTCTTGAGCACAAAGAGATTTGTAGGCTTGAACAGTTTACAACCTGCATTAAAGCCAGTGCTCTGGTGCATAAAAACTGATTCATGGATCATAAATAATTCATTATCATCTTTAGAACATGCTCAGTGGTATCGGACAGGAGAAATTGACAATGTGGAGACCTAACGATATTCTGCTACTTATTGACAAGGACGTTAGTGTAGACCAATATATCCATGTATTTTACATGAATTGCGAAATAGGCTAAGCCTATATTTTTCACTCTCTACTGAGCAGATGTTCAGATGTTGGCGTACAGGTTCCTGTCCGCTTGTTTGGTGGAGGAAACCGAAGGTCTCGGACAAAAACACCGTGCACAGTCAGAGTGGTTGTTTTTTCCACTTGCCTCCCCGGCCGTGAATCGAACCCGGGCCGCAGGGGTGAATGGCGATCGTGATGTAACTCCGCCAACCGTGCACCCAGTAAATGCCAAGGACATCCACAAAGATCCATTTGTGGATTTGGGGTATATTACTATTTGTATGGTATGCATCGTTAGTGTCTTTAGCGCAACAAGATACATTTGTATGCAAGCCAATATTGATGGCCCATGAATGCTACAGTATAAGCTCCCCTGGCACAGTAAGTTGGACCAAAGTTGCATCAACGAGCATACTTTAGCCCAGCGTTGATTAAATACCCCACTATTGACCTAACACTCATTTGTTGTAGGATGTTACACTATATCTGGCACAATACAAATTGTAAAACACCATAAATCCATGTGCTGATGAAGCATATTGCTTGACCATTGATTTTTTTGCATCAATCATTTCAAAACTCATGAAAAATAACACACACACACACACACACACACACACACACACACACACACTATATATATATATATATATATATATATATATAGGTGCAAGCTCCATACTGGCGTTTCAGAGAATGGGAGAGACGCTCAACCTTTCCTTGATACATTTAAATTACGACTACAGGTTTCTTTGGCGGTGGCAGCCGTCACAAGCGAAGCTCTAAGCCTAGGATATGCGCTCATGATGTGGGTCCGCTGAAAGGTCTCATTAAAATAGTGTCGCAATAACAAGTCCAGCATACAGAGGTGTATAGAGCTTATATAAAATGAAATATGGTCCCGGCTTATAAATCTTATGGTCGATATAACATGTGCACCACACATTTCGCATCCACACATAAATATAGGAGCAACTTTGTATGCACCTTTGTTCAAGACTATTTCTACAAATCAAATTGAATTTGGACGGATGAACTGTTATACTCGTCTTTCAAACTGCTATGCATAAATCCTCCAATATAGCAGTTCATACAATTATAAAATAACCCATCATGCCACACTGTATCAAGTGCTTTTTGTAGATCGATAAAACACACAGAGAGAAATGTTTTCTCGCTAGAAATGTTAACACGCTAACCAATTAAAAATCGAAAAATAAATATTTGATCATTTGTTTGAAAGTTATCCATAAGGCCGATCTGAAATGTATTGCTACGATCACTGTCTCCCATGTACTTTTGTATACCTTTTTTTTCAAAATGGCACAAAAGATTTTATATACATAATTGCTTAAAGATATTCTTCTGTACTTATTTGGGTTGAAAGCGGACCCTGCCTTTATGAATAAGCGTGATTATACTTATTTTCTATCAACATAAAAACACCTCATGTATTTTACACATTAAACAGCTTGGCCAAGCATGGGAGTAAAGTAATACCACATGATTTAACCATTTCGTTTAGTACCGCGTCCTAAACTCGTGATTCACTAATTTCCAATCCGTAAATACAATTTATTATCTTACCTTTCGTTATTTTAAAGTCAATTTCAGAAAAGGTAGCTAAAAACGTGAGTATTTGATATATTTTGTATTTTTTTCAATAAAGGGACTGCTCTTAACTAAAACTTTGCGGAACCAGGGCCGCACGATAGTATTAATACTGCACCTTAACAAAAAATAACTAAGTGTACGCCTGAAGACACGATATTCATTAGACACATAGCATGTTTCATAGTTAAAAAATTATGAAATTCATCAAATATATGTATATATTTATTATAGACTAGCAAATGTTAAGATTACCTAAAAATAAGGGCATATATATATATATATATATATATATATATATATATATATATATATATATATATATATATATATATATATATATATATATATATATATATATATATATATATAGATCTCACGTGAGAGCTGAAATTAGCTGGTTCCAACTGCTGTTTTTACATGCTTAGAAAGCCAGGTGTTTTTCACGAGTGAAAAGTATCTCGCGATCAAGACAAAAGAGCGAGATCTGGATCATTGCTTTGGCGATGACCGGGAAACCTAGCTAGCTAGCATCAAGCTTTCAAGGTGTCTTGGAGCGGTAGAGTCATGAAAGCTAGCTCGCTTACACGGGCGAGGTTTCGGCCGCACCTTTCAAATGAACGCGTACATTTCCATTTTAAGCCCATTTGAAGACATGCGGATAGGTAATCTTCCTTCGGCGTGCATTTATTACGCAAAGTTTTCTGAAAATTAAATTCATTGTGACAAAACTTAAGATTGCATATAAGTGTCATGATGAAAAATAATTAGTAATCTTACTTCAAAGAAAAAGTTGATTAAATGCAGAATAATAAGAAATAAATTGTTTAATGTCACGATCAAAAATTTAAAATAAAATCTTATTTCAAGTAACAGAATATTTAAGGAATAAAACGGAATACAAATTTTCATTTAAAAACTTTGTAAACTGGTTGTACAACATGGCATCCAGTTTACAGAACATCTGTCCTTCACAGTTAGAGGGCAAACATTCCAGACATGACAATCATAAGACACATTTATGCCTTAGGCTGACGTGTAAACCGTTTTGGCAAACATGCACAAAGTCACTTTAATTTCTTTCCACATGCAAATCTGAAAAGCAAGAGTTTGGTCATTGAAATATTTTCTTTTCATTTCATATTAGGAAAACTGGATGCAGGTGGCCACATGACCAAGTACGGCAAGTGCAAATACCTGAAGGGACTGGCTGTTCTTCAGCCAGCCTGGAGTTGTATGGCGGAGAGAAGATTGCATTGTGAGGCTCGTCAATACAAGATTTGAATATCTTACAACCTCATGTTTGTTCTCTCTGATAGGTTTTATTTGATTCGGTTATTTGACCCCGTAATGTGTTCATTTTTCATTTTTTTTAAATTATCTGTTTATGGGGCATACTTAGATAAAAATTGATCTCACTCATAAGTTGAACTGTACTTATTCATAATCAAATCATAAATTTCTATTTTATGGTCCCTTTGAAACTCTGCTGTTTTGTCACTATTGTATCTGGCAATTGGAGCATCAGGTTTATTGTCGACAGGTAATCGTAGCAAACATGCCCTGTTCAAAGAGGTAAATTAACAGATATTAGTAATTTTTTTTTTCAAAAAGATTGACAGCACTGGCGAACATTGAGTTTTCAGATGTATTATATAGAGTGCATATAGGCCTATGCAAATCATAAACAGGCCTAAATAACCTGGATTTTATTTATATCCACAATAAAGCATCATGAGTAATTGGTAGTAATTGAATTTCAACCTTGGGTTTTTCGTGAATATAGAATATTAATGCCACCAGAAAAAATAGCCCTGTTACTCTTGGATCTAAAGTTTAAATGGCAAAAGTAATTTGGAACGGAAGATCGTCGTCTGGTCCAGCATGAGTTTCACTAAGTGCAAATGTATCGTATTAGCATTTTTTTAATTGAAAACACTTTCGGGGAAATTTGGAAACACAACGACCACCAACATGGTGCTGTGGCCGTGAAAATTCAAATTCATCACTTTTACATTTCTTTTTCTTTCTTTTTTTTTGTATGAAAACCACCACAGTTCACATAGCAATTAGTTGATCGTTCATGTCTGTATCTGTCCCTTAATGCATTTCTTTGTCCTTGGAATTGGCGTTTTTTTGTTTTTGTTTGTTTGTTTGTTTGTTTTTGTTTTGTTTTTTTTGGGGGGGGTTGTTTTTTTTTTTTTTGTTTTGTTTGTTTGCGGGGCTGGGATCGACAGTATGACGTATATTTGCAGCAGAAACTCTTGCACTTGTGTAATAATATGTACACTGTCTTCAAACAAATCCTGCCTTCGGCTCCCATATATACCATAAGCATATTTGGCATATCAGTAGGTTGCAAACAAAAATCATCAAGGCATTCTGCATGAGGCTTTATGGGCGACATTATGGAATTTTCAAATTTGTGCTTCTTCATAATACAATTTTCCTCTGGTTACTACAACGTTCGTAGGTTTTCAATATAGAAAGCATTTCTTTTGGAAGCACGGTTTATCTGGTCGATAGTAGTATGACGTAAAAGAGGCATCTTACCTTTGCGGTTACCTGGATAACAATCACACTTGTGAAAAATATACATGTGCTTGTATGTTGTTTGCAATGGAATCACGGGAAAACAGTTTAAGGTGAAAGTCCAAACAGTAGAACGCAATTCTTAGATGCTTTATCCGATAACCAAATCTTTGTGCAATGAAGTTGCGCTAGCAGTTCGACATATCTGTTCACTGATGAGATCTTTTAAGCTCTTTTATACCAGGCGCTCATGTATGTTCCTGATTCATTTTTATAGATCACTGAAAAAGAAATCCAGCACACTTCTTCATTTTTATAGATCACTGAAAAAAGTCCAGCACACGTTATTAATCAGACCTGTTGATTGTGCTATCTCTGAATGTATCCATTATGACACAAAATGTATGCTACCTTATTATGTTTGCCCTATATAAGAACTAGCTCGTCTGGGTGCAGCAGCCTAAAAGTGACCCTGCTTAGAATTACCCCATTTATTTCTAGGCTAGCCGCACACTGACCCTTTGTCACTTGTAAGCTAGCCTGGAAGTAACCGGGCAGCCTCAAGGTGGCCCTCTTGCCATTATTTAGTTTTGCTCATTTTTTCCTGCTGAGGAATAAAATGTAAAACTTTATCCTGTTCTTCACTTGACCCTAAATCGAAAAATAAAGGTACATTTTAAGGCATTTAGCATTCTATTACTTTCATTATCAATCAAATTAGTGGGTTAAATAATTTTTCATTCAGTATTAACAAAATAAATGTACATTTTTGAAGTCATATATGCAAAAGAATAAACCTATATAATGTTAGTAACACTAGCAGCAAATGGAATAGGCCTGTGAAACACCCGGGGAGAGGGGCAATTTGGGACTAGGCTTAAAAAACACCTTACTTAAGTTTGATTAAACTGACACAAAACTTTATTCTGATTTGGCTACTATTACAAAATAGAGAACAACGTAAATACAGAATAAATTTTTGCATCTAAAATGTGTGGGGTGTGGTTGCTGGCGGAGGGGTGGACACTTTTAGGCTAGCTCCGAAAGTACTGTTGACTGCAATCATATACAATGCCACCAGAAAGTCTTGCACCATCTCCTCTGGTGACCCCTGCTCGTGGTCCTCCTCGGCTACATATTGTACAAGGGACTCCTGCAGAGAACACCATTAGGAAGTTTGATGTCAGCTACTCATTGTGCTTTTTGCGCCTACCTGTGGCCCCCTTTGACCCTAAGCTGGTTATGGTGTTAGAATTGTAATTTTTATTATACTTTGAAAAGTGGAACCTGCAAGTGGCTCCACTGTTGCCCCCCCCCCTCCCGAGTTTTGGAGCAAGGTTTTCTGGCAGCACTGTATATAATATATACACTGTTGTTTTCTAGTTCTTTGAAATTTCTGCAAAATTCATCGTTTGAAAACAATGCATCATAAAATTGAAAACAAAAGACTTTATCTTTAGCCTGATGGCTGTTGCTTTGAAGCAGACTCGTTACTTAATAACATCTAGGAAACATTATATGGTTTTGGTTGGTGTGGATGTGAGATGCTGGGGGGGGGGGGGGTGGACACCCAGTGAATGTCCTTCTCTTCAGGAAATTCACTGATTTTGTAATCATTCCAGGACTTATGGAATCTTAGAGCTCCCTCTGAGTTCTGGTCATGTTTGATCCGTTATCTGCTCTAATTTGCCCTGGTTTTCCTCTCGTGCTATGAATCTACTTAATGCGTTAATAAAGGAATCCATCTCTAAGCTATGTGCCACCTCAATACAACTCAGCCAATCTCAACTCCTGTACTGTCATAACGCTTTGATTATCAGGCAACAAGCCTACTCCAAAGCCTTTTCTTTTGTACACTTTATTTCTTAATTTGGCTTGGACTCCCAATATCCAAGCAACAGTTTTCTTTAATTTATACCACGAAGAGTGGCTCTCTATGAGCCAATTCACTGCAGAAAAACCCTTGCCTGTCACATAAAACAGACTTTCTTTCCTCACTTCTGGCTCATTTTCTGAAACATCTGCTGGTGTCGGATTTCTGGGCCATGCATCTGGCTGCTGGCTTAAGAACTTAACTGTCACTCAGCTTGTTTGCTGTTAACCTTCGCAACAAACCATCACCAGGGTTACCTGAGGTCCCGAGCCACCAAAACTGCGACGTTTCGTGTTTTCACGAATGTAAGCAAGCCTGTTAGCAACACACTAATTGAACCACTTGCTTTTATTAGATATATGCTGAAGCACTACTGTGCTGTCTGTCCAAAACAGTGACTCCTGTAAAGGAATCATTAACTCCCTCCGAGCATTATGTAACGTTCTACTGCCAAAGTCACAGTTGTTGATTCTAAACGCAGGATGGTCATTAGTTTAATTGGTGCTACACGTGATTTGGCCATAAGCAGGTAGCTCAATACCTGGCCACCTGCATTAGTAACCGGTACATGGGCTGAAACTCCATATGTTTTCAAGCTTCTGATGCAAAAATAGCAAATTTGGCAATATTGTGTTTTCAAACTCTGCCGGTATAAAATATCTTTTAATTTTGAAGTTCCCAAGGATTGGTAAGTCGTCGACCCACCTTGTCCACTGCTCAAGCTGAAGGTCAGGTATGGGCTCTTCCCACTTGAATTTATTGTGACACAACTCCGGCAGTATCAGCTTAGCAGGCAACCCAAAACGGGGTAACAAGACTCAATGGGCCATATATGGCACACAAAATACTCAATAATCCCCTTCTCGTCAGCAGATTGTCCTTGTTTACCGTTTTGAAGCTTAAACAGTCGGAACTCACTTCCCAGTGGACACCCAATGTTTGCTCTGCAGGCAAAGCATCTTCATCAAGATTGACTTCCTTTACCCCTTTTGCCAGCTCGGACTCGGGTCGTTTGGGGTACTTGCTTTTCGTTTCTTATCCGCTTTGAAAGTCTAAAGCCCCCCCCTCCCCTTGGCTAGTAACTCCTAAAGGTTAGCAACTAAAGGTATTGCCTGACTTACAGACCTTACTGAAGCCAGCAAATCGTCCACATAGAAGATTTGGTCAACAGTATCTATGACTTCCTTGTCATAATTTAGACTTTCATCTTGTCCTGTGCATTGTGACGCATAATTCGCGCACTTGGGGCTCCAAATACCCCCCCCCCCCCCCCGCGCGCGAAAAAAAAAAAAAAAAGGAACTTTCATTCTGTGCTCAACTATTGGCTTATTCATATGACCATTTTCCCACTAAAAAAATTGAGCACATAACGGTCTTCCAGACACATGGCCACCTGTAAGATCATTTCTTGTGTATTTGAAGTTAACCCTATAGGTTCCTGCCTGAACCTCAACAAGACCTCAACTGACTTATTCAACAGGTCGGGTCTTTGCAACAAATTCTTATTCAGAGATGTACCATCATACTTTGCTGTACAATCAAATACAATAGGGACCTTGTTGGGTTTTTGTGCATGCGATACAGCATGGTGGGGAAGATTATTCACTTTCCCATTATCTTGGCCCAAGTCACTCTGAGGGATTTTTCTGTATATCCTTTGTCGATTAAATCATCAATTTTCAACATTCGTGTTTGACTTCAAAGTTGTAAAAGACAGTTTCTCCTGTCTGCCCTTTATATCAAGCTGGTTTGCGAGCTCAGCAGAGTAGCAGGCACATAATGGAGCCACTATCAAGTAACACGAACGTGTTCACACTACGTCTACCGCCCGTAGTTGTGACTCTGACAGGTGCTATAAGCAGTGCCACCCTGGTTGCTCTGTCTCCTATTACATCCTTCTCCCACATGGGAATAAGCATTGTGTACATCATTTTTCTGGCCACTACACACTTCTGGTCCCTTTTCAACTTGGGCCTCAGGTTTCTTGCTAATGTGTAACCATTTCTTCCCACAGCTAGGAATGGTAGTGGAGAGCTGCTTCTTGCATGAATCTGCACTGTGTCCCGGCAACAATAAATTGTCACACAACCTTTTACTTCTTGTCAGTTTAAACCTCTCTGCCGGCTTTAACTCTTTGAATGTATCACAATTGTGTAAAGCATGTTCCCTTTCACACAGAACACATATTATTTTAAATTTTGTACCACTTGAACCAGTACCTTCATTTTGCATCTTTTCTGCCTTATGATCACTTTTAATATCAGCTTGTACACTGTAATTTGCTCTACCTTTGGCTCTGGGATTCAGGACATGTGCCCTTTCCTGTGTCCACTAACACCTTGCCATATACCGGATCATTTGGGTCTTCTGAAGCTGAATTTACAAACTCCATTAAGTCATCCAATTTCCGAACCCTTACATTTCCTTTTCCCCAGACCCGATTCTTCCATCTATTTTGAAAAAAACAGGTGTTTTTTCGACAATTCTGACAAGAATCGTTTGATTGCTTATTTCATTTGACATATTCATGACACCTTTTCAAGTCATCTGCAAAATCTTTCAGCCCAGACCCATCACTGGCTTTAATGCATTGGCTATGTGTTATGTTTTTTACCCAAGCTTCAGCAATATTAACTTCATTACCAACTCTTTCTTTCAGCAGCTGTTTGGCTTAGGCATAACCCTGACTGGGCTCCATAACAGGACAGTTTTCTGTCACCTTGTATGCTTTGCCCACACAACACCACAGCAGGCGAGCCAGCTTAGCACAATCATCCACCAAGTCCCTTTCCACAGCATTTTCAAACCCGCGGATAAAACGTCAGTATTGAAATGGATTACCATGAAAGGTTTTGAGTTCAACTTTTGGAAGCTGCATGAACGAAAGCATCTATTGCTGTTGCTGCTCGCTTGCCTTCATGATTGCTACAAGGGCAGCACTATTTTCAACCATAGGTTTGAATACTGGCACATTGATTTTTAGTCCTGCAGTAGGTCTCGCGTTACCAGATGGACCATGAGACACTTGTTGCACCAGCTACTGCTGTGACGTTACAGTTTGCCTGCTCTGCACTCTTATTTGACTACCCCTAGCCATCTCTCGATATGCCTTATCTTCGGCTTCTGCCCTTCCAAGATTCTCTTTCAAATCCAGTGCTTCCTTTTGGTATTTTAAGTTCAATTCTTCTTGTGCTGGGCACTGTCTCTCTTTAAATGATCAGATTCTGCTTGCATTGCTGAAAAGCGTGCTGCCACTTTAGCTGTCTCACAGATTAAACTGGGCCTGACAGACAGTTTCGGCCGAGTGCGTCTGCTCATTACTTGACTAGCAGAGTCCTTGGGTTCTATTTCGTCAGAAACATCCTGGATAGCAATGCCAACTTCTTCCCGCACACTGGCAAAGTATTAAGGGTCAACAACTGTTTGCGCTGTATATGTCTCATTCCCATCTTTAAATGCCTTGTAAATGCCTCCTTTAACTCTGTTACTTTTGCTTCCCCTTGGGCAACATCCGTTTTGTTTTTGACAAGTTTAAGAAGTTCATTTTTTTCTGCATGTAACAAGGGCTTTAGCAGTTGCTCATGCCTGCTTCAGCGTGTTTAATTCCTCATTGTCGGCTTGTCTGCATTCAGGCATTTTGTAACTCAAGGGAAACCTGGTAATAACGATTTGGAGAAAAAGAAAGAGAAAACCATCACAGTCCCATATACTCGTGAAACCTTTATATAATATGAGCTCATACTGAGCAGTAAACATGGTTGCTATAAAAAAAAGACAAATGTGAAAAGTAAACAAGGTCTCACACATACCATTTAACATACAAACAAAATACTAGGTTTCTACTTACAATCGTACGGGGCTGCCAGCTTCTCCTTTTGTAACGAAAATAACCTGCTCTTCAAGCGATGGTTAAGTGGTCAAACTTTTCTGTCAGAGCACACTTGGACCATGCGATATGTGTCTCTGTCCTGTTTAACCACCTTAGTATTCTCATTCACCTGGCCTCTTTCGGGTTTGATTCCTTACCAAAGAGACTGTCTATCAGAAATTGAACTCCACTTTTGCACAAAACACTTTCCCCATCTTGTAAGGACATTGGAATAAACTTCACAGTATTATGGTTATTGCTGGAAGTACTGAACACAGTAGTGCAAGTCTGTAGCCTCCTTTTCTCTCGTTTACTGGGACCGGAAGTGGAAGACAAAATTGTACTGTCTGCAGTGGGACATTTTTGCTTTGACATGAAACATTTTTTTCACCACTTCACAAGCCCAACATCATGATTCTAGTCAAAACCAGTAATCGGCTGATTAATGTGAGGCATTCATATAAAGTTTCCGCAACAACTAAATACCTGCTTATCTTAGCAACCGTAGTCTGGCCTGGAGAGATACGGGCCACTGTCCATCTGGGCAAGTGGGATATCACTACAATTTTCGATATAAAGAATACTTAGAACAGGCATAAGACAATTTATTTTGTAACCAAGTTAGGATGCACTAAGTGGAAATTACTTTGGTATTTATAAACTTAATTTTTTCTACAGACACTAATTTTGTGACACAGGAGTATCTAACCCTGTCTTTGACAGTGATATGCCCATGTGTCCCGCATGATTGACAGACGTGTACGCCGTGGTTTGTGGCGGGAAGTTAATATGCTTGTCTCATATGATGTTGATTTACCAATTATGGCTAACAAAAGGACCTCAAAGCAGAGCAAAGCTGACTTTTTGGCACTAAAAGCTTGGATAAACAAAATGGAGACAGCATCTAGAAGGTCAATGTCAGGAGTTTTCCCACAAAAAGAAAACACCTTGGGACTATGACATACTGTGTATATAAAATGCCAAATCAAGAAGCTGTGCCATTTGTGTATGGCAGCCTTGTCAGACAATCTGATAGGCCTGAGGCTCCAGAGAAGCAAGTGATTGTGGAAGAACAGACTAGTGCAAGTTCAAGTAGAAGGCACTTTTACCTTTAGACAAACTCTAACAAGACAGCAACAAGAATAACTGAAAGTTGTGATAAACTGTCAGGCATTATCTACATATACCATGACTATCACCTTGCCTGATCGAAGCACACGCAACACACGTACATCTAAAGAGAGACCAGACGATATGGCTGAGGGCAATGTATACATACAATCAGTCAACAGTGCTACTCGTTTTGTGAGGACAGACACAAGCGCACTTCATCTGGACACTACTATCAGTCATAAATAATAATAAATGTATGCGTGAAGAGAATGATGACATCATGATGATGATGTTCTAAAAGAATGCCTTGTCCATCTCAAAGATAGAGGGGGCAGCATTGCACTAGATGAAAATGACAGTCATACAGATGAGGAGAGTGTGATGACATTGAGGTCGTCAGTGACCGATGCTCATGCAGTCACAACTCAATGTGGCTGACATGGCAAACAGAGAGAACACACAGACTACAGTTATCTTGCTTCAAACGCAAAAATATTATTGCATATAGACATAGACCCCTTGATTCTTGGGCTTGGACTCAGATCACCAACCAAAAGCAAATACGGGTATGACCAGAGAACAGGTGCACTGGCAAAACATTTTACATATCACGCGCCATATAATCAATGTCAGCTATGGTGGTTTGGATGTGGCTACAATCATTTTTGGAAACAAAAATAAAAAAAAGAGAAAAAGCATGTTAAGTCATGCAAAGCCTGTTACTTATTGTGGTTGACATGGTTCAAATTAACATTTTAAATCTCTCGTCACGTTGTCAACTTGCTCAATGATCCAGTTTGTCAACTCACAAATGATATCAATCCAAAAACTTGACTTTGTTAGAAGTAGTTAGTTGGCTTTGCTATATTATGCTGTATATATTATATTTAATGAATATCAAATGTGTCCTTATGTGTAGTTTTATTTCTCTTCATTCTCATCATCTACACATCAACAAAAAATAGGAGACTTCAATCTATGATATGATAGCTCAAACCACTGGGCCCAATATACCAAACAGAAATTTTACAATGCAGGGATCGCAAGTATAAGAAAGAGAGGGGGCAAGGGTATTTTTTGGTGACTCGTGATCCTATCTTTTTATTTTCCGTGATCTGTGAAACAATAAAATTAATTTTCGGGATTCGTGATTGCTCCTGATTCGTGGATATGCATATTAGCCGAATAATTTTTCCTGTGAACTGTGAACACATTTTTTTTCCCTGTGAACTGTGATCAAGACCCCCCCCCCCCCCTTCAAGAAAGATATGTGGTGAGATGCGTGTCAAACTGGTACTGTATATTGCATCTGAGGTGTGACTTGGACCTAGCAGGTGGCTGGAGAAGGAGGCAATGTGTGCATAGTGTTTATTTGATATTTGGTAGCAATTCAGATAACACTGTACATTGAGCACAACTACGTTTCTGTGATCATGTATGGCTGAACAATTAATCAGGGATTGAAATGACCATTGTTGAAACTGCAAAATAACTTGTGCACCTGTTAATCACATGTCACCGGTAGGTGTCTTAAGATACACGTAGTTACAACACAAGCAGCAGTAGATCCACAGCTAACATGGGAAAGGCAAAGCTATTTATATATATGGTGTCTACATCAATCCTTAAAGTGAATCCTTTCAGCTTGCAACAAGCCCAAACATGGTATTTAGGTGGTGTTTTATTGACTTTATTAGATATAGGCTACATACAAGTAATACCTTCATGATGGCAACGGCTAATATTGATTTAAATCCGACAATATGGAAAGTCAAAAAGTGTCTGCTGTCATTGTAATATTCTTAACCCTTCCCCCGTTAAACCGGCCAAAACCGGATGGTGGTCAAATGTCGTCTGCTTCAGTGTTTTCAACTAATTTCAATAGTTATGAAAAACAATTTGACTGAGAAATGTACATGAGACTTATGAAGATCACATGCCCCATGCCAATGAAAGCTGTTGACTCAGTCTTAATTCTAGGGGGAAAGGGTAAAATACATGATTAGGGTAACCTGATTGCTACATGAAATTTAAATCCAGGCAATATCTTAAGGTATACAACTCAATCTTAATTCAAGAGAGAAAGGGTTAAAATACATAATTAGGGTAACCTGGTTGCAACATGAAATTTTAATCCAGGCAGTCTCTTACGGTATACAACTGATCACAAACCTGGCTGTATTATTTCTAATCACTTTATACTTGGTGTTTTCTTATTTTCAGTATTATATACCAAGGGTTATTTTCATATATCAGGAACATTTAATTTTTTTATATCACAGCTCTAAGATTTGTCAATATCACGTTTAAGAGGGCAGTTACTGCCACATATTACAAATCCAAGTACCCTTCATAACGGCCTCACTGTTGCGATATACAACTTAAAGTGCTTTTAATGGGTTGTGACCTGACACGTCTGGTGCGCCAGAAATTCGTTTTTGCCTTTGACACTGGGAGGTAGATGTGATCACAAAGACCTAAAGCAGTTGGCGCTGTCCAATTGGACAGCGCGTCACACACTTGTCATACACTGTGATGTAGCAACTTGGTACAGATTTGCAGACATATGGGGTGCTGATATTTATAGGATGATGAATCCCGCCCGGCAAACGGCGCCATTCGATGAGCGTGCAAACCCTGTATCGGCGAAGCACATGCCAATCTGTAGGCTTCCACTTTCAAAAACTCGTATGGAATTTCCACTTCTGTGAATAGCTCAGTTCATTCTGTTAACAACCCCGATATAAATGCCTGTCAAGATGAGCAACAAAACCCGTGAAAACGGAATTCTACAGGGTTTACTGCTGGTCCACGGGTGCCATCCGCGCATTTGCGCTGGGTAGTGAGAGTAATTACGAGAAAAGGGATCCTGTTTGTCCACCAAGAAGCTCCCGACTGCATATTGCCGAACGGAACCAATCACTTTATACTTGGTGTTTTCTTATTTTCATTATTATCTGTAGGCTTCTACTTTCAGAAACTCGTATGGAATTTCCACTTCTGTGAATAGCTCAGTTCATTCTGTTAACAATCCCGATATAACTGCCTGTCAAGATGAGCAATAAAACCCGTGAAAACGGAATTCTGCAGGGTTTACTGCTGGTCCACGGTCGCCATCCGCGCATTTGCGCTGGGTAGTGAGAGCAATTATGAGAAAAAGGATCCTGTTTGTCCACCAAGAAGCTCCCGACTGCATATCGCCGAACGGACCCCCCCCCCCCCCAAAAAAAAAAAATAATAATAATAATAAAGGTGAAATCCGGGTTTCTGCACGAATCAATTAATGAACATGGCTAACGCAGAAGCTGGGAACAGGAACCCAGAAATTTGATACAATTCTAATCCATAGAATCAAAGGAGAGAATAAATACCTGAAGTGAGATAATACCGTTTACAGCGCTATCATGTTGGCCTATGACGCGTTGTCTTGTTTTGTCCGCTGTGACAGTCATCTCGCATACAAGGGAAGGTTTTCTTCGTAGG
The DNA here is from genome assembly GCA_964020975.1 of Hermodice carunculata. NCBI lineage: Eukaryota > Metazoa > Annelida > Polychaeta > Eunicida > Amphinomidae > Hermodice > Hermodice carunculata. The sequence goes on from OZ026621.1 coordinate 33,844,717, forward strand.
CGTAAGCGTACTGGCTTAAGTAACTATATCACAATTAAAACCGTTTATAAGTTACGTATCCGGTATTTTATGTGACATACAGTCTGTGATGCGGCTTTCTGCAGAAAGATCTTGCCTAAGTAACTATATCACAGTTAGAACCATTTCACAAGTTAAGTATCCGGGGTTTTATGGAAATACAGTCTGTGATGAGGCTCGCTGCGGAAGGATCTTATTTCAGGCGTGTGGTGCAGTAGAAGTAGGTCAAACGCTGGGGCTGTTCTGATCATATTAGAAATTCAACACGACCCTCACAAATACATGGGGTAACCTTTCTAAAGTTGGATACTAACAATATAAGCGTCGCTTTGTATTGGGGAGTTAACTTTATTCATATAACAGGCCTACGTACATACAGAAGCGTTTCTCTTCTTCTTGTTTGAATCGTTTCAACGCAGCCTTGCTGAATGTACGTGTTTCCCGGGAGGAACATGTGCAACTTTTAATTTGAAGAAATTCGGTAAGTGTCATGGGTACCCTTCACTTTCTGATTACCATTCCTCAGTATAATTATGTGTATCATTTTATTTCTCCAGTGGTTTCTTATGACAACATTTATATAAGTATACAGTGAGCGCGCAGAAGATAAAGGTAGTTTTTGTTTTGTTTTTTTGGCTACTGTTGACTAAAAAGCTTCAATATTTTAGGCGCAGTCGACATAAAGTGACATGAAAAAAAAAAAACAAATACAAAAACAAATACGAAAACCAAAAACAAATAAAACAGATCTGTGAAACAGCTTAAAATGACACATGTTGGGAATGCCCCCCCCCCCCGAATTATCGATCGTGTGACCCCCCCCCCTTGTTGCTCCCACTGCCTCCATTCCCAACAATCGCAAAACGCAAAATCTTGTTATCGTGTTCGAAATGGCCTCGAAGTTAACTCTTCGTTGCGAAAGTACTGAATAGGTGCATGTTTATCTCAAAATGCTTCATTCAAGGTATGCAACTTCACAATTGCACTCCCTCTCCAGCCCGCTCCCCTCCCCGGACCTTCTTTGCAAAGCTCTGCCGCCCCCCGTCTTCACATTTGCTTTTGAATTTAAATTGGAACCCACCTATGACTCAAATTCAAAGTACGCACAGTGCCTATTATTGTTCGATGCAAGGTCCATAAAAATATTTTAAACTAGACACAACGGTACTTAAACGTTTGTAAGGAATAGGAATCTGAAGTCATTATTTGGGTGTTTATGATATTTTTATTGAGAAACTAGGCAACAGGTAAGAGGAATACGAACGAAAAGGTAAAGCTGTCAAAATACGATGTGTCGCCTGCTGGAACAAGTTACATTAAAGTGTAAATATTGACTTTCCGTTTTGAACCGTACCATGATAAGAAACGAGGATCGACAGCTCAGCAATATGAAAGATTCTTCGAAAGAAATGTGATGGCACATCTTGTAGTAGAGCTGAAAGTGGAGAGTACCATGCAAGTGCATCTTGTGAATCTGAACCCACAGTGTGAAGGTCAATACCGATTTCACATTTGTCCACACCACAGAACTGATACACAGTCTTCATTATTTAATGTCCTTTCATTATAGTTTGTTGATTAAAGTGCACAGAGCTCATTAAGAATTGAAACCTATCTGTATAAATAGACTACATACTTAAAATTTCAAAAAAAGGCACGCTTGATTGCTCTGTAGCTTCATATCGAATACAATACAGGCTGCAGGGATGTGTCAAGTATCTGTTTGGACGAGGAAAACTGTTTTATTGAAAACTAAACGAGCACATAGAAAACATGGCACGCATGTTTCATGTACGCGTACGCTTTGTTAGTACGATCATCAAGCAACACGACATATTTAATCGTGTCCAGGTTTTCGAAAACAGCGCATCAGAGATATGCATTCCACATCGTCTGACTACTGGTTTTCTTTTCCGACCTATAGTGCAGTTACTCGCAGCGTTGAGTTTTAGGTCAGAATTCCAGAAAAAAAATTATTGCTTTTATGATTTTTCTCTGTTTCATTTCCCAATTATTTTGCCTGTTTACGATGTGCTTTTTTTCTTAGTAGGGTAAATTAAGGGGGGGGGGGGGCTAAGGACATCCTTAATCATAGAAGGATTGACCTGCATCGGGACTCGGGGTTCAAAATCACAACAATCCTTCTGGTCTATCCACGTTGGTAGAACATCGGCAAGGTCCTTGATATAGCATGGCAGCGGACCATCTTACGATCTTGCCCCCACGAATGCGGAAAGATGGACCTTGTGCTTATCCGTGTAATATGCTAAACTGTCTTTGCTCCTGAAAGCTTTGATTATTTATTATTTTGCTTTGAAAATATTTGATTTTAAAAGCAGGATTCGAAATCCAGTATGCTCTCAAGAGTACTGTAAATTGGGGACTGAAGTTCTGGACACTTACTTTCTCTTAACGGTACGTGCAATTATTTTTTACAAAGATACAATAAAGTATATTCAGCAGAAATGTCAAAAAAAATAATGAAGTGATGCTTCATTGACAGATTCCATTCCACCAAAAAACAAAAAAACACCCCCACCCCCCAAAATACTGAATTTAAAGCAACTTTAAAAGAGTCTATCATACTTCAAACGTACACTTAACGGTGAATCCTCCCCCCCTACCATTGTCAGATACAAAAAAACTACGTCTCTTCTGTCTGGCAAATTATTATCTAACGATCCAGCATCTTTTAAAGGATTTGATTGTATTATAGTTTTGTTGTATCTAGAGGCTAAGTTATATAAATAAAATTAAGTTATATAAATTAAATGCAAAACAGTGGTATAAGACCTTTAAATTCGACATTGAATGTAACTTATGCTGAATATGACAACTGTGTTTATGTATATGGGTACGTGTATGTGTGTATGTGTGTATGTATGTATGTATGTATGTATGTATGTATGTATGTGCGTATGTATGCATGCATGCATGTATGTATGTATGTATGTATGTATGTATGTATGTATGTATGTATATACAGAGTCAGAGATTAAACATCGTATGTATACAGCTTGTTTTATTCTGCCCAATAAGGTAAACATAGCTTGTACCGGTAACATTATTCCGTTACGTTTTGTCTACAGTTCAGTAATTGGAATTAAGTAATTCAAAGACCCTCAGACAATGGTCCTGGTAAATAGTTCCTTGCTTGGTGAGTCAGGTAGCCATCGTCGTGCAGAGGAAATCCAAATTATATTTAACTTTTTATAAGATCAGCTTTAAGCTCATCTTTGCATCATGCAAGACAGATTGCTATACTGATATTGTCTGAGCCAACATACGGCACTAGGCACAATCATCACAATGAAAACGTATACCGCTTTGCATTAAATGGCAGCGCATGTCACGTGCAACCACATTGTGCACTGTGGACATTGAATCTCATTTTCCCGCGTCCCCTGTGTCATCATAATGATTCCTTTGGCAAACTGTGCAAACGTTTTTTCAGGTTTGTATTTGTCTTCTGCTGTGACAGTCTAAGTGTTTCGGTGCTTGGTAGACACTCCATTGGTTCCTGGTTGTGCATCTACCCGTGCGATTTTATTGGCTCGATCTCGTTTGAGAGGCCTACCTTTAGCCTTTTGGTTGTTTGCAACCGTTTTAGTCAATAACTCCATTTTGTTGGGGTTTTTTTCTTTTCTTTTGGGTTCTGCAGTCATGAAAGGACTCGTTACAATGCGTGAGGATGTGCCTTTTACGTTACCTTTCATTTTGAAAGTTCAACTGTCGGCCGCTTCATTTGAATAAAAACAATTTGGATGTCGAAATCCCCTGACAAATGTGCGTGACGGATGTTTGATTTCTTCCTCACGAGGGATGGCTAACAGAGGGCAAAATTATAATTCACTCTGGAGCCAAGCAAGATTTGATTAATTCTGTTAATTGGGTAGTCATCCACAAAAATATGCCCTAGACATACTTTCACCGCCGACGTGGTGAGTCACGTTTGTTAATTTTCGTCGTAATTGTTCCATTTCATGTGTTGCAGAAAATCAAACATCCCTGGGGCACATTTGATTTTGTCTTTAATGGTGATCCACTATATCACTGATTCCAGGTTCAAAGTTCTTCACATTTTTTGACCTAAACTGAGGTAAAGGTCGTACTTACAGTTACATCGAGATTGATATCATCAAAAGTGACATGTTCTTTTCTATTTTTTAATTGGTTTTGAAATAAATGTCGTACTATTTTCTGCATACCATAATATTCAATTTTATCAATTACATGTTCCCGATCAAGCATGCCAAACGCCTTTTGTAGATCCGTAAAGACACATTTTGGAGAATCCGTGTTATCAATATTGGCTATTTATCTATCTAATAATTCTGAACATGTAAGTTTTTTTTGTGCAATTCCCTAAAAACATACTGGTGAGTGAAGTATAAATTACTTTCTTTGAAGTATTAATGAAATTGCTTAAACATTCATTTGTCAAAAAATATGAAAGGTAGGTAGCTTTGAAAAAGGTCCATGATTTCAAAAAAAAAAAAATCTTGCATCACCTTATTCATAAAATAGATTTACATTTGCAATTTTTTGTTGATCTGACAAATGCCTGAAACAGAGAACTGATTTATAATGCCTATCAAATAATAAGCGATCATGGGTTTCATTAATTTAAATAATTTAGTTGAGATCCCATCATGACCACAGCTGGTTTTAGCTTTAAGAGAGTCAACACTTTCTGTGACATCATCTTCAGTTACAGGTTTAAAAGAAATATTGTATCTGCTTGGTGTATGTTGGTAATCTTTAAAACTTGCATTTTCAACTGGTTTTAGATTTGGAGCCAGCAAAAGTTCCAATTCAGAGGAATTTTTGTTGAAGCAATCTGCATTTTTTTCTCCGTAGTTTTATTTTAATTGATTTTAAAGAAGCACCAAAATTTGACTTCTTATTTATTTTGATTAATACTCCCTATATGTTTTTACATATAGTTTTTAAATCACCTATATATCTATTAAAATATGAATTGTGTTATTTCTTTTTTTTGGACAGATTATTGTTTCTACAGGGAATATTATTTTGAGTTGAATCCCCATTAGAATTGGTGTTCAAGTTATCGCATACACTCAATTTAAAGGCCGAGCCCCCGTATTTAAGCGAGATTCTGCGAGAATTGACTGTCATGGTGGGCAATTCATATCCGAGAAAGAGCTTCTGGTGAATTTGAAACTATTGGCACAAAATATCAGTTGTCATTCTGAGCACCAAAAAATATACTGCCAATAAAAACTGTATGTTTATATTCAAACACATACTCCAATCCTCCCATGTAGCATGACATTGTTCAGCATAAACTCCTCATGTTTTGACGAGAAGCTCTGCAGTTTCCACTAGTATCCAGACTGGTGAGTGACCACCTTTACTCAGGTCATGTTTACAGGTGCTTCAATAGACCTTTTCATGCCGATTTGTACCGAACCTTTCCGGACCTAATTACTTATGTATTATATTGTTGGCCTGATTGCCCAATCAGCAAGTGGCCCAGTCGGATCCACACTTCCATATGTTGACAGCGGATGCCACGGATAGATTAAAGCAAGTGCTATGCGGCAATTTATAATAACTGCGTTTAATGTTCTAAACACGAGCAGAAATCTGCAGTAATTTGTAATACTTGCGCCAATTTGCAATATGTTGCGGCAAAATGTAATATTATTACTTTTTGCAATGTGTAATAATATCTTGCAGCAAAATGTAATAAACCATGTGTGTAATAAGGATGTAATAAAATGTAATAATCATACTGAAGTGTCGCTGAAAACCATTCCCTTTAATACTCTTTTCAAGACTAAGGTTTTCTTCAAAGCTCGATCGTATATCTATTAAATGCAGAGACTTTCAGACGTTCCTAGGTGATTGAATTTTCTTCCTGTTCCGCCCACACCAATGTAAAAGGTATTGTTGAGATGACCCCGTCAGTCGTTGAAGTTCTTATAGATGTACACTCTCTTTTTTATCCATTATTAATCACATCAATTGGTGTATACATTTTAGTACTGTTGTAAGAACTAGGAAAACGTAAAATCCCTTTTACCAAAATATAACAGCAAACCTATATTTTCAACATTGAGTCAACATGCAAAGTAATCTCAAAACACCTTCACACTATGACTAGATATCTATAATCTCGATATTCATCAAAATTGCCGAGTGCAGGGAATATGTCGGGTAGAATCCGAGAGGCAAGTTCTCCTCACCTCCTTCCTATTTTGGGCCCTTGGTTTTAACAGCAAGTTGCAGGCTTGCACGGCCAAATCACTTCACAAACATGTTCACACACACACACACCCTGTTCCAAGATGAACTGTTCCTCTTAAAACGTTAGCTCTCAGTACACCTCATGCCTGGATCGAAATAAGTGGCGGTTTGTATCCATGTAAATCAGCCAGGTCCTGGACAACCCATACTATGATTGCAAGGGTCATCTCATGGACTTCGATATCCTTTATCAAATATAACTTTACACACAATGAATGGAAAATGGCATCAATTTCCAACCACTTAACTTATCAAAATTTTATAAAGCATATCAAACGATTTTCATAACCATTCGAAGTGATAAAAACATGTTTGTTAATGTGAGAATCAGTCACAGGACTGGACAGGAAAATATAAAGCGTAGCTGAGTTGTCAGTTAGTCAGGCTTACAATGAAGGCCTTCGTACCTCGCCCGTCTCACTATCGTCCACAATTCGCATTTTCGACTACTTCTGCAAAACTGAAGGACAGTTTTCTTCAAACTTGGTAGGGATATACTTTGGATGGGTCTCTATAAGCATTTTGCATGGTCAAACTCCAGTGATTTTTTTTTCTTTTTTTTTTTTTTTTTTTCTTTTTTTTTTTTTTTAGGTTCAATAATGGCCAAATTTAATCTTATGCAAAATAGCTTTGGTATTTGCTTTGAAATTGCATAGGGAACCGTCACCCCAACACCTTAATTCTTTCAGAAATAGTGTTGCCAGTATTTGCCCCCCCCCCCTTTTTTTTGGTAACTATTTTGTGTGTTTGCTACTTTGAACCTCTAATCCAAAATCATCCTTCAGATTTTGCTAAAACTTGGCAGAAATTTTTCATGTGCAAGGGTCAAAGAAAGTAGATGAGCTAGTGGCGTTGCTCTGGTTTACTGAGTTTTGTTAATTTCTTTTTAGTTGGAGTATTTATGGGTAATCCATACAATTTGTATTGAGAATAATGTTTAGTGTATGGGGTTCCTATGATACTTCATCATTTAACTTATCCGAAATTATCAGTCAAATTCACTTCAAATGTGGCGGGAAATTACATTTGGTAATGGGGCTTCCAAATCTTTTGAAATGGTTTCGCTCCAATGATATTAGAAGTAAAAAATGGAGAGGTTGGCAAATTTAGATTTTTTTTCTCTTTTGCAGCCTGCCCTTCTCATTTCTCACAAATTGCATGGGAAAACGTTTAAGTACACCTAAAGCTCAATTTTTCATAAGTTGGCGTTGTGGTTTCCGTTTTTTAGAAAGTTTTTTAGTGTTTGCAGTATATCCAACTTCAACCTAAGCGCCTGCTTGATTCCTCTCTAACATGAAGAGAATGTCCATTGTCTCAATCTCCATTAAATGCGTTCACTACATGGTGTTGATTGCATTTCCTGATTTTTAACAATTTTTAAACATCCACACGCAGCTTTGGAGGAGCAGGAAATAATGAGCCTCCTGTTGGGAGTACGGGAGGGAAGCGAAAGCTTCGCTAAGCTCTTGTCAAGTTATCCAAAGCCAAATACCCTGAACGAGGGACCGTTTCACCGAACGGTCATACTCATACTAGTGTCACAGAGATGGATGCTATTGCCTTCTATGAAACGCAACATGTCTAGGCGATCTATACAGATTTCTGAGAATTATATTGTTTTCAATTTTATTACTATTTATTCTATTAATGGTCTTTCCCATATATTAAACTCCTTGTAGAGTGGTCATGTTTTATAATTATAGCATTTTGCCTAGCAATATTGCAAGACCATCATAGATTGAACATTTTAAACCTTCTGTGATCAGATTATACCCTTATAGTTGCAGACGTGATAAATCAGTCTGATTAGTAAACCGTGTTTCTTGTTGAAGATAGTGCACTAACATACACTGATTATCTTTCAATATTCGACTAATATTTTTATCTAACCAAATCATTTTTATAGATGCACCTATTAGGCTAATTATGGTAAATTGACCCCCTTATCTCTTTAAAGTAGTAAATAGATCTTCTACATCATAACGTGGAGACTGTATTAATTGTGAATCAAAACCTTAATATTCTATTTCTCTTCCATTAAATAGTTAAGCTTGTTTGTTGTAAATTTGATTACTTCCCTCCTAAGTTCGACATGATATCATATCATCAATTAGTTATATCAAAAATAAGAATGTCCATGGAGTAGCTAGTTAGTAAACGTTGCCAACACATGTTGTTAGTGCTGAAACCAACAATGATCTTAGAGAAAATATTTGGGTTGGTTGGATGATCGTTGACCAAATGACCATCAGTTAAAGTTGTCTGGTACATCGTCTGTTATGGGCGTCGAATGCAGAGACAAAACGGTCAAAAGGAATCTACATGGAGCACCTTTTTTCTGACTATTCCATTTCCAAGAATGATAAGTGGACGCTGATGAGAGTCTATTCGGCACATCAAGGTAATACTATGGGCAAATAATGAATTTATAAAATTAAGACATGGGTTAACCCTTTCCCCCTTTGAATTGAGACTGAGTCAACAGCTTTCCGTGTCATGCGTTTGGCACCAAGTGCCCAACCCATGCCAAGGAAAGCTGTTGACCTGGGGCATGTGATCTTGACGAGTCGCATGTACATTTTCAGTCCAATTGTTTTTCATAACTGTTGAAGTTAGTTGAAAACACTGAAGAAGGCGACATTTGACCACTAGCCAGTTTTGGCCGGTTTGAGGGAGAAAGGATTAATAAATCTTTTAGCAGCCGTCATGTTGAATATTTAATGTGGTAATTCTATTAAATAAGGAAACTATTGTAGTGCAGAATACATTGTTTATATTTGCAGTAGAAAGGGATGGTCCTTAGCTACGGTATCCAAGCAGACATGACGAAAAAACTTCAGTGGACCGAATCAAAGAGAGGTTTCTTATTTGACAAGTTTGTTAATAGAATAAACTGATGATCAATTTCAATCATTGTTTCTTACACATCCTAGGTTAGAAACCAGGGATATTTTCAAGCAGGTCGTTCATCTATACTGAGGAAATGGCAGTCCCACTGAGTCTCTAGTGTATACAGCTCCGTTAGCAGTCCATGTTGATTTGATCATATTGGTCTGCTTGGCTTTTCTCGCGAGAAAGAAAACTTATGATTGTATTTTTGCGAAATCTTCATTTTCAGGATCGGAGTTGGCATTCTTCAAAAGCATAATACAAGCAATACTTAAGTCCTCAGTTCCCTCTCCACTCGCAGACCCCCTTCCTTCGCTCGCCCTCAGTCTGATCCGTTTTTATAAAAGGTAACTTAGAGCCTCGTTATGTTATATGCAGCGTTCCCTCCTGAGCCACCCAAATATGTAGCTGACTGGATTTGACAGGCAATGCCACCTCAAAGGACACTTTTATTAATTACAAAGCAGAATGATTTGGCTGCTGTCGCTACACAGTGACACTGGCCTTCGGCTGCCTGGTAAAGGGGTGAAGCACAAACATGTCTCTGACAACATTAATCCCTTCCATTTATTGCTCATTTAAATCTCAGGCGTCTGGGAAAACATGTATTTCAAAAAACAAAGTCAACACTATATAATGAATTGGGTATAATAGAAGGCACAAGTGTGTTTACGCTAATTTTGTTCGAAAATATTTCAAATTGCATAAAATATTTTTGTGTAGACCTTGATATATGAAGGTACTACTGGCAATCTCGGCAATCATACAAAAGAGTCAGGCGTAACAGTGCTGAAATTCACGTGTATCCCCCCCCCCGAAAGAAAGAAAAGAACAGGAAAGAGAAAATCAATTCTTACGCTCAATTACCAAACCGGTCACTGTATAAGATTTCTAAGTTACACAGTAGTTACCCACTGGGGTGCACGGTTGGCCAAGCTGCAACACGCTAGCCTTTCACCTCTGCGGCCCGGGTTCGATTCACGGCCGGGGAAGCATGTGGAAAGAGTTCCTACCACTCTGACTGTGCACGGTGGTTTTCTCTGAGTCCTTCGGTTTCCTCCACCAAACATGTAGGTAGGAAGTATACGCCACGATCTGTGCCATGGAGAGTGATTAATATAAGCTTTGCCTGCTTCGCAATCCATGTAAAAGATATGGGTCTATACTTTTTTTTTTTTTACCCACTGAAGACTCTTTAATTTATTTGGGCTGATACAGCCTATGTCAAAATTTTACAGAGGAACGTGTGCAATATGGACAATAGTAATTCCATATGTATATAGATTAAACAGGGACAGGTTAGCTTATTGACTGCGGAAAAGGGTAATGGCTACTAGGAGGTGGTTTTGGGTAAAAGGACATTAATACAAAACAGATTTCCATATGGCATTTTAGTCCAGTGATTAGAAAAATCAGGGACAAATATTAGAAATAAGCTGGAAGACATAATTGCCGCGAAATGGTTAGCCCTACCAAATGTTAATATGTTATGTTTTAAAACGTTTGTTTTGGACCTATTAAAATGTTTTTGTCAACACGTTTGTTGTACCAATAATGCAGGAACATATTTCTTTTTTGGGGGAGGGAGTGGCAAGTTATATTTTCGTGTGATCCAATATTAATGTCAGATTACAAGAGACATTAAATTCTCGAAAAAACACACATTATTATTCCTATGTAGCAATTCTTTGAGATATGGAAAAATACACCAGTAGCAGAATTATTTTTGATTGGTGAACAAAGATGATACAGTTGTTGCAAATATATCAACGGAATACGTGTTTGAACTTAATACTTGATAAAAGGAAGAGCGGCAGAAAGAAATGCTACATTTCTGTAGGGTTCCGACCTGCTATGATTCATCCAAATTTCTAATTTGATTATTTACATCAAATTTCAGGTTAAATATAATGGATCCATGTGGCTGTTTTAGATGTACGATCACAGTGGCATATGAAGCGGGTTTTTTTAAGTATTGCAGAAGTCAAGTTTCCATATGTGTTCAAAATTTGTTTATCTGCCCACAATAATGGAGGTTCCATTGTTTTGTTATTTAGACATCTGTTGGTGGACTAGCGCTTGATAACATGTCATGGGGGGGGGGGGGGTATTTTCGTTCATATACAAATGTCTTTGGAGATGAATATTTTTTTAAACTTTACGTCCAAAAAAAGACAAAAAAAAAACCCACATGCATCATGCAGGAATGTATATTTTTTGGATAAATTTGTTGCAGTGGTAGACCTGTTCCAAGTATTTACAAGTTCAATTCTGTTCAAACTTGTAACTCTATTCAGTCTCCCAACACCTTCTTTTAAATGACTTCATCATTATATCTTGTCTTTCAATATGTTTTGGAAATTATGTGTATGTACATATATATATATATATATATATATATATATATATATATAGAGAGAGAGAGAGAGAGAGAGAGAGAGAGAGAGAGAGAGAGAGAGAAGAGAGAGAGAGAGAGAGAGACAGAGAGAGAGAGAGAGATAGAGAGAGAATGAGAGATAGAGAGAGAGATAGAGAGAGAGAGAGTGAGAGAGAGAGAGAGAGATTTGTGTGTGTGTTGCTATGGTTACAGTAGGGGTACTGCTGTCCGTGGTTAAATATACAATTTAAAACAAAACAGTTGACCAGATTCACCACAAACTTTGTTGGGTTCGATGCGTCTTAAATAGGGCTTTACCAAGTATATTTGATAGGTTATGTTTGTTGTTTCTTAATACTGTTTCTTTTTCTGTATTTGTTGATGGAAATCTCAAAAAATGCTTTGTCCATGAGAGTGGATGACTTTTGTTTTGAATCACTCAAGGTCTCAATACTCTTAAATATGAATTTGGTCATCCAGGTGACACCCCTTTAAGAAAAGAGGTTTCGTGTGTGCTCTTGACCGTTATCGTTTCCTGTAAATCTAGAAAATTGGATTACCTCAAAACCTCCCAGGAATGCACATGAGGCAAACATCCGCTGAAGCTGCTCACAAGAAGGAAAGTATGCCATTATCTGAATATGAATATTTTTCATCTCGCTCAATAAGGGTATTCAAAGGCACTATTTACTGAACATGAACATGTAAATATGTAAAAATGATGTATCACTTTGCCAGAAATTGACAGGATTTACTCAATTATTAAATTTAATTCACTCTTCTGAAACAGAAACTAAGCGTTTACTACTAAATAGAACTTACTTTCTTGGAGACTTTCATTGTAAGCAGAAGGTGTCATGATAGAGTTTGTTTTGCATTTCTGATGCAGGATGTCCATTATTAAAGTACTTGTTAGAAATTCCCCGGGTTTATACAGGTGTCTGGCTTTTTAGTTTTTGTTTATAATTACTGTCATGGAATATTAAGCCCCGGGTTGTTTCTACCGCAGTTATACATTGGCAAGTGGTTGGACTAATGTGTTCTATTCAGCTAGAAAGGGAACATACTAGTTCAGGGCCAAGTCACATTATTTTTATCTGAACTTGGTCTATACCATTTAGTAATTAAGTTTAGTTTTATAGGTATTCTGCATTCATGTTGAAGATTTGCATCTATAAGTAAAGTATCACCTATTAAGCTAGTTCATTATTTGCCACGTTGATATTTTTTTCAAATTTATGTGGGTTGTCTTTGCTGAATATGTAGCTTAGACAAGGAGCCGCTACTCAGAGAGACATGCACGGGTATAGGCTCCGAAACATGTTTTAGGTAGTTACCCGTTAAAGACCCTTTAATTCATTTGGGTGAATACAGCCTTTCTCAAAATTCTACAAAGGGACGTCTGCAATATGAACAGTAGTACATTCATTTGTATATAATTATGTTAGACAGCCACATGTTAGCTCATGGAGAGTATCGAGTTCGGAATAGGGTAAAGAAACTAGGAAGATGGTTCTGGACAAAAAGACACAAATACAATAGCACACGTACAGGCTGAAAAGTATTGGAACTTCGACATAGTTTCACGAATTTGCACACATACGCATCTACACCTGTTTTACAAAACATCATACAGGCACATATCTGATTGAAATACTGAGCCATCACCGAAAAAGCGGGTCACCAAATAAATCATCCGAGTCTTGGCGATACCCAAATTTTGCTATCGGCACTTAGCCTGTAGCGTTTCTGTCCCCTGACTATGTTTATGGGATAAACATCACATCGTTTAAGCATGGGACTTGCCCCTCATAAGTGGGCATATTGACACAAACAAGGAGAATGTGAATCCCTTCCCATTTATAATTTGAGCGCTCTGCGAATAAAAATATATACCAACAACGATGGTAATTAAATTTTCATTTGCATTCAGGGCTGTGTATGGAAGCTTGTGACCAGGGTGTACAGTATCTAAAAGGTCCACTTAGTATAGACTTGGTATAACGTGACTCGTTATAGTACTATATGGCTGCTTCATGGTTTTCACAGCAAGGCGAGAAAGCGTGCATATCGCGAAATAAGGCGAAACGAAACGAGAAACGTCAAAGGATTTGGGACCATTCATTTTCACCCATTGTAGGGAACACGAAGAATGTACTTTTGCACTTCGCTTGTGTCTACATTTATCAAAAGCATATTCCTGCTTGATTATTGTTAAAAAAAAAAGTACAGTAAACTTAATGTTAATTATGATGCAATTTATATCCCGATCTCGATCGTAGTATACTGCCCCACCACTTTTATACCAATGTACCTGCTTGAATGTCAAACACTTGAGTAGCCTATCCATAATTTCGCTCATATCCAAGCGTTAGCACATATGACATTCACCCGTTGCACGCTGTAGTGGAAGGGGTGAATATATTTAAACTCCTTGGAATCACGATTGATGGACGACTCAGCTGGAATGCTCATAATGAAAAAAATCCAATAAAATATTTCGAACTTTAGGAATCACGAACAAATTTATAAATTACCTTCCATCTCCGCAATGGCACAAATTTACAATTTATTGATATTTTCACCCTTTAACAATGGTATATTAGTATGGGGCTTTAAATGTAGCACGCTCCAAAAATTGCAGAAAAAACTGTACGTATTATATCCTGTAAGATGTATAATTCACAAATGAGCCCCCTCTTTAAAACCTTGAAGTTTTTTAAAGTAGATGAATTGTTTACAATATCAAACTACAAGTTGTATCATCGATATGTTGAAAAAAGCTTCCTGTAAATTTACAAAGACTACCTTTCCAAGATACTCTTAGGCACAATACAAGACAGGGTAGAAATATTTACACCCCTAGGTATGCCCATGACTATGCGGGAAACTGCGTAAGACACGAATTGCCAATTGCTATTAACAATGCACCGCTGTGTGTTCGAGAAAAAAAATGCAAACTCACAGCATGAGAGCCATGGCACAATATGTAAAAGCAACTTTTATTACACAGTATGAAGAACCTTGCTCTATTGTAAATTGTTTTGATTGTATTAATACTTAATAATCAATTTTTTAAAGGATGTATTATTTTTCCACTAAATTTGCTATTAATCCAGTTTAATAATTGAAAGACGTGACATGTTTGTGTCTTATCTGGCAATTTAATGGTTCAATCGACTGAAAAGTGTTTCTATCCATGTTAAAAGTGTCAGTATGAACCAGTATCACTTTCACAGGGTGACTTCCATGACAGCGACATTATGTTTTGTCTTACTAAAAGTTTCTCTGGTCAATGTTTATGTCACATTATATTCTACTAAAAATGTAACAACTGCTGACCAAGTAAAATATCCCCAATCCTGAGACATGTGCGCCTATTTATATTTCACCAGTGACACACATTCATAAGTCAGGTTGCCTAAAAAACGAAATGTCAATGAATTGCATGGCACAGCGAGAAAACAGATAAGTAAACGAGCAATGTGAGTCTTGAGCAGATTTATCCGAGCCACCCAATGTGCATAAACATGTAGAACTAGTGACAGCGTAGTAGCAGAGCGTGTGTCTTTGAAACAGAAGGCAGTTAGTTCGAATCTAGTGGTCATCATTTTTTTTCGTTATAGGGCCTGTATTTATTTTTTTAATCTCAAGGTGATATACACATATATACATAGACAGCTGATTTTGACTTAAGCCACAATTTTAACATCAGTTTCAACATCTCGAGAGGGGTTCATATAGGCGTTGCCTGCTCCCCAATCGTTTTTCTTTCAAGGAATAAAATAAGTTTAAACAAACATCAAGAAACTTAACGTGTAAATATAATTTTGTATATTTAATAATGGGGGACCCACAAGCCCAACTTGAATTTTCTAATCTCTCGTCACAGTTTAACTAAGTTTATTTATCTGTTATTGTTTACTAATTACTGTTTTTGATAGCATGTTTTTGGCATAAATGCTGATGACTTCCATTCTTTTCTGACATGGCTGAATGCACACTTACTCACTATTAAAAAATTACTCAAAATTGACAGTATTTTCTCAAGTGTCACAAACCTGACACATTAAGTTGACACATTGACTCAGGGTTGGCAGTTAAATAGAGCTTAGTTGTTTGAGGAGTAGGTGTCATCATGGAGTTTGTTTTACATCTCTGGTACAGGATGTACATTGTTGCAGTCCTTGTTAGGATTTTCCTTGGTTTGTACAGGTGGTCTAGCTGCAACTGTTTATTTTACAATCACTGGAACTGAATATAATACCCCAGCTTGTTTCCACTTCAGTTAAACATTGGCGGATGGTTTAACTAGGAAAACCTGTCCAGCTAGAAAGGGTACATTTTGGTTCAGGGGTAAGTCAAATTGTTCTTATCTGAACCTGTACTATGAAAATTTGGTAATTATGGTTTGTTTGACAGGTATTCTTCTTTGATATGAAGCTCTGCATTTACAAGCAAATCTTCACATATTCATCAATTGCCACGTTCATATTTATTCATTATTATGTGGGTTGTCTTTGCTGAATATTTAGCTTAGGCAAGGAGCCGCTACTCAGAGAGACATGTACGGGTAAAAGGCTCCGAAACATGTTGAGTAGTTACCCGCTGAAGACCCTTTAATTTATTTGGGCTGATACAGCCTATGTCAAAATTTTACAGAGGAACGTGTGCAATATACACAATAGTAATTCCATATATATACCGGTTAGACAGGGACAGGTTAGCTTATGGAGAGTAAAGAGTTCGAACTGCGGAATAGGATATTGACTACTAGGAAGTGGTTCTGGGCAAAAAGACACAAATATAATTATCAAGTGTCCATTACAATTGCATATGTATACTAAATGTGTCAATGAAGAATACTGAAATACTGAATAAGGTGAGTATTTATCCCAATATATATATATATATATATTAACAACTTATGATAACCAACTCTTCTGACATTTGGAATCATCAAACATAGAGGCAAGTTTTTTTATCAATATTTTCACTCTGGACAAGGGAAAGTTATTTTTAGCTTTTTTTTTTACACAGAAAGAAATCAACGACCACTTACTTTTATATGGAGACGACACATTTTACCAAAAGTTGAAGAAGTCTTTACATATTTAGCAATGATGGGAGCATTCCATATCCAATCTAAACGTTTCTGACGAAAATACAAAATTTAACGTGTCATGTCAGATCTATAAATTTATTTATTTATTTATTTATTTATTTATTTATTACAATTAAAAGTGCTGTTATCGACTGGTACCTACATTTTTTCGCGAATGACAGGTCTCCCGTATTGCAGCTCGATATTAAACAAAACTGAACGTCATTTTGCATTTAATTACTTCGTGATATGTGCTGCTTGGCAGCAGAATTACCAGACGTTTCGCTTATCTCTCAATCTCTCTTCTTGCACATTCAACAAAGCATGTTTAAAATAATGTTAAGTGTCAAATGAAAATCATCCCTTGTATAATGACATGGTTTCCTATTATCATTATTAACGCAAGCAAGATACTTACCCAGTCTTGAATTGAACGCAGAAAGACTCTTAAGAGCCAGGTATGGGTAACATGTGTATTACAAAACTTGCAAAACAGACTTGCTAGGAATGGAGCGGCTTGTACAGCGTGTCTGACCACGTTTGTTAACACCTGAATTGGACCTGACAGGTCCTAATACTTACTGTGATTTCAGCATGAGATGCACAAAACATTCGACTTGACAATACCAACGCCTCACAAGAACTAACTTTAGGTTTAACCGTGGATTTTTTTTTACATAAAAACTGCTAAAGTAACTCAAAAAAAAATTTTTTTAATCATTAAATTCAGTTGTTTTTTTTCTTTTGACAATACATCAAAATACATTAATATTGCTGCAGTGATTAAAATGCCAGGATCAACACATGTGAAAGATTTGATGATTTTTTAATGGACAAGTAAATTATTTTGAAAACAAAATCTTGAAAATGTCTGGTATAAGCAGTTATCATGAAGAAAAAATAAACCTGGTTCAACTCAAACCTACCTTATTTTGGGAATAGTTGTAAGGGTCAATTGCAAAATTTGAAGTACCTCATAACTGAACTTTCAGTGAGAATTTTGACCTGCAGGATCCGATTTAGGCGTTAACTAAGGTCAGACATTCTATACATATCTGCACATTCAAGCATAAGATCATTTACACCAGATGGGGCACAAGAACCTCTCGAGTCACCAAAATGCAAACATGATTTTTCATAATGAAAAAGGTATTGCAGCCAAACTTCCCACTTTTTTTATTCCTCTTAAAGCTGACATTTCATTCTACGTGTATATTATGTTATGTTTATTTATGTACTTCAATACGTTTTATCCATTGGGGGGGGGGGGGGGTTACAGAAATATAAATGTGGGACACGGTCATATCAAGTTGAACGTAAAATGAATTAAAGGGTACTCTACATATTCCAATAACACTGATAAAGTTTCAATATAAGCTCAAAACTACGGGCATGGACACATTATGGCACACACACACACACATAGACATATATATATATATATATATATATATATATATATATATATATATATATATGTATATTCATTTATTTATTTCTAAAATTGACTATCTTGTTACATTCAAAGACTTTAAACCCGTTCATACAGCATCTGTTGTTTCTGCTATGGGTCACAGGGTCACAGCTTGGATGTGGACAGTTTCTTTCTTTCTTCCTCTCATCTATTTTATCGTTGAGCTGCTTGATAAGACTTGTATATTTAAAGTATATTATATTATGACTAAGTGAGACACATGGATTCGAACCCGTCGCCTTTCGAATGTAAGCAATCCACTCTAACCGTTGTGCCACACTGGTTCTTGACACTTTCGGTCAGTTGGCAGACATTTGGATGTGGTGCTATAATCGCTGCTGTATCATAGAGCTAAGATGATCATGTAATTACTTTGGATATTCAGTTAATATCGATAACAGCATGCATATTCGTTTTTTCAACACTTTAAATTTATTATGATTTAAAGAGAATATGCGATGCAAGTCCAATAATAATACTCACACTACTAATAATGATGATAACAACAATAATAATAAATGTAGTAATAATAAAAATGATGATGAATATGATTATAATAATATTATTTTATTGTATTCCCATTCTTTTGGGAAAATAAAATAAAGCAAATAGATAAAAATATATATAATAAGGATAACAGTCATTTTGTTGAAGGTACGTTCTTCACAGTATGATAATAGATTCCTTGTGTGACGGTACTCAATAAATAAATGGTTGTAGTAAACAAATAGATAAAAAAAATACATAAATTGATTAATTAAGAAAATAAATGAATAAATAAACAATAAATGAATAGATTAACAATGGAAGCCAAAAAAAAAAAAAATAGAAAAAATTCTTGTGCATTCTTACGAATGCTGATTCGAAGTCGCGCCACTCATACTTCTAACGTCCAACGTCCCAGCCATTGTGCCACAGTGCTGACTATGTCGTAAAAAATATATTGAAGTGACTATTCGCTACGCTTACGGGATTTTTGCCACGCACATGAATTCACTTTTCAAATACAGCAGTCATAAAGAATTTCTTTTTCATTTATTATTTCTCATTGATTTGATATCAGTGACAATGCTATACCTTTTAACGGTCTATAATCACCGAGTGGTTACAACATTTTTTTCTGTTGTTCTAAAAACCGACAATAGCCAATTACATGTGGCCTGCAATTCATGGTCCTGCCCTCATTGAACTCTGTGCTTTTGTTTTTCAACCAACCTTGGGGTTTTTAACACTTTTCCGCTCTTCGGGAAAACTATGAAGCAGCCCTCATGGTACTAAAAGGCGAAAGTTGGAGTTTGAATTCTTTTACGAAAAAACACGCAATTGATGAACTGCTCCTTGAAATTCTGATTCTGCAAGAGAGCAATATTAACATGAAGGGAACAAGCGTGACGATTTTAGAAATTTATTTTGAAAGCTAAATCAATTTATCATACATCTGATAAAAAAAAAAAGAAATGCTAATGACCCCATTTTGATAAAGAATTTTTTCGCACATTTGTCGACTGTTGATGAATTCGTAGCAAATCATTAACTTTAAATTGAAATCAGAAACTGAACGATGGACAAATCACGGGTCGAGTATATTCCATATTCACATTACTTTGTCAATGGTTGCTATAGTGACAAATAAGACTATAGACGAGTTTCCAAATAATGTAAAAGGATATCACGCTCAGTTTTACATTCTTACCAAGTGTGTGACATACTTAGTAATTGCATACAGATATTTTGGCAATACTCTTTGGCAAGAGAGACATTTATTTGTCCAATATTGAGGACCTGACGTCATTAACAATCAGCTAGCACGAAAAACAAACGAACCATGTATGACTTCAGGTTGCCAGGAAAACCAATGGATCAAAGACAAAAACTTCAAGTACGTACTTGCATGTAAAAATAATTGCCATCATGAAAAGCATTTCCATTGGAAAATCCGCCCAAGTTACACAACGGCATTTATAGTATTTCAGCACGTGGTTGTTAAAAAAGCACACGGAGACAAGTATTTTAATTATTTGTTATCTTACCATGTGTTGGGCCTGATCAATACGCTGTAAACAGCAAGAAAATTTAGATGCATAGTGCAGAAACCAATATACAATATGGTGTTTGATAAAACACTGGTATGCATTGCCATCAAAGTCAGACTTGATGGAGATGTGCTTTTTCTTTTTCCCAGTTGGTTCCCCTGAGAGCGCTATAACAATTTCCTTTTGATGTTGAACTTTTTATGTAGATATTTTTTCCGGAAAATATCTCACCGTTATTGGTGCATTTTTACCAGAAGGCTTCATGGCTTCTAGATTTATGTCTGGGTGCAAACCCAGACATTTTGTTTTTCCAAGAATCCTTTTTTCTTTCTTTCTTTCTTTCTTTCTTTCTTTCTTTCTTTCTTTCTTTCTTTCTTTCTTTCTTTCTTTTTTCTTTCTTTCTTTCTTTCTTCCTTTCTTTCTTTCTGTTTTCTTTCTTTCTGTTTTCTTTCTTTCTTCTTTACGACCAGATCTGTGCGGTTTTTTTCGGAAAAAACTATTAAATTACGACAATCATCAAATTTGGCATGGTGACTCACCTACCAGAGATAAGGCAACCTTGTTGGAATAGTCATGATGTTTAAAATTGTACAAAGTAGGGGCAATTAAAACTTTAAAAGCTCTGTATCTTCCAAAGTATTGCAGATAGACACAAAGTTCTTACTTACACATATAGGCTTGAGACAACTGGTAAATCTTATGGCATACACACAAAACTTAAGGAAATTTAATGTATGCTAAATTTACCGAATTTCTCCCCAATCCATGTGCAGGCCTCAAACAGCTTGCTGTATGACCTATTGCTAGACCTCTATGGTGCCTGGCAACCATTTTGCATTCATAATTAATTGGTTTGAACCTGTCTCACAGGCAGCTTTCTATCCATGCATGCTACTTGTATGGTTTGGAAGGTTTGGGTCTTGCAGCAAAAAAAAAAAAAAAAAGGGGGGGGGGGAGACTCCCAACACTGTGTAATGAGGCTGTCAATACAACAGAGAAAATCTCTTTCTGTTCATGCAAGAACAGATCAACTCAATACAGCCATATGTACCGGGCGGGCTATAGTTTCCACTAAAGCTGCTCAGACCTATCAGACCATAACTGAAACTGGTGTCCTAACTGGCCTGTTTTTGCCTGAAGCAATGTAAGTGTGCTGAGCTTATCAGTCCGAAGGGAACTCAGGCTCCAGACCTCCAGGCGGAACAAGCTTTAGTGTACCCTCCGTTAAAAATAGACTACATACAGCGCAGAGTTAGCCAGACCAAGGAGGGTAGAATTTGTGTCATCTCAGTGGACACTTTCGTGTCTTTGTTTTCTTGTAACCAGTGAGATGAAGCCTGTTCTTCATAGCCAATACTGAGACAGTATAGTGCTTGTCCTGGTTCACAGGTACATGTTTCTGTAGTTTCTTGACAGCCACTCTTAAAATTTGTTTATGTAGTAAAGGAAGAAAGACAGTTTTGTATTGCATGTATACACATCATCTTGAATTATAATCTGTATACACTGCACATATATATGTGCATGTATGAATAATGTACATATACATGCACACATACTCATGCATTCTCCCCAAAAGGGCTGACCCCATCAGGATTGGGCACTTTCCTCTGGTCCCAAGGGTGCTCACTGTAGCGAGGTTTCACTGTATTAGTAAACACTGGAATTTTCTTTCTTTCTTTTTCTTTCTTCCTTTCCTTTTATCTCTCCCTCTTTTTTCCTTCTTTCTTTCTTTACTTTCTTCTTCACAACCAAGTTGCTCTGGAGATTTTCTCAAGCACTTCTTTTCCCAAAACCACCAAACTCGCTATGGAGACTGACCTAGCCTATGAAATTGTGGATCTCATTTGGAATGGTCATGATGTTTATAAGTATGCAAATTTAGGGGCAATTAAAATTTTAAAAGCTCGATATCTTTCAACATACTGCAGATACTCAAATTTTCAATCTGCATATATAGGTTTGTGACACCTGCCAATATAATGGACAGTATAAGTTAAGTAAAATTTCAAATAATGCTAATAAGGGGCTTTGAAATATTTTAGTTATGAATATCTATTTTACATAGACATGGCATTTCAACTTCAATTTGGTGATTTGTGGCAAAACCGCATCCAATGAACCATGAACCAAAAGTTGTAGGATTTTAATTTATGCAAGTAACGTAAATATGCTAAATGTAAATCTTGAATAGCTTTAAAACAATTATAGATAGAGATGCCATTCCTGCTTCAATTTATGGGTGTGTGGCAGAGCCACATCAAGTGAACCATTAACCAAGGTTGTAGGTTTTCAATTTATGCAAATTAGGCAAATACACAAGATTATTATGTTGAATAGCTTCAAAATTATTAGAGATACTAGTTACATTTAAACTTCCTTTTATAAGTTTCTGAAATGGCGACATCCAATGAAACAAGAACAAAGACGTAGCATGTTATTTCATAAAAATTAGGCTGTAAAAGTGGAACATTTGAACTGTTCTCATTTTGAAGGCACCCAGACAGATTTGCTGTGAAGCAAATCTTCTTTTCTAGTTTTTAGTAATATTTGATCTGTCCAAAGGTGTTTGTTGGTACGGTGCCTCGTGTTAAACCGAGATTTCACTGCGTTACCAGACTGAGGCACTTTGACGTTATATATATATATACACGTCAGGTCGCTGGCCTCCTTGATTCCTAATCTGTTCCAAGGACGACGTGGGAATGGTCTTTAGAATCACTGCGTAAGTTTGTGGTTTCTCTTTTATACACAGTACATGAACTTTCCAATTAGTGTTTGTTCTTAAGGTCAGCACAAATATGTTTAACATGAATCATGAATCCAGAAGTATCCAGTTTATTCTGGTATATAATTATTTTCATCTACATATTGGCTCCACCTATTTCTATAACGCAGCTTTCTGTACTGACACTTTCCAGCTCTGCAGGAAATAACTGCTTTTCACAAAGGATATGACCTTTCTATCACTAGAGAAACTTCAAGAAAAAACTTTCTGTTCGTATTTACATGTTTAGATAAATGCAATTCCCTTGACCTGTACAATATCGTTGTGACAAGCATGTCTAATCAAATATTATATTTCATGAAATAGACCTACTTTTCAAACTGTACTTGTTAATATCCCGATTAATCATATCGTCGGATACGTCAGCTATATTCTGAACTTTGTTAACCTGCTACTTTTTACATGTTTTATTGTTTGTCTGCAGCTAGTTGAATTACATCCTGAAGCTTTTTTTTAATTTTTTTTTTTTTTTTTTTTTTTTTTTTAATTTCAGCACATTCTTTTGCAAAACCTAAAAAATCTTCAAAACTGCAAGGCCAATTCCTTCGAAATTGCATAGACGATTCTGGGGACTCCTAAACCTTAATATGTGCAACACAGCTGACGCTGCAAATTAATTGATTTCTATTCATTACTTTATTTTATTTTATTTGTTTATTGTAGCAAATTTTTGTGTTTTCCTCAATTTTTTATTCCTTTTTCAAAAACTGTAGCCCAGATGGTGGTGAAACTTAGTGGAACTATACCTGGGGAAAAGTCCAAAAAAGTTGTTCAGTTGGTGGTGATTTGACTTTCCCCTTATTTTTAATGAATTTTGCATTTCGGGTACTCATAGGTTAATGCATACATTTCTGTTTATTACTATTTTAGTCAATGGGGATTGTAATGATTATTTTTGAACGTCTTCTCTAAACTCATTGGCCAGAAATATTCAAACTTGGCGAGAGTGTACCTTATTAAGTCCTTACCACGCTTACTGACACGGTTGCACTCCAGTGATTTTTATTTTCATGGTATTTCTTTCGATCCTTTTTGCAAAAGTATACTTCTTTTCCAAGACCGCCTAGCCAAGTGTTTCGAAACTGCATAGGGACATTTCTTGGGTCCCCCAGATCTTAGATTGTTGAACACGCGGAACTGCAATTATTCTATTGTCTAGATAATTTATATGTGTTTTCACTTTTTTTCTCTTCCTCCTGAACCATCAAACTGCATATCAGATTCTCTTTAAACGTGGTTGGAATATGCCTGGTATCTATCTTCAATATACTGTTCTCTTCATAATGCTCAATGCATTTCCTCATTATAAATGAACTGTCGAAACATAATAGTTGTTAAGAGTTCGTGTACATACAGTAGCGACTGAAAGTAATTTAACCTCTGCCCGCGAGCAGCGCGCGAGCAATTTGCCAGCACGACCAGCAATTGCCCCCGAGCAACCCGCAGATTAATTTCAGATTGAGTCCGTGTGTTAATGCGGGTGCGCGAGAGGGCGGGTGCGGTTGCGGGCATGGGTTGCCCCCGAGCACCAATGTCCGTTTGGCCCGCGAGCCCAGCTGCGCCAGGATAAGTTGACAACATCTATATACCTGCATGATATTATACAGTTTGTGGGTACATGTACATGTACAGTTATATATTTCTCCCATTTGAGAGATATAATGAGTTTGATGAGGATCGTAACTCTCTTTTTCATTTCATTGGAGCCAACATTTGCTTCTCTCTTAAACACATAAAAAGTATGGGCAGCAGATGTCACACACACACACACACACACACACACACACACACACACACACACACACACACATTACTGTTATGTAATCCGAGTATACAGTTCTGCATACAATTTTAGGTAAACTAGAATAAACCCATTGCATTCTAGATCCACTACTTGCGTGTAAATGGAATTCTGCCACTTCATATCTTTGCTTGCATTAGGACACCGTTCCTATCTACATGTACAAGCAGGTCGGCGCCGAAACTGTGTCGATGCTGTAGTTTATCTTCACGGATCGGTGCCCAAGGTGTGCTAAATGCATGAAACCTTGATAAGGCACTTTCGGCTCTTTCAAGATTGTACAATCACTGCCTGCTTGGTTGCTTGAGAAGCAGACTCTGTTCTTTTTTTTCTTTTTATGTTCTGATATCTATGTACAGATAAATTTCCCTGGAGGTGGAAAGCCTGCTTCACAAACAACCTCCTTGTAAGACCAAGCGCATCGGACTGGTGACTGGGTCCAATAGCCAGATAAAAATAGCATGAGTCAGCTAAGGAGGCAAACTCAGTCACTGTTTGCTATAGAAATATCCCAACTAACGATTGGCAATAGTAATGGCCCAAAATTAAAAGCGTCAATTTTAAGGACAGGTAAGACACCAAAAATAAATCCCACTTTAGTCAATCCTAGCTCAAAATGTATTTGCGTTAGGATAACATATCATATATGTCTGTACTCGTCATACTCCAAAGAATATATATGTCCCCTATTTGGGTGTTTGTGATGTTAATTGTTGAACAAACAATTGAAAGTTGACCGCAAAGCATCCACCCCATAAATGTCGATATAAGTCGCTAATTATTTGTGATAAAATTATAGTTACACTTGGATCTTGATCCTAACATATTGGCAACAAAAATCGATCCTGCGATTTTTTATGTTTGGTTTCGTTTTTCTGTTATCCATTCTCAAAGTTTGACGTTTCAATTTTCCCTTTGATTTTTAGGATGTTCATTTTCTTCATTTCATAGAAAAAGAAAAAAGCAAAATTTAGAAAATCGCTGAATAGTTTTTGCAGTTCAGACATTAAAAAATCAAAAGCCGTTAACCGGATTAAATTTCGCCCAGCCGTATTCTTGGAATAACCATTCTTAGGTGGGGCTCTCGTCCGATTTTCCTTTTTGAGAAAACAAGCTTCAAAGGCCTTTGATGTTGATCATTTGCCTCTGAAACAATACCATTTCCTCAAGTTAGGCTGATATTTGTACAAAACGTAGTAAACATCCTCCCTGAACATTTGGGGAGGTTGTCGATCAATTTTTGGCCAATCACATGAATAAAAGACCCTTTGAAGTACGGAAAACATTATTCAGCGATCTGTCAAACGGCGACAGCGACAGTCTGGTTTCAAAGTGTGACGTCATGGAGGCGGCCCTTACGGCCCCGTGACCTCAAGCCTGGCAGCGAAAGTTGTGTTGCCTTGCTTCGGTGGGGCGGCCTGCGGCCGCTCGTGGTCAGTGTATGGATGGCGGGTTTGGTCTTCCGCCCCCTTCCTCTTCATCCCGTTTTTAGGGATAGTGTTTCATTTTATTTACTCGTCTCCTATCTTTATACTTTATGTAGTTAGCTTGTTAGACTTGTCTTTACACTTTACTTAATTAGCTTGTTATTATTTTGCAGTTGTTTTTTCTGCTGTTCACGTTTATGCTTATTTCGATGTGATTATTTGTACTTTTATTTCCCATCCCTGGGCTCCGATAAAATATTATTATGTACGTGGGTATTGTTGATTAGGGTGTCGGTTTTTTCCCCGCCTGTCTTTGGTGTGAAGGACCACTGGGGTAATCCATCGCGGCACGGCCTTTGAAGTTTGAAAAGACATAGTCTGACGATTTCCGCTCCTCTTGAACATTTAAAGGCTCCCTTCATTAGAACGCAAAACAAGCAAGATTACTATAAAGTAAACCACTAAGGCTATGACATGTTAGCATGTTTGCATCTTTTCCCTGCCCACAAACATCCTTTCGGCATGCTGCCTTGTTTCGCATTGCCGCCCTGATACCACTCTCCTTTTGCCATGGGCCGTTGCTACCTGCAGCCACGTGACAGGCTGTTAAGTATGATTGACGGATGGCATTGTTCCGTTTGGCGGCTTAAAACCAAAAGAATTACACATAGACGTTCGGATGTCCACATGCTTGTGTGATTTTTGGCGTTTTTCTCATATTTCTACTTAAGTTAAAAGCTCGAAATTTTGACAACTAATAGAAAGGACATTAATCTTGTAAAAACTGTTAAAATTTCAAAATCGGCCATGCAAAGGTTTTTGGTGTCTTAACTGTCCTTAGGGAGAAACTAAGCAAGCCCCTGCTTGTTCTTCCTGACGCATTAATGACAGGCTTTAACATTTACACTGTAATGCAGGTACTTCGCCAGATGAATGACTTCGCAGGTAGGCAACCTTGAATGTGACTCGTTCTGGTCGAGCATCACTGTGGAATTGCCTGTCCCTTGCTATATACAAGGACGCTACACTTCCTTGCTATAAAGAAACCAACATCTTGAGATATACAATATGGTTTAAATTAAATGCTGTTTTCAGTTTGCATCTGTTGTTGCCTCTGTAGATAGACTGTGACTCCTCCAGAGTGTTTTTCCCCGTTACAGTGCAGCATGGAAGTATTAAATTAACGGTAATACCTCCATGAGTAGAGCGCCAACAATTCTTGCTCAACAGCTATGTCGCCCTGTCCCTTAACTAGGGAATACTACGGGCACGCATGATCGATCCAGTTTAGTTGGGAGAAAGGGGGTCAATTTGGAGCAACTTTGCGGTCGGGAAATTTAAAATTTAGGTGTGTTTTTTTCCCCCAAGTAATATCCTCGTAATTGTCTGTTAGGGTCTCAAACTAAAAACATCCGCGAAATTGTTTATGATCAGTTGGTTTGTCCATAACCTTCAGGAACTTTTTCCGGTGTCAGAATATGTCGGATATCTGAGTGTCGTTATAATGAGGTTTCAGTGCAATAAGTAATGATGTACCTTTATAAAACTGCCCTGTGTCCAATTTTTCAATGGAGATTCTCCCAATTAGTATCTTTTACAATCAAGCGGTGATCAATCTTTGAAAACAATCAAATTAATGTCTGAATTGCCATGCATGTACCATCCATGGTCAATCATGAAGACGATCAAGGCTATTAAAGTACAAAGGACGAAGGTAATTTGGCTCCTTTCTGTATCTGTTTTATGCCGTGGTTATGTGAAGTCGTGCATATTGTTACAAACGTAAACTGTTACGATCCTCCTTGCGATGTACATGGGAATGAAAATTTTATTGTACTTGTAGTAATATACTTTTTTCCCCCTTGAATTCAAGCCTAATCTATACGGTTGACGCAAAATCTCCATGTGACGGAGGTGTTGAAAAATAATATGTTTATAAACACTAGGATTATATTGATTTTGTCAAAACAAGTTTATTTTATTCCACTTTGAATGTAGACTTTGAAAACAAAGGGACGTAATAAGTACAGATGCAACAAGTTTTGCCAATTTCAAAGTTCTCTCTCCTTCCCACTGTGGGCTCCTTGGCGTGACATAGTGTCCATCTCGCTGTTTTTACCGATGGCTCCTGTGACGCTCCACGCTCAAACACAAAAAAAAAGGAAAAGTGGTATGTTCATGGAAACAAAGTTTGTTTCTGCGCAGTTTATATAATTTTTTCTTGACACTTGAGATGATACAACATGTCTGGTGGTTACAACTCACCCATCCCCGCCCCCATTAAATAAAGAAATATGAATGTATGAATCAATCAATCAGTAAGTCCAGTGCAGTACACGACTTGGTTGCCGTCTAATTGAGCTAATTTCCTCATCTCGAGTGCTTCATGACTGCCATGCGCACTGCTATTTTGCGATACCCGCTTCATGGTTATTGCCGAGATGCAACCTGGCGGACCAAAGTGATGCTGCCCCCAATGCTCCATGCATGCCCACAGCCCCTGGGTAATGAAATTCTGCTGACCACACTCACCAGCTGCCAATAACAATGGAGTCTGGGGCTAATTGGCAAACAGGGGTAGGGTGGTTGCATAAGTTGTTGTTTTTTTTGGGGGGGGGGGGCGGGGGGTAGTTTTTCGTGATCGCCCATATTGAACTGACTTGCATTTTAAGTACATAATGATGAGGTCTGGGTGAAAAAAATATTCATCGGTTCTTATGAATGCCAACAGTGCAAAAACAAAAACTCACATTTACATGAACATGTATGCAGCATTAGAGACTGGATACATGCAACCATGGGGTCCAAAATATTCCAGAAATCCACATTCTTCAACTTTATCCCAACATCTAGAGCGGGGGGGGGGCTTGTCTCGTTGTCGAATTTACCAACCAGGAATCACTAGTGTCTTAAGCCAAACGCTAGTGTTTGTTTGATTTGGCTAAAATATTGTAAAAACGGCTATTGAATTTTAATGTAAATTTATAAGAACATGGTCAAAATCTGAAGCGATTGCAGTCTTATTTCCGGTTTGGCTTTTGAAGGCGTTGATACATCCCAGCTAGCCCAGCTTATCTCTACTGAGTGCTTACCGATCACTTGTAGATTTAACGTTACAACAATCTGGTCTGATTTTATTCACAAGTACAGGGAATGTTAACAGTTTTTCAGAGAGCCATGGACCTGGTGATAACAGAGCACAATATGCGGGGGCATCTTGTAGCTAGGAAACGTCTGCATCGTGGTTCCTAAATTGTTCTCAAATTTGGCTCCTTTCCGAAATAAACACATGAGTCAAATCAATTATTAGCAGTGTATTTCTTTCAACAATTAACATGCAAATTACTCCATTCACATTCAATGGTTTCTCTTCTCTCGAATTTACAGCAAAATAAAATCGACTTGGGTGTGACATTTACTTCCCAGGGAGTTACATGCAGGCCTAACATATGTGCACAAATAATAATTAGGTGCCAAACGGAAAAAGACATACTCAAATAAGCCTGTATCTACATGTGAGTATCTATAGACGGATACTAGCCACTATCATTCTTTTTTGGGGGAGGGGGTGACTTGTTGAGATGTGATAGGGGCGGGTACATTTCCAGTTAGTTAATGAATAGGTTTAGACTGAAATATAGTATGTATATGAAAGGCTTGTCCTCCTGGTCTTTCCAGTGTGCCCGCGGGCTAGCCAGTACCCGCGAGCACATGGAACTCCCGGTTGAGCGTGAGGGTGCTTGTGAGCAAGGGTGCGGGTAGATCAGAAAACAACTGCGCGCAACCAGGGGATGCGAGCACGAGCAAAATGTGAGCAAAGTGCGAGCAATTTGCGAATGCGCGCAAATTTTGGTTAAGTTACTTCCAGTCGCCACTGTATTAGCATTATAAATATGGAGAGCGGGAAATTCAACATGTTGCCTTATATCTTGGTATTAGTGGATGCTTGACACATGGTTAATGTTGAACACTAGTTGGAAAGTATCCATGTTTTTGTTTGCTTGTTTATTTATCTATTTTTTTTAATTTATTCATTTATTTATTTATTTATTTATTTATTTTATTTATTTATTTATTTATTTATGTTAATTTTGACCTTCAGTGCCTTCAAATATTGAACTTAAAAATTTGTTAACACATTGGTGATAATGTATCCTGTAAGTTTTCATTTCGAAAATGATGATTCCAGAACTGTGTGAGTGAAGGCTTTGATATTGCAAACAGTGATAAGAATGGTTACCGTTCTAGAACGGTGACCATAGTATCATTCTGAAGGCCATATGCCAACTTCAGTCTGTGAATCAAAGGTCAGCTGATCACAGGACTACCAGAGTCTTCTTGTTTACTATTTACATTAGTTAGTATTAGAAACCGAATGCCATTTTTGGCCTCATGTCTGCAGGGATATGCAATGCTGACACTACTTTGTAATCTCATGCTTTTTTAATTCAGAGGAAGCCCCTTATGAAACGAAATTAAAATGGAGGGTCAAAGATGTTGCAGCCAGTGATGAGAAGAAGGAAATCCAGTTTATATGATGTAAGGCTATGATATGCATATATGTATATATATACATATATATATATATATTAATATATATATGTATATATATATATATATATGTATATATATATATGTATATATATGTGTGTGTGTGTGAGTGAGTGTGCGTGTGTGTGTATAATCAGTGAAGACTGAACATGCTGAATGTGTATCAAAGATTTCGAAACAATGCACATCACCCTGGTAACACTACAGCATTTTAAAAAGTATTTGTACATACTAACATTTCGCAAACAAATAATAATATGGCACAAAATAATTGCAGTCGTTTTCCAATTTCCTCGTGTGTATACATTTTCATCGCTTTACCCTTAAAGTACTTATCCTGAGAAGGAATCAAAGCCTTCTCTCTCCGCACTCTGTGCACTAACAAAAGCTGTTGACCGCATACTTATGTTCTCTGCAACTGCCAATTTTACATCAGATCAACTGCTATTTAAAACGAATAACAGGCTTTTGCATGGGGTAATTTGAAGGTAGAATAATTAAAATAATTAGCAAAGCTTGACTGTTGTCG
This sequence comes from Hermodice carunculata, assembly GCA_964020975.1. Lineage (NCBI taxonomy): Eukaryota > Metazoa > Annelida > Polychaeta > Eunicida > Amphinomidae > Hermodice > Hermodice carunculata. The sequence goes on from OZ026621.1 coordinate 33,875,981, forward strand.
TGATCAGCTGTCTCATGAGAAAGTTAGCTCTTTTGTGTTCGTGCGAGTCCCCCCTCCCCCGTGCTGAGTCTGTCTGTGCAATCAAAAGTACGACATATGTAAATACAAGTGAATATTGCCTGCTGCTCATTGTGGGAGGAATTTCTGCTGTTTTGCTCATGAGAAAGTTAGCTCTTTTGTGTTCGTGCGAGTCCCCCCTCCCCCGTGCTGAGTCTGTCTGTGCAATCAAAAGTACGACATATGTAAATACAAGTGAATATTGCCTGCTGCTCATTGTGGGAGGAATTTCTGCTGTTTTGTAAACGTGAACTATCTGCTTCCCTCGACCAACTCTGAGCGGATTGTGCAAAGAGTGCAGCAAGCTATCTAGTCAAAGCACCTAGAAGTTTATGGCAGTGCTTAAAAAAATAGGGCAGAATTCGTTTCAATTGGTAGAAAAAAGGAGTAAGGAGATTTGTGTAATCTATGACCAACACGACACATATGAATCTATTCAGGAGCACTAAATGATACACACACGTCTATATCCTGTTTTCCGAATTGCAAGAGCATAATGTGTGTCAAGTTTGATATTTACAAAATGCATAAAATTTACAAATACTTGGTATTATCAGCTGATTTTTGTCTGGTATCTTACTCCTGTTAAAACATTGATATAAATGTGTCGCTGTGTGAATAAATATCTCTTTATCCTAAGTGTCACATGTTCTGATGAGTCAAGTTTACCAGAAGACTAAATATAAACGTTCTTACCTCCATAGACCACACACATGGATATAACCAACACGGAAGATCCCAAAGTTTCCTTGTATCTCATGGTGCCTGAAATTCTGTCTGAACCGCCAGAGTTATTTACTCTCACACATTATTTGTTGCGGCTGTACTCACTTCAGGTAGCGCTTTGCATTGTGGTATTGGTGACAATTTCAGTTGCACTTGTTCCCTGAATGCGTTCCAGTATTCGATAATTAACAAAACGCATCGATTCAAGTAGCTTCTCACAATGTGTTAGTGTCCATGCATACATACATTATTGCCCAGCATCCACATTACACAAAATTGGATTTGATATCTTAGCAACTGCGAATGCAGCAAGGCACGTGATCATACAAGAAGGCAATGACTTTGCAAAAGGAAACGCATATACCAGATTTTAAAAAAATCAAAATTACTTATAATTGCAGCAGTTTGAAAACATATTTCCCTGGCACATAAAGACGCAAAATTATACGGGATACATACAGACAGACACAGACACACAGACACACAGACACACAGACACACAGACACACTCATATATATATATATATATATATATATATATATATATATATATATATAGATATAGATATATATATATGGGGGAGGGGGGGTGTGCATGCAGGACTTTGTTTGAAAGTTGCGACCGGGAGGTCACATTCGACATCGATAAAAGCATTTAGGCAGAAAAAAGACGTCTGTTGAAGCTAGTCCACAAAAACCATCCTGGTCGAAATCCATTTGACATTCTATGTTGTTTCATTCTATTCACTGAAATGCATTTGAAGCAATTTCATTTTTATTGGGGAGTCTTGTTGGGAATGTATATGTCCAGTGTAGTCATGCTACACGATCTTTGGAGTGACGAGTCTCATGCATTGTGATCATTTGGTTTCTTGCTTGCTTTTTTAATACATATGTAACATCGAGAGGTTCCAGCGGTAGGTGTTGTGAGTCTTACCTTACAGAATTTACTTTCAGATAAAAATCTCATACATAAACACTGACAAAGTCATCAAGTACATTTCGTACATGTTACATTTTGAATAATTTCATATTATGGAGGGTCAGTTATTATAGATATACCCACAACTGTATTACCATTTAGCATCTGCGCAAGAAGCCGTTCTCGTCCATATCTTGCAGCCTATTACATACAGTCTGTTGCTCCAGCGATATCTAAAAGACGGTTGCGCCGCCCGAAAACTCCAAGTTGTAATGAGTTGTTATTGTCAAGGATATATGATCCCAGCATAGCTTGGACGTTTGAGCCGTCGTGTCACCTGCGTGTCTCAGGAAGTCAATTGTCAATAATAATAATAACAATGATGATGATGATGATGATGATGATGATGATGATGATGATGATGATGATGATGATGATGATGATGATGATGATGATGATGATAGCAATAATAACAAATAGAAAATGAATAAATAAAATAAGTCAAGAGGACACGAGGTCATTCGGGTATGGAACAGTGTTTTTGTTTTTGCATACGAATGGCTACTGACAGGTCGAATACGGCATAGCATCTCAAAGTACCTTCAGAATCCATGCCAGTAGCATCAATAATTTAAACATGTGTAATCTATTCATACAAGATAATAAAAGCATACAAACCATTCTGTAAGCATTCGTCTGGCCACCTGAGGTTGTGTTTAACATTCATAGATTCCTTCTTGTGGCATTGATTCATAAAATTTATATAAATCAAAATTGAGATTCTTAAAATCAAATTACCTCCTATCGATGATCTTAAGGACTAAATATGTGAGTGGGTCTGTTTTAATCATTTGTGTGCAAAAGTCAAAACATTTAATTTACATTTTACGTGCCCAATTGCCCTAGAAGTGAACACAGATATATCCAAGTGGTGATCCACGCGGAATTGAAAATTATGCGACTGAGTGCACTTGCTGGCTGTAATGAAAAACGACTGAGGCATAACCGCCGTCACAAAGCTTGTCAATGCCAACATTATTAATGCACACTTTACAATCTCGAATACTGGTATATGTGATGTTGCTTTCCATTACATTCGTTATTTGAAATTCTTCCTCAGCCTGTAAATTGACCTCACAGAGATTGAATAGATACAAATACAAAAAACGAAGCAAAAAAGTATGGCTATTGTTGTTTCTATGAGCTGATTGCTCTCACCCTCTATTCTGGTTAACTCATTTCACCCTAATGGCGCTTTTTCTCCTAATATCAAAATACCCTCTGCTAATTATATTTTACTAATTTAGGGATTAATTTTTTTTTAAACTTTTGGATGAAACTTGCGTGGAATATCATTCCAAATTATATGCCCATGATCAACAGCTTTCCTCGGCGCGCCAAAGAAAGCTGTTGACTCGGTCTACTATCAGGGTGGAATGAGTGAACACACTGCCAAGCCGTGCTCTTCATAGCATGTAATCGACTTATTACTTTTATCTAACATAAGCGTTATGTACGCTATATTACAGACAACATATGGGCACCGAGCTCAATTATGTGATCTCACAAATACTGGTTTGGGTTTAAATGCGGGGTTTATGCGTTATTGTCTTGTGTAACGAGGAGTTCAGCCACAGGTGTTATTGAAGAACTGTACTCCCGCTTTTCGAGGCACATGGACGAAATGACTGTAAGGGCTGTTGAGGCCATTTACTGTGTAAGCCACGTCAGTGGCTCAAGCAGAACGGATTTAGCAGCCCCGTCAGTCATTTTGCACATGTAAATTGAAATACGGGCGGTAAATTCTAATATTTAAATGTATGTGAATGGGTATCATTTAAAAATCTGCGAAAAGATTATTCGTACTGAATGCACTTACAACATCTTCGTTGTGGTTGGAGTAAACATGTTAGGCAAAAGAATTTTTAAAAATGATGACGTCTAACGGTAATCAAAGACACAGACACATACAATTTAGTTCTCGAGAGAAAGATTTTATTGAATTGATTTTTTGTACATCGATTTTAATAAGCATAGAATGAGAATTTCACTGTAAACGTTCAACGTTAAAGGATGGATAGATCATCGCCATACACAAAGTAGAAACATTTATGTCACTGAACTGGTGCATATGCCAAGAATTAATGATGGCGTGAAGCGGTTCAATGTTCCAGGCTCCAGCATTTTAACGGTCAGTGATTCCAGGTGATAATGTTAAATGTGTAATTGTGGAAAGTGGAATTCACCTTGTGCCGGCTGACATCGTTTGCTTCGATACAAACAAGGGATTTGTTGCTTTCAAGGCACGACTTCAGTAGAAGATGAAAGCAAACGAGAGATATTGGAGGGGCCGGAGCCACAGGTTGAAAGTTACCGGGTTTAAGCGCACATTGCTGGGAACGTGGTTGTAGGGTCATGTCATGTTGACAAAAGTAATGCCACATCAGTGCGCAATGTGATTCGCCGTTGCAGTTAATGACCTTCCGTTCATGATCGAGGGAATGACGCGCAGGAAAAATCCTATCTCCCTTACAATAAAATTTTGATCGAATGTAAATATAAGGCTATTAATCCTGTGCAAGCAATTTTTTTCTACCCAATGCTGATCTAGTTTTCCAGTGGATGTCACCGAGATATGGCCAGAAATCTTTGTAATTGCTCGTTTTGCCAACACAACGATGCAGTGAGCTCGACATGCACCTTTTAAAGCCTACGAACAGATAAGTGGTCATTGCATGTGAAGATGCCTTCAGGGACCAATCCCTTTGGATAGGGCAGAAGTGGAATCCCGTACCCCTCGCACAGAAAGCGAGGACCAGAACCATTCGGCCACGGCACCTCCTTCAAAGTAGTTATGGAAACGAACTGACGCAACAGTAGTTATGATCCCATGACCAAGCCGCAATTTGTGTTTGGGCACTTGAGTGACGTGAGACTGACTTTTTCTTTGTCACCACAATAAACCATTTTGCATGCTATCAGGACGTGTAGTTCAGCTAAACTAAAGATGGCGCAGGGCATCCCGCAACAAATCGTAACTATATGCTGAACGTACTGCTGGAGAATTGTGTCGAGTTGAAACACACTGCAAGAGGCATTATAGCTGAGCAATGGAAGAAATTATTCTCAAGTTCTATCAACAAGAGGCCACCTGATTGCGTTCCTTGTATATGAATATTGTGTTTGATGAAGTACATTACAAGCTCTATGAACATAACCCGCCCAAGAAAGAAGTTTGAACAAACAAATGCGACAAAATTAATCCATTGACAATAGTTTATAGGAACCAGCTGTTGGGTATATTCAAGTTCAAGATATCCTGAGAGACCCAGAGATGCAAAAAGCATTCAAAACCTATAGTACCGAGTATCTCTAACATAGTGTATTAATAGTACACTAAATGTATTAGATCTAAAATATTTAGGCACAAACGGATAATATAGAAATTAATTCAGGGTGACACTGGAAACCAAGTAAACAAGTGCTGAAATATAGATTTCCACATGGCCATGCCATGGGGAAAAGATTTTAGACAGCAAGAGTTTTTAAAAAGTGCAGTGTGAGCCCAAGGCGAGTAGTGAACGGCTTGAAACGAGTGCTGTCTAAATCCATTCACCATGACACGGCCATGTGGATTTTTTTTTCTCCCATAGAGCGTTAAATCCTATGTTTTTGTCAAAAACCTTCTTGGTTAAGCAGCCGTTTCGACTCCATTTTGTTCGCTTTCAACACTGCGTTGCTAGGGTACGTCACTCAAGAAAGAACTTTCAGTTACTCTTTTCTATCTTACGTAATCTGATTGGCTTATGAATAAAACAACAACCAATAGAAATTTCTCATTTACGTTAGTTCGGTCATAAAATCGTTCCGCACATATGTTGGGAACGATTGTGTTTCCACACGGGTAACTATGGCAGAAACCTAAAGGAACTGTGATACACTAGCAGTAGAACTACAAAAATGTCATAGTTCCTATTGACAAACCGAGAAATAGCAATGGACTTGTATACACACTTTACATGATGGAACATTTTCAATAAAGTGAGCAGCGACACATACGAGGCAGTTCGTAATGTTAGCAAACCACATCAGAATATGTGCACGGAAAAGATGTATAGTCCATAGTGACAACAAAACATTACCAATCATGCACGCAACCATCATATGCATAAAAACCCGATCAAATGTAGTTACATTATAACTGCCAAAATTAGACTTTATATCCAGACTTATACATTAGAATTATAGGTTCTGAGCGATCACTAGGAACAAATCGAAGACTTCCCAAATGTCAATCAAATGTGGATAGTTGACGCGTTATATTATAAAACATAGAACATATAGTTTTTGTCAATACTTTTTATTTGGCCACCCTGTATACTAAGATAAAACTGGACAGACCACAAGGAAAAAGCTCAAATGGGTCACAAACAAAGCATAGAAAGGGGACAACAATCAGTGGATTATAGTGCATGCTTCTAATGCCCAATTTGATCAAACAACAACAGAGAAATATGCGAATTCTTATTAAAAATACACATTGACTATATGATCGACTAGATACTTGATAATGCTAGTTTTGCTGTTGGGAATAGACCAGTTCATAGGACTCGGGTTTATTCGGTTCACTTCAGGAAGCGCACCCTGTTTTGTTTATATTTTGTGCTCGACCAGGCTAGATGGATGACACGTGGAAGGATCAAAAAGTAAAACACAGGATGTACTTGGATTTAATGGAGAATTAAACTGTCAGCAAACAAAAAATGCACGTTTCACCAATAATGTTACATTTTAGGCAAACGATTTGCACTGTTCAGCACAAGCCATACCGTAATCACCAGCGTCAGCCGTGGCATCCGTTGCAAATATGAGGGCGTGGGCCAGACTGGGCCACTTGGTGATTGGACAATCAGGCAAACAATGGAAAGCATAGTTAATTACGGTCCGGAAAAGTTCGGTACAACTCGGTATGAACAGTTCTGTACTGGCTGCAGACGACCAAGTGACGTCTCAGTGTTCTCAGCAGGGGAACATGAAAATTTAAGTAACAGATGTACTATTGTCATATTTGATAAACGGGATTCATTGAATTATAAAATAGTGTCATACCCAGATTTTCAGGGTATCATAGCAGATTAACACTCATATCGGATATGTATTGGACAACTTCTTATAATTGCCAGGCTTATTCCAGAATGGAGAATTGTGTTTCCAGAACTGCAGCATATAGATATTGACTGGAAAAAACAGTGAAGAAATTTTTGAACAAATATGGGTCTTTAAAACTGACAAAGTGTGATGCCACTGAAAGAAACTTTTTACTGCAGCTGTTTCTATCAAAAGGACATTAACTCTTAAGACCTCCAGAGTAAAAGCTCTCATTTTATGGAATAGAGAGCTTTGAGCCCACCAATGCGCTTAAGCTATCCGATATGGACATTAAACCAGATCGCCGTAAGCCGAGAACCATTCACGGTTGTTTTGCTGCACTCTCGACTGTAACTGCAGCTACATGACAAATAGTTATATTTTTTCTCAGCTGTTAATGTATTTTATACCCCTGCTGATTATTTAAAATCCGTTGGGATAGGTCAAAATTATTATGTGTTCTTGGCCAGGCACCAGTGGGTGTTGGGCCCTACGTTACACGCCTGGGGTCTGCTCGGCGTGCCCTGTTGGCTCTAAAAACAATCGTACTATGCATGTACACGCATCTCTGCCCTTGCAAGCTCCATACTGATCCTGGCAGTTTTTATGAGATACTCCGAACCTGGAAATTGATATTATCCTCTCATTCAAACCCCTAGTTTGGGCTCTTTTCATGCCTACGTCCTACGCGCATTTATGTGTGTGTAGTTGGTCCTGTGCACCTTAACCCTTCAGGATTGTTGTTTTGTTTTGTTTTTCATTTAACCAAATTACGTTCACAAATAACATTAGGTACATACATTATATGAAAATAGGCAAATAAACAATTGACAAGTGACTCTGTCATGTGTACCACTGCTATGAATCAAAGGGAGCATGTTACTGATGAAACTTATACAGGTGAAGGAGAAATCATCCGGAATCCGTTAAATTAATTCGCATGATATATATAGCGATATTGAATGTTGCAAGACATTTCGTAATTATCGATAAAATACTTATTAGGAAATCGTGAGAAACCAAACAACTATGCGTATATGCCTTCTTTTTTACAACCTCGGATGCTGCATTTGAAATATTAATAATTTCATTAGACATTTTCATGCGAAAGCATGTTGGGTACGTGTTAGGAATAGTCCCTTTTTGGGTTGATCATGCTCATGAAATTGTGGGGTTGGCGTAATTGGTAGATGATAAAAGTGAGCAGGAAGCCGGTCATTCTCATATATTTGCAATAAAATTTTAGAAGCTGAACTGCATATATATATATATATATATATGTATGTATGTATGTATGTATGTATTCCAATGTGAGTAGGTTTCTGAACTTTAAAATAGGTTCATGTGCATTGTAATTACTATTATTAACAACACGGATAGCTTGCTTTTGAATTGTGACTTTTCTTCACAATTTATGACCCCACACAAGAAGAACGCAGTTAAAACGTGCTCGAATTGAAGAGTTATAGCTAATAAGGGTAGTAAGTTTTTCAATTTATTCATCATGCTGATTGTCTTAGAAATATTCGAAGCTTTTCTTTGAATGTGATTTTTCCAGCTCAGGTGGGTGTCTAAAGCTAGACGGAAAAACTTACATTCATCCACAAGTTTAATGCTGACATCACCAATCTTAGGTGTAGCACTTAAGACTTGCCGTTGCGGTTTGCGAAAAATCATAAGTTTAGTTTTATTACGGTAAAAGAGAGCTTTTTCACCCTCAGCCGAGTACTTATCTGCCTTAGCTCAGAGTTAATGACTGTGCATATATCTTCAATTCGTCCAGACACACTTAGTGGGGGCAAAGAAGTGCATTAATGTTTTGTCGTCAGCACATATAATAAATTAGAAAAGAGTGGCAGATAGAGTTATGCCATTAACATGAATCAGAAAGGGTAGAGGTCCTAGGATTGAACCTTGAGGAACGCCGGCAATTACAATTTTAGAAACGGACTTAATATTATCAAGAAAGACAAACTGTTTTTGATCTCTTCAATCGCTTTTGAAAGATCCTGGGCAGTACCTGTTATTCCATAGTTACTTAACTTATGAAGCTATATACCATCGTCCTGGATATCAAATCCTTGAGAAAGATCCATGAATATATTGACCGGTATTCCCTCTTCAATCCATATCCAATACTATTGCAATCAATTTCAAGTAAGCAAATTTCCGTAGAATGGTTTTCAAGAAAACCATACTGACTGCTATATAACTAATCATGCTGTTTGAAGTATTCATAGACTTGATTATACTCCATTATCTAAAAAATCTTTGACATTCCTGGGGAAAGAAAAGGTCTAAAATTTGCAAACGGAATGCATCTTCCTTTGTTTAAATCTGGTATCATTTAAGCAATGTTTGATATATCTGGAAATACCAGTACTTATAGACTGGCTTGTAAAAAAAACTTTCGATACGTTGGTTTTGACCTCTTTTTATAATAACATTAATTGCCTGTTATGAGCAGAACTAGACTTAGGTTTGAAAGAGACAGTGGATTTAATAACCAGTTCCTCTGTAATGTGGGTAAATACTAATCCATGCTATACAGGGTCATCATAATCTTTGAAAGAGCAGTTGGCAGAAGTAACAATTTTTGATGCCAAGCTGGGTGCAATGTTTGTGAAATAAGTATGAAAATTTTAATCAAAGATTTAGCAGTAATTGTCTCATTGCTTATACGGAAAGAGTCTAGGAAACTGTTTTTCTTGTTCCGTCAAATTCAAGTTGCATCGGATGTTTAAAAAAAAATCAAAAATAGTTATTTGAATTTATTGACCAAGTCAATATTCCTCATTATCAGAAGGAATTTAAAGTCGATCTGTAGTGAGCAGAGAATCAACTATGGGTGACCCATTGAGGATAGCAGGATAGTGTTGGGATCACGAGTTGTTGGATTTTCAAGTTTTTGCAAGGCTGTGCTGAGCGGAAACGAAACTCAAACAACGAGTGACCCCAACGTTATCCCAAATGGGCCAGTCATACTGGATTTTCTTTCTCCTATATCTCAAAATGGCAAATATACACCAAATTGAAAGTCTACTAAAGGAATAAGTTTGAAACCTACGCCATTTTGAAAGTCGGAGCAGTCGGTATTTAATTAAATGTACCATGCCCTCTCATTGGTTTGTCTGCTGCTTGGAACCAATGAGTGAAAAACCAAATAAAAGATTATTATTGAACCCCCTCCTTAATACGCATGCAGGATAAGCCGAAGACAAAGAAGAATGTACAGTGTTGCCAGAAAGTCTTGCTTCAAAACTCTGGGGGGTCAACGGTGCAGCCCCTTGCAGGTTCCACTTTTCAAAGTGTAATAAAAATTAAAATTCTAACACCATAACCAGCTCAGGGCCAAAGGGGGGGGGGGGGCACAGGCAGGTGCAAAAAGTACACTGAGTAACTAACATCAAACTTCCTAACAGTGTTCTCTGCAGGAGTCCCTTGTACAGTATGTATCCGAGGAGGACCACGAGCAGTGGTCACCAGAGGAGATGGCGCAATACTTTCTGGCGGCATTGTATTATTCCTTGCATTATGTATGGGCTCTTTTTGTGCTTATATTTATGATATTTTACTGTTTTTGCAGGAGAAATGTCTAAAGGCAGTAACAAGAGCTGTATACATTTGGGAATAAGATTCGGATGAACGTCTTGTAATTCATTTTTCAATTTACTTGTATCATCAGTTTTCGGTCGCAAACCTGGACATATTTGGCTACTTTATCTTTCTTCATTTTGAAAATATACAAACATATGAAGTAGCGAAAATTATCTATTTTTTAATATTATTACTCCAGACTTTGATCGAGTTGTATTGTTTCATGAGAACATTATCTAAAATTGTACCCCTCCACTGAGAAAGCCTATTTAATAACTTAATTTATAGTAACATATCCAATGATGTAGAAGTGTCAAGCAAACGACCAAAAGCAGTTTATCCGTCTTTTTCGAGCACATCAATATGAAAGTGTCCAGCTATGTATACTTCATTCTTCTGTTTTTTGCAAAGCTTGAACCACAGGAAAAAAACTCACATATCGATGTTTTCGTTTTATGTCTAGTGGTGGTCTGTATATATTTTCAATACTTTTCTTTTTAGAGTTGATTTATGACACTAAATACTTGCGCGTCTTCTGTAAATTCTTTTGGAAATACTTTGAGAAAGATTAGCATTTAAAATTATCAGTGAAGTACACGACTTTTCAAATTCAGAGTCGCCATTGGCTGATTTCGGCGACCTAATAATGAATCGACGACCACTTGTTTGACGCCGTCCTTTTGAATTATTTACAATTTATGAATAAAATAGCATATTATATAACATATGCATCAGTTATGCACAGCTTGTGATTATACAGAAAAAAAATACAAGAAAAATTAATTTGCTGAATTTTGCTTTTTCACTCGGTTTCAGCAATAAGATTAACTCAAAGAACAAACGTAGCCCCACCACCCAATTTACAATGTAGTTGATGATGATGATGATGATGATGATGATGATGATGATGATGATGATGATGATGATGATGATGATGATGATGATGATTGTAGTAGTGATTGTAGTAGTGATTATAATAATATTAATAATGTTGCCTTTTAGTCAGGCAGAATGGTGAAAAAATGGCATGTGGATTGAGTTTGACACGCTTGATAATATTATAGAGAGGCAGCGATTTGTATAGGTGTGATTATTGATTATATACTTTGAAATAAATAAAACCTGAATTGTTGTAGGAATAACATGTGACAAAAACTTTTAAAAGATGATAAGAGATAAATATTTCTCAATACACGGAAAATGCAAACATATAAGCACCTTAATGTCTAGACATAGTTTAATCAATACATTGAATAATCATCATAAGCAAACCAAACTTCGCCCATTTACTCATTGTGCTTGGATGCATTGAATAGCCATACGGTTTTCATAAGATTAACATTGTACCAAATCGATATCAATCCACTATTGGATAGTGTGAAAGTGATTCTACAAAAAAAAAAAAAAAACAGAGTGCGTGGGAAAGTGGACAGCGATCATACATCTATAAGGGTGATTATGTGAAAAACTAAACATTTATATAGAGATAAAGCGAAATGGGTGTTTGCCCATGTATGTCGTCAGAACGAGTACGGGCTATACAAGGTCTATCATATAAATATGAAGGACCCTGGCAGCCTAACCTGCCATAACAACGGTACATGTCAGGTGTCCTCTGATGTATTGGTATAAGTACCGGAAGTGCTTTAGTTGGACAGGAGAATGGGGCACAATTTGCTGTCCAATATTTAACGCCTGTTGAAGTGTGCTTTTATTAGAGACAACTGTTTGTCTCTGCATCAGGTTACATCCCAGCCCCACAACACTAACTTCAGACCGGTCTCGTAAATTCAGTCAATACGATATTTCGACACATTAACACTACAAACTTTGTTTCGGATATAACCTTTTTCCTCTCCAAATAATCAAGGCAAATTTGATTGCTAGGCTATTTAGAGATTATCTGTGAGTTTTGGCGTTTTGACAAAGTGGCATAAACCTCTTTGATTTAACCTTGTCAGTGCCAATAACAACTAAAGCCGATGTCCTGTAGTGAAACTAGTCTGAATCATCATTAGGACTCCAAATTCGTATTCCTCGTAAAAAAGATCTTTTATTCAAGTACCAGTATGCCTCTATTTCCAGAAAGAATATCCCAGGTCAACAGCTTTTCCCGGCGCGCATTGGGCGTAATGCGCCCAATGCGCACCGGGAAAAGCTGTTGACTCAGTCCAAAATTGGGCACTGAAATAGTTAAAGATATAGCTCAATACTCCCAAGCAATACCTTAATTTGTTCCACAGATGCCAAGACTCATTGCTACATATTTTCTTTCGACTTAAGTTCATGTCGGACAAAAAGTAAGAAGTACTCTTAACGGCGTATCAACAAGTTACGAGAGTACCGGTAACAAATACTCCCAAGGTCTTTTTACAACCGACTAGGTAACAGTCCAGGTAAAATGCGTGGATAGCTTATTGCTATTAAAGGAGGCTGTCAAAATTTGTCCTCGTATCACATGTCGGAAACACAATTGGCACTTAAACATCTCTGTTAAGGCCTTTGGCTGTTTACCTTCCCTGTCATAACATTTATACAGGACTTTTGCTCACATAAAATCCATAAGATACATCTACATTTTGACACATTGTGTTGTTGTACGTGAATATACGAGCCGCTCTGTTTCTAACTTAACTTAAATATTTGGGCGCGTTTTGTCATTTTATAGAGAATATAAAATAAATATTAATGACTAGTTGGCTTGTCGGCACAGTAACTTCATGGCAGAGATACTATTCTCTTTTAGATTATTTTTAACGAGAATCATTTGAACATATTGTCTTCCTATTACACTTAGGCAGCTGAAGGATATGCACAAGTTAAGCTATATGCTGTACAAAAAACTAAATACCAAATAAATACATAATAGTCCATATTTAGCCCCATAAAATATACATTTCTAAAGGCAAACAAAAGATATTGAAGATTTAAAACTTTAATTAGCCCTCATTTGCATAATTTTGAAAAGCGTGAATGTCATTATAAAACGGCGATACTTCATCCATGTTCAAAAGCGCGTTTTGTTTTATCCCTGTTTTGCGCCGTTCGTGAGCTATGGAAGTTTGAAGTTGAAATTACAGTCACTGTGAAAGCTCATTATAATGACACTCAGATATCCGACATATTCAATATAATAACACGAATATTCATGTGAAAAAGGTCCATTTTCTTTGTTGTTTGATTCGTTTTTCTAACATGTTCAGTTATCCGACATATTTCGTAGGGAAAAGATGGTGTCATTATAACGAGTTTTCACTTCATCTATCGCTGAATATCCATTGTTAGTTAGTGTATGACACCTCATTGATTGATCAAAGGATTTCAACTTTCCGAAAGTATTGAGAAGAAACTAGGCATGATACAAAAAAAACCTGACATGCTCTTTTTCAGATCTCTCATCAGGAAGACATTTGCGAAAACTGGATAGATTTCCTGAAAAAAAAAAACAGTGCAAGATGAAAAAAAATGCATGTTCTGGCGTTTCTGGTTGTGAGAAAAACGAATTCGAAGGTCGAACAGCCTGTGTTGGGGTTACAATCACTCATTCATATTGTTTGCCGAGTCTGACAACTCACTAATTTGAAAGCATTTGTTCGATTGTTTGTTGACAAATGTGAGATAGTTCTCTGCAACTTGGAAAGGAAATTCATGATATTTTTGTTAAGAAAATTCCAAACTGTGTGCCCAAGTCATATGGCCACGCTGAGGACGGGTCTCATTAGCGGGCTGCTGATTGACCGTACCCTGGTAAGCTAATCAGGTTGATTGACACCTTCGTTGCGGGGTACCCGCATGACGAATGAAAGAGGCCTCTATAGTAAATAATGCACTTATCTGCGATGCATTCTTCTTCTTCTTGTTCTTCTTCTTCTTCTTCTTCTTCTTCTTCTTCTTCTTCTTCTTCTTCTTCTTCTTCTTCTCCTCCTCCTTTTTCTTATTCTTAGTTTTTATTGGTACCGAGGGGTGTGTATTTATTTAGCATTCGTACCACTTTTAATGTTTATTTTTGCATCCAACATTTGATTATGTGTCAAATTATGTTTCATTTTGATTAACTGTTATGAATTATGTTTCTTGTTATTGGACATGTCTCTTTTCTGTGGTTACATGTTGGGACTATGGACCTGAGTACTTTCAATATTGTTTATATTGGTTACTGTGTTTACAGATTATTCTCTAGAACATTGCGTCCATTGGTATCTGATTATGCAGGTTTGGCATTCTGCCATATGTACTTTATATGTTGGGTTAAAGGTATTAACCTTATTAAGATAGCGAGCGGCTTACAAATACACATCCGGGGCTTCAAAGTATATTGCCCTCTATTGTCCCATGGGTCACGTGACCTTAAGGGGTATAAAACCATGCGCCCTACTGTGCTCCACGTTGCCATTTTGTTGATTTTTACGTTTCCGCTTGAGTGGTCCTATAGCACAACACTCAACATTTATACAGATGCATCGGACATAGCTCTCTCGGGATTGCACGATTCTTCATGGTTTTACCGCTGTTCCACTGGTCAGTTAAGATTTTCAAAACTTATTCAATTACTTTTCGTGAGCTATTAGCCCTGTTAATGGCAATAGCTACATTCAGACCTTCTATAAGAGGTCGCAGAATAAATTTCCATATTGACAACCAAGCCATTGTACATATCACCAATAACGCGTATTCCAAAGACAATGACATTATGATCTTGGTTCGATCTCTCTATTATTTATTAGCACAATATGACATAGAGTACAAAAGTTTGTATATCAATACTTTGGTAAATCCGGCTGATTTGTTAAGTAGGCTTCAGATCGATGCATTTAAACTTGCTCATCCGAAAGCAGATAAATACATGATATGGCCTGAACCTTTGAACTTAGACGGACTTTTGTATTATTAACAAATATGTATTAATTACTTATTACAGGCCTTGATCGAGTGGTGACTGATTTACTATCTTCATCTTTGAGACCATCAACTAATCGGACATACAGTGCAGTTCAAAAACAGTATTTTCATTTTTGTGAGATGTACAATCTCTCTCCGATGCCTGCGACAGAAGATACGTTATTAAGATTTATAGCATATACTCAATCAACAGCCTTATCATCGAGGACTCGATCTGCAAAAGCTAGTTCTTTACATGTGCATTTATCAGCCATTCGTTCATTACATGTTATGCATGGTTTGTCTCCTCCACCGATTGATTCTCCCCGGGTTGGTCTGTTGCTGAAAGCAATAGATGAAGCCGGGGTGGGTCCGTCGCGTAAATGGCCAATTACATACCAAGTACTTGTTAATATCATTTCATTGCTGAGTCATAATCATGACGACTTAGTTTGGCGAGCAGCCCTTTCTTTGGGATTTTTTGCGGCTTTACGTGGAGCGGAGTATGCGATGGAGTGGGACGAATCGGGATGCCAAATTTTCCCGCCATTATTAGTGGGTCATATTTCTTTGAGCACGAGTAAAGGTTTGCGCTCAATGTTAGTATCAGTTAGCAGATCTAAAACGAAGCCTCACGGGTTCACAAAGCTTATTGGTTGTTCAGCTTCAAATGTATGTGCTGTGTGTAGCATGTGGCACTATCTGGAAGTTCGTGCTTCCCTTTTTCCCATTTTGCCTAGAGCCCTTTATTTCAATTTGAAGATGGGTCAGTTCTCCGCAAATCTACGTTGAACACTAAAATAAAGCGGCTTGTATCAGCTCTGAATTTTGAGCCCTCACAGTTCTCTTCCCATTCTTTGCGTGCGGGGGCAGCTACTACAGCTGGGGCCGCCGGTTTTAGAGACTGGGAAATACAGTCTCTAGGGGGTTGGTCCTCTGGCGCATATTCACTATATATTCGTGATTTACAGCATAATGCAACTTTTGCTAGGCGGCTAGCCGCGCTAAAATAAGGTATAAAATATATACTACATCTACCTTGGGCTACTTGCTCGTACCTCGCTTGGGACTTTGCGCCTCATGGCATATGTAGTTATTTTGAATGTGAATATTTTATGTTAATAAAACCTCTAGCCCATATGAATATATGCATTCGTAAAATATATACTACATCTACCTTGGGCTACTTGCTCGTACCTCGCTTGGGACTTTGCGCCTCATGGCATATGTAGTTATTTTGAATGTGAATGTTTTATGTTAATAAAACCTGTAGCCCATATGAATATATACATTCGTCATCGTTTGCCTTTGTTTCCGTAGTGAGTACATTTAATGCTGGGTTAAAGGTATTAACCTTAGTTAGATAGCGAGCGGCTTACAAATACACATCCGGGGCTTCCAAGTATATTGCCCTCTATTGTCCCATGGGTCACGTGACCTTAAGGGGTATAAAACCATGCGCCCTGCTGTGCTCCACGTTGCCATTTTGTTGATTTTTGTCCCAATCCCGCCCTACATTGCCATTCGAATTATAAAGTTGTTACTAAAATACTAAGTTTATGTAATAACAAATCATTATATGGGGACTTTGCGCCTCATGGCATATGTAGTTATTTTGAATTTGAATGTTTTATGTTAATAAAACCTGTAGCCCATATGAATATATACATTCGTCATCGTTTGCCTTTGTTTCCGTAGTGAGTATATTTAAAGATTATTAGGAGCTTCAGCTATGCTTTTGTACATCAATTCGAACCATTGTACAGTACTTCTAATCTTTTGTCTCTGAAATTAGACGGCAAGTATTTTTCAGCTGAACATTATATCAGTCATGATGCATTCGTCACTCATTACGTACGGGATCATAATACATACAGTCCATATCAGCCGAAGCGTTGGAAATATATCATTTTACTTTTTACCGATCTTTATAAGTAAGCTACACCAGTGGTCCCCAGCAGTAAACAAAACATCCTTTGTTACCTCAGCTAATGCTGCATGTCCATTGTTAATGTATGGCAGACTTGTATTATTGATTTCTATTATACTCCTCGCAGAACTATTTTTGTTGTTATTATTGGATATACTATATATTGTGATGTCAACACGTTATTGGTTATATTTATCTTTAAATCCTTACCGGCGTCAAATGTATTATAGGTTCATTCATTTTGTTCGTGTGTAGCCATCCCGGACCACATTTCAATTATCTATAAGCCATTCTCTCCCTTAATTTTGTTTGGATGTTTATTTGTTTAGAGACTGTGTATGCACACCCTTATAATCGCTGCTTGTCCATGCAGTCTTACAGAGTGGCTGATCGTTGGGCGCTTATCTCACTGTCTAGCTAATAAGCACGTGATCCGTTTCATGTACTACATACATGTACAGGTTCTACCAATGCCTTTTTCTGGGGACATTCATGTTAACCCGCAATAGTCTCATGGTTGTCCAAGACTGGGAACCTGGGACCGAAAGTTTTATGCACATACGCAAGAGCATTGGTTAGACGTAACCGGGAGGTGGTTTCAGTGGTTTTCATCGTATGTTGGTCCTTTATAAATGATTTCTAGCAGATTAAGTATGGATTTACAATATACAGATAAACAAATAAATAATAATATTGTTAGTTTTATGTGGTTGTATATTTATTTCCCATTCTGTTCTTTTTCAGACTGTTCTTCTTCAATTCTATGAATATAATTCTTTAGAGTGCAACTACATTGTGGTTTTAAAGTCACCGCTAGTCTGATGTCTTACCAATATTTCATACGTTCAATGGGACTGTAATGTAAACATTATATTCAGTCGAAATAAAATGCATCCAAAATTTATATTCAAAAATTTATTTTGGTTTTAATAAGTCTGCAAGTTGGAAGCGTAATTTGTTAGGGTACAATGATACACCTCTGCAGGGGCCACTGCTAGGCTGGTGGTACTCTCACTGTTTTTTCTCCCATGTTGTACCTTAATAAATGATTTACAGCAGATAGACTTCTGGAACTGCAATGTATATATTGTAGGTTGTCATTTGAGAAATAGAGTTCTCTTCAGACTGTTCTTGTTCAAATGCTCACACAAGTGTCAAAAACTAATACAATTATATTTGTTCCTTTTTCTCTGAATGATAGCTCAAGTCATAAACGTGATTACAAGTTATAAACTTGTTTACTGTTGTGTGTATTCATTTAAAACGCCAAACACATGTATGTATACGGTTCAATATACACGGAAGTAGAGCTACAGATCGTTTGTTTATTGAATGTATTTTGAATATAACAACAGCAACCTATGTATAACAGAGACGATTGAAATAACATCTTTAATATTCGGTATTATTATTGCCAGTAGTATTTGTAAATTTAGTACTGAGTTATACCTGTATAAATTGATATGTGAATTTCAGATTGAATTTAATATACAAGCACATGTAGGTTGATTGCCAGAACATCAGTATTGAGTTGTACATAAGCTTATTACATATAATAGGAGAGGTCCCAATTACCTACAATCTGTGTTTTCAGCTGAATACACAATCCTGTACACATTATGGTAGAGCAATAACTCTGCGTTCTCTCATTGACCGCCATGTGGCGCTGCGGACAGCTTTCATCCGGGTATTCAATAGCGGGTAAACCTGAGTAGCGTCGCATACTATGATGTGTTAACGCATGGTGCAAATTGAGCGTTTTTCTTGGCGAATGAAATAACCAAGTGTAACTCATAATCATGATAATGTTATCTTTAATAAATACTTTCTGTAGAAAGTAATGCAATCAAGGAATTAACCCAATACACATTGTTGTGGAGTTAATCACATTTGATTTTAATTCTAATTTAACTTTTAACGCTACCTGCCGATCCCCCCACACCCACTTACACACATACAGTAACACTGTAAAACTTGGCAATTCATCTACAATAACATATTCTGATGAGGTTGTCTGCTTGTCTTTATTTTTGACACAATCAAAACACACCCGGCAAATAAGGTACAATCGACTTCAGTGTTGCCAACCTGCCACACTTACAATCCGGGACATAAAAAGTAAAATTAATGGAGATTGGTAAATTAACATGAAATATAGAAGGGAAATATTTATGAAATTCCGGGAGGTGACTCAAAATTGTCAAAAATCCACACTTTTGCAAGAATTTTCTGCATAAAATTCCGGGAGTCTCCCGAGAAAACCGGGAAGGTTGGCAACACTGCGCCTCTTAAAACGCGATGACCAATGGCAATGTTGTTTTATCCTACTCGATCCTCCATTATCGCCCGCGATGAACAGGGTGACGCTAAATCCTTGCAACAGTAGTCTTACGAAATCCTCCAGCTGTTGAGTCCATATCATGTGCTATGTCGATAATTTGTTATATGTGATTATTGCATTATCTTAACAACTGTCGAAGAATATTTTTTATTATTGCATTTCTTTTGACCATTAACATAGTCGAGTGGCGCTATGTAGGAATGTAACAAGCAGAATGCGGTTCCCTGTCACCGCGGTGCAAATGGATTTTTCACTTTTTTTAACACAACATACGAACAAATGCATTCATGCTCTGCCATAATACAATCTTATCTTTCGTGTGTGTAAAATTTATTAGCAGATATTACGTGAAAAGGAACATTTTTGGCACTTTGATTGCCGATACGTACAATGTCATCATTGTGTTTACAAATCCGCCGAAAGCAATGCTCACCTGCAGGCGAGTACCCAGATGAAAGCGATGACTCGCGCCGTGTAGTGGAGGTTTCTGGAAATTTAAGAAACCGCCCTTCCCAGAGAGATGTGTTGCCACTGCATTGCATGTTAAAGTAACCTCGTATCAAAAGAATATTTTTAAAGCAGCAAGAATAAAATTTATGTTATCTGTTTCAGCTATGTACAAAATTGTATCACACAAATTTTGCTGTTTCTGCAACGAGCGGTTTTAAAGTTATCAAGCTGTAAATAACAATGAAAAGTAAGAGGAATGCACAACTCTAGCCTTGATGCGTTTTACTGGAGAGCAGTAGAGCTTCTTCACTGGTTCCCATCTATAGAAGCATGTGTACTACATGTTATATTCTATTTTGGATATATACACACAGTCGTAGCATCAAGCAACTACTGTGGTAATTTCTATTAGTGAATATGTCTGTTTGTGAAAACTGAAGTAAGGAGGGAGGTATATTCAGTTGCATTTTGCTAATTTAACCTTTGATATCTGGAGTGTTTTTAGAATAATAATAATAATAATAATAATAATAATAATAATAATAATAATAATAATAATAATAATAATTATTATTATTATTATTATTATTATTATTATTATTATTATTATTATTATTATTATTATTATTATTATTATTATTATTATTATTATTATTATAATTATTATTATTATTGTCATCATCATCATCATCATCATCATCATCATTATCATTATCATTATCATCATCATCACTATCATTATTATTATTATCATTAGTATTATAATTATTCATTATTATGTGTATGCAAGTCACCAGTTGTGCTGGGTATCGTGATTGTAAAGTATTTTAATCAGATTACCCGAACAGTTTGCAAAAAAAAAGCCCTGTATTTACCTGTAATTTCAGAATTTCCCCATTTTTCCCCACGTGGTTTCATTTGTGTATAACGGTCAATTACTTACAAAAATGAGACTATATATCTTGCCTGTTTTTAAAATGGAAGAATTTGCAAATGCACTATAAATTCGTGTGGCTATCTTTATTTTGCATTATATTTCTAATGTAAAAGTTCATGATTTCCCCATAATCTGCTGAATCAAATGAAATTCATTGTAAACCAATTTGGAAATGTATGTTTCATGCAGGTTTTTTTGGGGGGGGGGGTGCATTTTCTCTGTTTAAACTGTTTTTTTATTGCCATTTTGTGGGTACCTTGATTTGTATATGGAGATAAATATACATAGCTTGTCCTGTTTTGGCTGTAAATATACATAGCAGTAAAACCTGTAATGATAGATTAATAAGTGGGAAAAAAGGAGTATAAACATCTTCTTCAATTCAAGCACTTGAATTTCTGAATTAAAATCTCTCTCTCTCTCTCTCTCTCTCTCTCTCTCTCTCTCTCTCTATATATATATATATATATATATATATATATATATATATATATATATATATATATATATATATATGTATATATATATATATATATATATATATATGTATGTATGTATGTATGTATATATATATTCTTTTCCTGAATTAAGTGATACGATTGATTATTTCTTGGTTAAAAAAAAAATAGAGAGAGAGAGATATTCTAACATTTTAGTTAGTACTTTCAGTTATGGGGTGGGAGGTGGACTTGTACACCTTTACAGATAGTGGAGAATGATGGTCATTTATAACCGAAATTTCGTGGCATTTTGGTCGAATTTTTGGGGAAGCTCATCAATTTTAGATACTAAGTTGGGAGGAGGGAGGGGGAGGGTCATGAAATTTGGTACCATAAGTAATAATTAAAAAATGATGGTGATATTTAAACATCCGTAAGTAATTTTGAAGATATACGTTTATGTGTATACTAGTGTTTATAGATTTGATTCAATTTAATACAGTTAAAAGTAGAGTGCCAAAAGTTTGGTACACAGATGAACATACATAACACTAGCAACCTTGGTATACATACGTCGATAATTATGATAGTCGCACATGTGATATTGATTTGAAGTGACATAACAGTATCAACAACGGCTGTAACTTCTTTCAAGTTTCAAAATCAAAGATAAATTTATTGCAGAGCGGCGGTCCACAGATATAACAAACATGTGTACATATATTACATAAAAGCAAATTGTAACAAAGCAAGGAACAATTACGAAAAAAACATTAATAAAAAATTTAGAATAAAACACTCATCACAGTTGAAAGAGTGCTTAAAATCAGGAGAAGGGAATTAAATTAAATGATAAAAAAGTCAGCTCTTTTGTTTAACATACAAGTTTGGGATCGGTTTGGCAAATTGATGACACATTAAATTATGTTTAGGTATCCTATATTTAATCTTCGTGTATTGGAAACTCTTGTGTTATGTTTATCAGTTTAATATTTAGAACTAATTTTGTGTATATGTGCACCAAATTGAAAAACAATAGTTGCATGTTGATGATTGAGTTGATTACGCCTATTGAACAAAAACCTACCCTATATCATAAGTGATTTAATACAGATAATGCACAATGCGCCATAATTAAACTGTCATTTTATGTTCACTGTAAATATTTTATGCACCTTGTTATTTTTGAATAAAGTGTTTGTGATTTGACTTCGTACACCTCTTTTATTGTTGTTATTCATATATATATATATATATATATGTGTGTGTGTGTGTGTGTGTGTGTGTGTAATGCACCATACAAAAACCCCCTTTTATATGTGGCGACTCTCGGCTGGTTCTGCCTGGCAGACACTATAGTAGATGTTATGATTTCAATTGGGACTTGGAACTTGGAAGCTATTAATAAATGTTAGAATTGCAAATACTGTACAAACTCCTATTGAGAACAATACATTTAGGTACATGTACATGAACTACCCCTTCACAGTCCTTGTTTAAGAGCGCATGGTCATGATTGTGAGTATACACATATGAATGCCAATGGGTACAAGACTGGCAGAAAACTATATCTGATAAAATAATGTCAATTACCTAAATGTAAATATACGTACATACGTGGGACAATGGAAGAAAAGTAAGAAAATGTTGAATTATTCATGACATTTAACCATTTGTGGCAATTGTATTTATCCTACGTACATTGGTCAGATTCTAAAATGATTGAAGATTCATGACAGCGAGTGACCAATGACATTGTAGGATTCAAGTCACCTGACCAATTTTTAACCAGTTTGAGTTGATTTGACTCAATGGTCTAAAAAGTGCTGCAGTTCTACCTGTCAGACAACCCCCCCCCCCCCCCATTACTACTGTTGATGCAGAATATTGTACAATTTTTCATTTGGGTTTTTTTTTGTTTTTGTTTTCATTGACATGGTCTCTTTCGGGAAATTATACTCTTTTAATATATGGTATTTAGGATTATTAAAAACAAATGACACATAAAAATCAATAATAAATTTTGTTTAAATTAATCAAATTTGGGCCTACCGGTTCATTTGCGTTCATAACCACAAGATGGATCTACAAAACATATTCGCGGGTTTGCTCAATTTTCAGAACAGCTGAATGAGCGGCAAAAGAAATGGACGACACGTCGAGGATTTTGTGGAAGTATTAGTGGTTTTGTGAGGTTTTTAGAGAATATTAAAAGAATTTAATGCAGCAATATTTCAGAATAAGCTTTTAAGTGACCTTTTTCATTTTTGGTTGCAGAATCGAAATCGTTCGGGCAGCCCAGGAAACTCAAGCTTCGCTTTGCCCGAACTATTTCGATTCTGCGCCCAAAACCTCAAACGGTCACTTTAAAGCTATATTGACAAACCTCCTAGATAACAATAAATGAACTGGCCGATTGTTAGATTATGGAGACGTTTTAAAAACACAGAAGCATCCTAGACCCAGTCCACATAATGCCACATGGGACTGTTGTTATACTTTAAACGACAACAAAAGAAACCCCCGTAGAATGCGTTCCCGTGGTTGCGCAATGGGACTTCCGGTCCGAGGTCCTCTGTCCTGGACAACTATCATGCCGCTGCTGTTAACCCATTACTCACCAGTGACTTTTGTGATATCACCATTTGTCATCTTATTGTCCGTAGTTTTATCTACAGACAAACTGGGATGCATTTAAAGTGACATAGTCTCCGATTTTGACATTATTTACCTTTTGGAGACATTTCTTTCTACCTCTACATCTGATGGCGAATTTAATTTTCCTGGCTATCACAAGACATAACAATATACGAAAGGATCGTCCTAATACGGTTGGGGGTGCAGTAACGCTATGTGCATCTTTATCATTTGCAATTTTCACCCGTATTGACTCAGATGTTCCCGATATCACATTATTGTTGACAGAAATAAGGCTTCATAACAAAAATTCTTACTTGCGGTTGCCTACGGACCCCCAAATACACCTGTTTCCTCCTGGGACAAGTTACAGGACAGCATTGAGCTCGCCAAAATTGGTAACATACAAAACATTATTTTTTGAACAGGTGACTTAAATTCTGCCTTTTGTACTGCTTCTGGTATCAAACTCACACAGTTCTGCCTGACAAATTTTCTTACACTGCATATTAATGAACCAACTCGAAATAGCGAGACCACATCTACCTGCCTTGACCAAATTATATCTAATATACGGAATATAATCAAGGATCTTCGTGTCTTATCACCTATTTCTTGTTGCGATCATTCGGTTGTAGCTGTAAATTTACTTTTCGGTGTAGAGTTTACAAGACACATCTGGCACTATGGAAAGGCGAATTTTGATGAATTTAAAAATCACCTTGATCAAATAAATTGGGATGATTGCTTCAAATTCGATAATATCGATGATTATTGTAAAAATTGGCCTGAGTCGTTTTTTAAAGCTAATAAATTCCTGATAAACCAATAACAGTTCGTCCCTCTCTCTCCCCTGGAACAGTTCTGGGCTTCGCTGTGAGAAGCTGAAAGTCATTCCAGCATATGATATAACAAAATAAAAGAAACATAACGCACTGGCATGGAGTACTTACAATAAAATTTGCAATCAGTACCAGGAACAATTAACAATTGCTGAAGAAAACTATAATGGGAAGCTTTGTTCTTCTGTCAAAAGTGCTAAACATAAGAACAAAGCTTGGTGGCGAACCGTAAAACGTTTCATGAATCGTAAACAATCTCTGGCCTTCCCTTTGTTACCACATGAAAACAGCCATGTTACTTTAAGTCTATCCAAAGTAGATGAAAAATACGATAAATTTTATGTCGACCTGTATGCGATTCAAACCCACTACCTGCGGCACATTCGCTTAGCCAAATGTAAAGTCGAACACGCTGACCTCTAGGCCATCGGGGCAACCCCAAAAAAGGTTGACCGAGGACCCATGGTGATGTTATAGCAGGTATGGCTATGTAATATTTAATCTTTTTTTTTTCCTGAGCCAGAATAATCTTTACATTCCCAGGGCCCCCGTGCTCCCTTACCATAGATCTACCGATTAAGATTCCCCAGTCCATTCAAATCAACCAAAATGAAGTTCTTGATATTTTAAATAAAGTTCGGATGTCTGAAAGGCCACCGATCCGGACAAAATCAGCGCTCGTCTCTTAAAAGAAGGGGCGTCATTTATTTGCGTATCACTAATTAAATTCAATCTTTCGTTACAGCTTCAAGCTATTCTCAGCTTATGCAAGGAAGCACATGTCAACCCTTTATGCAAAAAGGGCAACCGTACTTTATGGAACTATTATCGTCCTATCTCTCTCTTAAATTGTGTCGGTAAAGTACTCGAGAAAGTCATTTTTAAGAGTGTCTTCATCTTTTTTCAGGGATAATTCAATTTTGCCTGCTAACCAGTCCGGTCTTATACTTGGCGCCTCGACAGTCAAGAAGCTTTATTCCCTGTATCATGAACTCTGCTTGCAATTGATCTGCAGAAAGAGGTACGAATTGCTATTCTTAACCCTTTCCCCCTCAAACCGGCCAAAACCGGCTGGTGGTCAAATGTCGTCTGCTTCAGTGTTTTCAACTAATTTCAACAGTTATGAGAAACAATTTGACTGAGAAATGTACATGACACTTATCAAGATCACATGCCCCAGGTCAACAGCTTTCCTTGGCATGGGTTGGGCACTTAGTGCCCAACCTGTGCCAAGGAAAGCTGTTGACTCAGTCTTAATTCAAGGGGGGAAGGGTTAATATATAAAAACCTTATATCGTATTTGGCACATGAGTTTATCACACAAATTGAAACGCAGTGGCATATTAGGTTCTTTGCTCAATTGATTTCAAAATCATTTGCTTGATCGCCAACAGTGCGTCGTACTGAATGGCCAGGCATCTAATTGAGGCATCACAAATTATGGTGTCCCACAGGGCTCTGTAATAGGTTCTCTTTCATTTTTGATTGTCATAAATGGCAGTGTGGATACTGTCCAGTCAAAAATGAAACCGTTTCCAGATGACACTTGCTTGTTTCTCGCTGTTGACAATCCAAATTTACAGGCAGCCATTATGAACAATGATCTTTCTTCTATTTCATCTTGGTCTTCTGATTGGTTGGTAACTTTTAATGCTCTAAAAACAGATGCTTTGTTAGTATCTCGAAAAAGGAACCCAGTAGATCATCCTGCTGTAGTAATTAAAGACCACCAGCTGGAAAATATTGACCAGCACAAAAATTTAAAGCTTGTATTCCGATCTGATTTTAGGTGGAACGAACACATAAATACTTAAGTCATCAAAGCCACTAAACAACTCAATATTTTGAAAACACTACAGTATATACCCTTGACAGAAAAATGCTAGAAATTGTCTATACACCATTTATTCGACCTTTAATGGAATACGGCTCTGTTGTCTAGGATGGCTGTGCTCATACTGATGCATTAAAGTTGGTAGGTATTTAGTTGGTACTGCAAGTGTCATTTCTGGTGCCATGTGCACCACACCAAATGCTTAACTGTATGAGGAAACCGGTTTTGTAACATTGAAAAAGCGTAGAGAAATAAGTAAGTTAATACATACGTACAAAATTGAAATAATCTAGTTCCACGATATCTTAGTAACACTATTCCCGATGAGCCAAACGTCAACAGAAGATATGATACGAGACAACCCCTAGATCTACGACACTTTAGAGCCAGAACAGAACTATTTGATAATTTATACTTCCCTGCAACCAGTAGATTTTGGAACCAATTGGCCGCCGAAGTACGGAATTCAAACTCGTTGATTCATTTCAAAAATTAGATTTATACTAGTGTTCCTCAACCAGTCAAACAGATGGAATTACATTATGTGGGCAAAAGTTTTTATAGTCCGGTGCAATCACATGATTTGAGTATCTTATACTTATTTTCTTACCATGAATTTATATGATTTGTCTATCGCACAGTTTATTATATACTATACTGTAAAAACCCCGCTGTCTATCCCGCTTCGTGTGCTGTGCCCTACTTCAATCTGCTAGCTTAGTGCAATGCTCTATTTATTATCCATACATCACTATTTACAACTCACGAACACCATTAAATAAGAGCATTGCACCAGGCCTAGTGATATTCAATCTCTCTTGTGCAATTGTCTTTCTGCAAGACGGGTGAACATAGAGCCTGGCCCTTCTCCCCAGTTGTTTTCCTTTATGGAATAAAATATGTTTAAAACAAAATCGTATGGTTAGCCGGTGACTGTTTTTTTCCTATTATTATATGACGGTGGGTATCTTTTCACCTTGCCAAATAGACGCACAAGAAGAAAATCTACAGAGGAAATATGAATTGACACCAATCAATAAAGATACGAGTCTGCCATTACCATGGAAACATGACACATAGCACGTTAAGAAATACTCCATCTTTCCCGGTTCCCCAATAGGCCAAACTCGGAGTAACAGGGAGGCAAGGGCGTTTCTTCAGTGTTTCTGGTAATACACAAGACCAGCACCGGTGAAATGATCCCGATATCTAAGGTATCTATTCCTCGGTGCCAAAATATCATTATAACGATAAATACGCTTTTACATCTTCATCAGTATTTTCTTCACCGATTTCTTGTTCACTTTTGGAATCTTGAATAGTTAACGATCCTATTATGATTGTTGTATATTGACCAGCTAGTCCAGTAGAATATGTTTACCGGGATAGGCCGGGGGAATCCTGGCTCCCCAGTGGCACACATGTGGGTCGCAATATGTAACTTATTGTAAATGCAGGCTTCTAAGGGCATAGCCGTCCGGAACGTGAAGTTAGACTATAATATACAGTTTCGGATGAAAAAAAAATGGTTCAAAATTCGCCTTTTTGAATAAAACTGATCAATATTGATTGACTCCATAGAAGCATAACAACAAATTGCAACTAATATGTCAAAATGCTAAACATTTTTTTCTAATTAGCCTGTACTTATCCTTAAAATAAAAACAAAGCGAAAAATTTACAAACTGAAACTACAGATACTGCCTACGTAATATATATATATATATATATATAAAATACAAGAAATTCTACAAATATTGGTAATCAAAGTTGATGTAGCCCATTAAATTCTGTTGCATGATATGTAGATCTTAATATTCTTGGCATTGATTTTGTCTAAATCTTTTTGTATCATGAAGATTCTTGTTCTCCAACAAGCCAGACTGTTGTGCAGAGCACTCGCAACACTAGGGTGCTTATCCTCGTACGAGCCAGATAATATATAGGCTACCTATAAGGTGAGAATTCAATCCTCCAACGAGCCAGATTGTATTAAGTGAGACACTTTATTTTGCAAAACATGCATCCATGTATGTTAACATTGTACTGCCTAAATAGATAGATTTTATTGTCTGATGTCAACCTTTTGAACAAAGATTGTTGTACCGCACACTTAAAATGTATTGCCGTTAGCTTTTCTGACAAGGCTCTTTGGTTGTTATTGACTGAAAAACAAAACATAATCGAGAGCAACCACTATGCAGAAAACATTTTGATAGATCTTCTATGTATAAACAATTTTGGGCAAATTATTATGTAAAACTGTGAATTTCAGGTACTAAAAGTATATAATAAGACAAAAAGCTATG
This sequence comes from Hermodice carunculata, assembly GCA_964020975.1. Classification (NCBI taxonomy): domain Eukaryota; kingdom Metazoa; phylum Annelida; class Polychaeta; order Eunicida; family Amphinomidae; genus Hermodice; species Hermodice carunculata. Next base: position 33,905,029 of record OZ026621.1, read on the forward strand.
TTCAAAACAGCCTAGTCTCGATTGGCGGGCTATGGCGAGATACGGGTCGGTACCTGTGGGGACAACCGGTATAGAGCTTATATTTTAAAAATAAAGAATACTGATTAAAGCCAGATGGAAATCTTTCTTTATATATGACTCAGGAAGTATTAGATGAATACCAGTTTGGCATTTGTGAACTTCAATTTCTCCAAAAAAAACAACAAACAAAATAACCCCCCCCCCCCCCCCGCTAATTTTATGAGAAATGAATATATGGCCAGGTCTCTGACAGTGATGTGACCCTCATGTCCCCAGTGATCGTCTGGCGTCAAACCCGTGCTCTGTTGTTGGAACTTAATATGCATACGGCGTATTAAAATACGATTTTTTTTAAAATCATTTTTTTAAAGAGCCAGTTTGATTAGAAAAGCGGTATACAAACATGAACCTTTGCGTGCACTGTTGAAGTTGATTGTCCTACTAACTAGCAGTCTACGTACCTACACACACACACACAAATCCAGGAAACGATTTGAAGAGGCCAAATTTTTCATACACTTTTGAGATTAGAATGCAGCTCTCTGAATAATCATTTGTTTAAACACAGCCTTACAGGTAACCGTAGATGTGCCTGCGATCACCTACGCGAAACGACAACACATTTCTTTCTTCGCTGTCCCAGTTACGACAAATACAGAACAGATTGGTTTTCCCACAATTCCAGTGCCTACCAATATAGCATTAACACCTTTCTTTTTGAAGATACATAACTTCAGTTAGTATCTTAGCAATTTGTTTTGAAACGCAATAATATACCTAAATTTGACAGATTTCTTGTGAATTTGAACAATTACATAGTCGATCGGTATTTTTCTGTGCTCATTTGGTATAACACTTCAAAACTTTGTTCTTGTCTACTTATTCATCAATAATTGCTTCAGTATATTATGTTTAAAAATCACTTTTAATTCTTGCAGTATGTTGTTGATATAGTATGTTTTGCAAGTAAGTGCAATGTTTTTACTTGCTTTGTCAATAGGTGTTATGACAAATTTGTTATGTAGATCAAGTATATGTAATCCTTTGCTGCAGTTATTATCTAGAAGCACTTGTTTTGTTTGTCTCCATTTTTGAAGAGGTCCATTCCTCAAAAATTCGATTTTTCATCAACTTTCTCCATGATTCTGATTTTCCATTCATTAGATACTTCCTTGCAAATTCTTTTTGTCACTTTGTTTCTCAGTGAAGTTATTTAATCGTTTGTTGATTTCTCCCTGCTTTCCTAAAGTTGATGCTATGTCTTTCTCTATGGTTTGGTCCTCTTTGCAACAACGGTCTAACTTTCTTGGTTTTTTTATAAATATAATACTTATATATCCTGTGATAACATGTTTGTGGTGTTGATACATGTATTCTTTGAACGTTGAATTGCATTCACATGTTTGGTTGCTCATATCCCAGGTGTCTAAGTTAACTTCATTCATAATCTTATCGTAGTTGAAGAACAGAGGCACTGACGGACAGACATGAGCGATTGCATAAACGACCTATTGTCAGCAGAGCTAAAACCTCTATTCATTGAGCACGCACGTGAAGCTCTTGTAATTGTATTCAGTGACACCTGACCGACTTTAAAACATCTTGTCCTCACTTCTGTGGTTCCAGAAATGCAAATACCTACTCAAAAAAGAAAAAAACTCTCTTAAATTTCAAAATGCTAAAAATGTATCTATGTAATGCTGCACATTATTCAAAAATTCACAAACACGTCACTATCCAGGACTGTTCCAAAATTTATCTTCCCCCAGGGGTGAACGGCCGCCTTATGAACAAACTTCAACAGTCCAAAGGGATTGGTCCCTCGCTCTTCACATGCAGTGACCACTTAGCTGTTCAAAGGCTTCATGGGTCATATTTGGATTACCTGTCCCTGATTATGTCAGTGGCGATGACGGAGGCTGCAAGTTTTCTGAATCAGTAGTGACCGCTATAAGAAATGCACTCGCGACAGGTTCCCCCGGCACACACATGCGTGTATGGTTAATTGATTGGGGTCCTGAATAAATATGTACCAATGTGATGATAATGTGTATATATAGACATATGTATCAATATGTCTGAATAAATGAATAAATAAAAAGGCGGGTTACTCTGTGTGACAGTGCAGTCACTGACAGACTAATAGAATTTGCATTGTGTTTCAGTTTGGCGCTTTGAAAATATTCGATGGAATCTAACTGAATTGACTCTTCTCTTTTTCTTTTGCCTGTTGAGCTAAAAACTTCTTTATGCCATATTTGAACGAGGGCAGACTATTGCACTGTTTTAAATTTTCCAGGAGGGCATCCCATTGTTTAATTGCTGTGTAGTAGAACGTGTGGCTTGTTTGGTATATTACCTGTGGCGTATTAAAGTTGGGCGTTCTGTTTCTGGCATTGTGGTTGTGTTGGCTTTTTAACTTGGTAAAACATTGTTCAAGGTATTTGGGTTAGGTTCCAGTGAATATTGTAAATACATGAGACAGTTTAGTTGAGCCACTCTATCGTTGAAGCTAAGCATAGACACTCTACTCAGCTTCTCCTGCCCTGTGTGAGTTATGTTATTTTGTCTAGTATAAACCTTACCACTTTGCTTTGCATAATTTGTAATCTCTTTTTGAGACTCTTGGAAAGTCCAGAATACCAAGATGCGTATGCATAATGAAAGTGGCATTGGATCCGAGATGAGCACAGCGTCCTCCTTGTTTTTATTTTTAAAACACTTGATTGTATGCATGTACAGTGCCACCAGAAAGTTTTGCACCATCTCCTCTTGTGACCCCTTCGCGTGGTCCACCTCAGGTATAACTTCTACAAAGGACTCTTGCAGGGAACACTGTTAGGAAGTTTAATGTTAGCCACTCAGTGTGCTTCTTGTACCTACCTGTGGCCCTCATTGGCCCTAAACTGGTTATGGTGTCAGAATTATGCTGTTTATTTTATTTGAACAGTGGTAACTGCAAGTGGCTTCACTGGTGACCCACCAGAGTTTTGGCGCAAGACTTTCTGTCGGCACTGCACATGAATCGTAGTCTGGAGTTAGCTTTTTGAATGATCTCATTAACCATATGTTCTCCTGATAGGCATTCATTCCGTTATACGCCAAGATATTTTTACTGATTTTAAACGTTGGGTTTTCCGGTTATTACATGTAATATTAAAATCATTTACTCTCTTTAGTTTGTTTGTGCCAAAGATGATACTTTCAGTCTTTCCAAGGTGTAAGAAGAGCTTTGTTATCGACCAGCTATGTTTACATGAATTTAACTCGTCACTGAGAGTGGCTGCGATAGCGTTGTGTTCATGACCGGAAACTAGAAGAATACTGTCATCAGCATACAAAACAAGTTTGCAGTTGATACTAACTGGCATATCATTCACAAAGCAGAGGAAGAGGAGCGGACCCAATAAACTACCCTGAGGTACGCCGTTTGTAATGTTCAGTGGGTCCGACCCCGCTACATTTACCTTGACAACTTGCCTTCCGTCGGATAGATGTGATCTAAACCATTCCACTGACTCGATCCAATGACTCTTAGTTTGTCGCAGAGGATTGTGTGACCCACTGTATCAAAGTCCTTTTGGGGATCGAGTAGTACCATACCAATATATTTTCCTTGTGACAGTTCGGTTTTTATGATGTCCGCAATATATATTAGAGAGTTATCTGTAGAATGCCTCCATCTAAAACCTGAATGCAAGTCGTATAGTATTTTGTTTTTGTTCAGATAACCTTTCAAATGAATATATATTGCTTTTTCAAGGACTTTTGAAACAATTGAAAGAATACTAATTGATTTCCAACGTCATGTCGGGAATTCTTTTCATATATTGGACAAACCCTAGCCAATTTTAGATCGTTTGGAATTTTATTGTTTTTTATTGAAAGCTTAATGATATGTGTAACTGGAGCTGTTAGAACGTCTGCTCCGTCTTGCAGTAATCTGACTGAAATGTTATCTGGATCGGTACTTTTGCTGGGATTCACACATGATAGCTCCTTCTGTACAAAATTTTTTGTCACTTCCCTCAATTTGAAACCATTTAACAGACGCCTTTTTGGTCGTGATAATGCTTGAAAGGCAATGAATATGTGCCAAAAATTCTGGGGAGGATTAGTAATTTACTAATCAGGGTTGAGGCAAGTTTGGTATAGATTTTTTTAAAGAAATTTGCCACTGTGTGTGACTCAAAACATAGTTTTCCACCAATCTCTACAATAATTTTAGACTGATCTTTGGATTTATTGTCAAACCCTTTTTTTTCACTGAAGCCAAGGTAACTCGGGGCTGTTTTTGTGTCCTTCTGTGTTATTATTGAAATAACTTGCTTTGGCCTTTTTGGTGTCCTTCTGTATTTTATTCCTAAATGTACAGAATTTTTTGTACATACTGTGGTCATTTCTGTTTTTCTTATAAAGATACAGATAATGGTCCTTTTTCGGTATGTTTTCCAGAATGTCATCATTCGTCCATGGCTCAGTGTGTTTTTTAATATCATTTCTTTGATAGGTGCAACCTGGTCAATAACTTGAATAAACATACTTTTAAAATTTTCCCAGACAGTAATTACATCATTCCACTGCAATAGATTAGACCATTCAATCTCTCTATGTTAATTTCTGTATTAACGTGTCTCTATTGTAGTGTTTTAGAGATCTGATTTTGATCATATCATGTTTGCCCACCTGCCCGCCAGAGACTTTGCTCGTGCATGATCACTTAGTCCGATCTTGATGGAAGGATCTGTTTATATTTTGATCTCTCCAAATATCTCATCAGCAATTCTACTGCGGTAGAGCCACATCCTGTAGCGCATGATTCATCCAAGGCTACTGTTCCAAGGCATAGATCAATGACAACCATCAGCTAGTGTTTTTTACTTACCAAAGCTGTTTAAAAATTTCATTCAATCGGACGTTATATATAAACATATAAGTTTCTGTTTTTTTACCATAAACATTTTGTTTCTGATTGTTGAATTTGTTTCCGTTTGTTTGTTTATCTTACGCTTTTATTCAGTTTTGCGCTCATATTCAGTTCTGCTAGTTTGTATAGTTTCTGTTGTCTGTATATTTAGTTCTGCTCATTGTACTGTCAGGTACTTCGATGTGTGTGTCTTGCATCTTATTTCTTGTTGTTGTTGTTGTTGTTGTTGTTGTTCTTCTTCTTCTTCTTCTTCTTCTTCTTCTTTTTCTTCTTTTATTTTTTTCTGCTTCTTCTTGTTCTTCTTCTTCTTAAATAATCGCTTAAATGTGCTTTTATGGGTCAAACTATACGCGTTTGCTGCGTCATCTTTGATAAATATAGTAGACCATATGCATGTCCTTGCGCCTAAATTGCCAATGACCGTAATTTAGACTTTGGCACCAGCTGGACAATATTTGGTTAGTAGTTTCTGACTGCGTATAGGATAATTGTTGAGCTACTTTCCAAATCCAAGTCGCTCGCATGCCGCCTCTACAGTCGTAACAAACTCCCTCCGTTCCGGCACCTTTCACAGTAAAGTTCGGTATTTACATTTATCATTAATTCATAATTTGCTCGAAACGCAGCTTCCTCTTAAAATATGAGAATTTGCTAAAACTAAGTCTTCTACGCCTGACTTGAATGCAAGCAACGATCATTTTGCTGCACAAAGATGTTGAAGGAATATCAAAGTTGGTAACAAATTACAGGCTTCTATTATGCACTTGTTCCTCTATTACCTTAAAAATAACTATTATGGGGTGCCGGTTTCTGATTGGATCCTGGGTTGTTGCACTACTTTTCAAATACAGGTCTCTCGCATACTGCTTCAACCACAACTTCAAACACCCTCATTTCGTGTATCTTTTCCCGTGTAATTTCGAATGGCAATGTCACCATAACTATCCCAAATGTGTCATTTAATGAATTGTTTATAACTATGAGCTATCGTGCAACAGTCACGGCATGGATGCACATAAACAATAAAATCAATCCAGTCACATCTACATGGGGTATTTAATGGGGAAAAGCAAATGAAAACGGATATGATTTTGAATGGGGTAATTGGTAACGTGGCGGCAACATCAGGTCCGTCCTGTAAGTTGGACTAAAGAATGAGGTAGTCTTATTATTAACCTGTCAAAAGATCTGGGCAAAAAAGACTCTACCATTGGCCGTACCCAGTATCTTCTGAAATGTCAGATTTGAAAAGTCTGATTATAAGACATGCACCAATTTTTCATGGTTTCACTATTTTTGGAGGATATTGTATCACGCACGGCAGTGAGGCCCACACATTTGCTGATCTCCATGATACGTAGATCAGCGGAGCGTGGAATGATGCTTCCTATATGATTTTGAAAATTCGGAGAGAACCTGCAGTTCAGCAAATAGATCGAGTTACTCTATCAACACACTTTTTAAACTCCCTATCAAGATACGCAGCAGCTCTTACTCTGTATGCTGAAGCAACAGTGGGTGTTCATATGTAACATTTTAAATGCTGCTCTGGTCTCTTCAGTTGATAGGCAACAGAACTATGCGTCCTCGACTATTAAGGCACCTGTATCAGTTATGTTACTTTAACCGTTCAGAAATGCCACTTTTCTGCAGAACCAATATCTCAATATGTTTAACATCTTGTGTGTTGTAAATCTTAGTGAATGAGATTCCGTAAGGTTTTTGCTTTCTTGACTTGTTATTTTTATCATAGAAAATCATTTGTCCCTGCCTAATACACACATCTACTCTCCTTTGTGTTCACGTTTCTTACTGCAGCCTATAGGTGGCAGCATGGGATTCCAGTTCATATGAGTATGTCCCATTCGGCCTTGGTTTCCCATAATTTACATAAGAAGTATCCCACATGTTATAATCGATCTAACGGGAATGTTTTAACCTTGCTGCTTATTTGCCACCTAAATTGCCGTTAAGGTACCAGGATGGTTTCAGGCGCGTTGCAGATTCTGCCGACTTTGACCCCGTCCAGCCCATATACATTGATCATTTCACCCATAAAACTATATTTTCACAATTGTATGGATGTCTAGCTTTGTAAAAACACAACATCAAATCAATTTAGTGATTTTTTCTGACGTTTTACGCTGTTTTGAGAGTGGGTATAGATTCACAAATTAGTTTCAGCTCGTTCACACAATGTTCAATTTTAAGATCTGCAAACTATCTGAAACTATAATATAGACCACTCCCCCAGGAACCGACTTTTTGTCTGGGGGTAAAATTGATTTTATAAAATTTTATGAAATGTTGAAGTTGGTACCATGATGTTTTACAGTTTTTTCATTTTTTGAGCTCCAAAAGTCACAGAAGGAGGAGTTGAAAGGCCACATAAAAAACAGTTCTTAAGTTAGACATATATATTGCTTTAGCCGTTTATTTTGAGATGATATATCTATCCGTGTTTGACTGACGTCATTTAAAAATTTGATTGATTTTGTAAAAATTGACTTCTGAGAAAATCGTTTTCAAAGGTGATGGCTCAGATTTTTACAAAGAAGGGACCGTTGTGCGAAAATAACTAATTCCCGGCGATCGAACTTTTCATTACGAGTGAACTAAATAAGAACCTTCAACTTTGATGTATTTTTGCAAAGATACATTTCTGTTTTGTGGTATAAAAATCAAGTTTTTTTTATTTCAAATATTGTAAAGGCAGGCGCAATGTTGGTTTTAGCGCTGTGGTTTCACATGCCGCTTCCAAGGATCAAAGGGAGGACGTAAATCGATTACAAGGTCACCTGACCATGGCCCTGAGAACACACTGTTTCAAAATGGCAGCCGGCAATTTGGTCCACATGTGGTTTGACAGTTTGTTTTGCAGTGTTTACCTGCGTGGCAGGCTTTACACTCTGTGATCGTTCAATCTGGGCCAGCCTGTATGCTGCGATGTCGTGTTTGCCCAAGGAGGCTCCACTAGGCTTAATTATCTGCGCAACAAACAACATGTCGGATTGAATGTGCGAGGGCTTTTTTGTATCACGTTTCACTAAAAGTGACCACCAAATTTGTCACAAATTACATGGTTAATATTGCTTTGCAGTTTCCAGTTTAGTTTACTCAAAGTTTAGAAGCCCTTGGAGATGTAAAATGTTTAGCCTTTAGTGCTGTTACAGTTATCTGAAACCACATGAGTGGCAGAATACAAGCGTCTGCATGATCACGGGCATGAATTACCTAAACATCCTGGGGTTTTTTTTGTTTTTTTTGTCATGTGTCATGGATTTTACTCATATCTGGTTCTGTGTTACAGACTTGTTCCATTTTAACTTTTTAATGAAAGTATAAACTTTCGTTCATTGTTCCAATATATATCCCGATCACCCAGAACAATAACAGTAACAACACAGTCGTCATTGTGTTCGCAGGGGCTTCGTTACTGTGTGGTGACGAGTCTAAGTTTTTTTTTTTTTTTTGCTTTCCGTCACAACTTTTGACTCGTGCCTTGTTCACTGTTCACAGTTTGTTCAATTCAAGTCTTATTGTGAAACAACAACGTAAAAGAAAATAGGTCTTAGATCCAGATATTTGTGCGCATGTTCATTTTGGTAATAGAATATTGTCAACACACGCATGTATATTATTCTGTGGCACTCATGTGCTTATCTGCCGCGGTCCTGGCTAGCTTAGTAGCTAGGCAGGTGGCCTTTAGGGAAAAAAAAGGAGCAAGCCCTATCCCACTGTCGCAACTTTGCGCTCGGCATGCCCACAGCCCCTGCTGATGATGCCACCTGGCAGGGTCATGGGAGCCCTAATAAGGGCTACCTCCTCCCTACCCTTGCTAAGTTTGTCCTCTATTCTCTTCCGTGACTAATCCTAAGATATTACTTCTACTCTACCAGCACTGCACCAAGAAGCCTTTCACTGACTCTAAACCAACTCTACTTCCTGGAAAATCGCCCTTCAATCCTAGTATCCTTGCTAACCTATCATTCTCTGCCATGTCCCTTACTTGCTCTAAGCTTTTACACTGCCCATCTCTTGTTCTCCATTGTACAAACAGCTGGTCTCTAAGCGCTCTATAACCTGTACACCATGCCATCATACGATCAATGGTCTCATCCACATCCTCCCTACACACCCTGCACTTCCCATCACGTCCACACAATGTACGCCTTCCTACACCATCTTTCTTCATTCACCTGTTGCAAATATCCCCAGTAGCCTAGCCCAGCCTTAACTATTCTACCTCTTATTGGTAACCATCCCAACTCTCCCAACACTGCCTCTGTTGCTACACACGGTGGTGCCCCAAGCACCCATTTCCCCATCTCCCTCTGTGTCTTCTCCATCCATTCAATATCCTTCTCACTAATGGCTACCCAATACAACATCCCAGGTATGGCTACACGTTCCCACAGCACCCTTCCTGTGAATGATCTATTGAAGCTGTTCCCTGCTGTGAACTTTATCATACATTTTGCTCTATTCACCTTCTGTCTGATTTTCTCAACATGGTACTTAAACATTCCCTGTCCTGTGACCTTAATGTGCACCCCTAAATATTCGTACTCCTCACCCTCTCCAATTCTGATGACTTTCTCTTGACCCTCAGGTATCCTAAACTTTCCTACCATCCATTTCTCCTCCTGTCTTCTCTTCTGCCCCAAGACCATGACCTGACTTTTCTTCTCACAAAACTCTAATCTCCACTTTTCTTGAACAATCCTGGTATCTTTTCTCCCCCTATTGTTACTCCTTTATTGCTCTCCATCAGCTCAGTGCCCAGTTCTCCCATGTAAATGGCAAACAAAATCGGTGATAACACACAACCTTGTTTTAGCCCAATGTCTAACCTTGCCCCGTGAGTTTCCACATCTCCTATACTGAGACTACAATTTATATCTGCATACAGAGCCTTTACAACTTCCAGAGAGCCACCTCCAAAGCCTAGCCCTTCCATTTTGGCCCACAGTGCATTTCTCCAAACCCTGTGGTAAGCTTTCCGCACACAAGGAAGGCCATGTACACCTTGCTTTTCCTTTTCCTTGCTATCTACAGCACCTGTGATAATGTAAACACATGATCGACAACCCTCCTGCCTGGTCTGAAACCATTCTGAATCTCTCCTAAGAAACCCTTTCTCTCCACAACTCTCCCCAGTCTCATGTACATTACACGTGCAAAACTCTTTCCTATATTTGAGGCTAATGTTATCCCTCTGCACTGATCTAGGCTATCCACTGATCCTTTATTCGGGATGTATGCTATCTTCAGCTCCCTCCATTCTCTTGGGGCTTCCTTTCTTTCAATAACCGAATTAAACAGAAATTTTATACTCTCCCACAATTTTTCCGGACCTTTCTTTATAAACTCATTTAGTACCCCATCTGGCCCTGGGGATTTTCCTACTTTCAACCTGTCCACTGCTATTTCAATTTCTACTCTCTGAATTCTCTTGCATAGTTCCTGTCCCCACCTGTCAGGTCCTGCTTCTACTCTACCAGTAGGAGGCTCCCCCACCCCCCACTGTGGGTCATTAATTTCATCCCAGTGTTCGTGCAATGCCGCTTCTATATCCTTCGCCTCCTCTACTACTTTTCCTCTATGTTTAAGATTGTCAATTCCTACACTCTTCATTCTCAACACCTGTTTCCAAAAAAATGCTGATGAGTCACCTCCACTTGACAGAACCCTTTTCGTCATCTCACCATTCCTCTTTATCCTTCTATGTGTCTTCATCTCCTGTACAATCATTCTTGCCTCCTTGTACTCCTCTTCAGCCTTAGCTATTTCATTCTGTTGTCTGTATTTCCCAGCAAACCTCCAAGCTTTATTCTTAACCTTCCTATTTTTAATTGCAATCTTTATCTCTGCATCTATGCTATACCCTTCCTTCTCCACTGGTACTCTTTTCCTTCCTATTACGTCCTTTGCAACCTCGAATATTACTCTCCTCATGTCATCTGCCATTCCCTGAATATCAACTGATTCACTCTCCACCCACTGTTCCTCCCACCCCCTCAGCTCATCATTTAGTCTTTGTCTGTATGCCTCCCAGTCAGTATCCTTACCAACACACCAAACCCATTTGACGCCCCCTTGTTTCTTCACTTTCTTCACACACCTAAGATTCACAACTATCCAATAGTGGTGACTTCCAATATCCATATGCCCTTCCTCATCAATGCTACATGTCTCAATATCCCTGAACAAAGTTATCTCTTGTGTTCATACAGTCATGTACATAGCCTGTTTTGTGTAAGTGCATAGTTTTCTACCATATAATGTCTCGTCCTGTGTGTCTTGTACATATATATTGTGCGTCTCCGTGTCTGGAGAATCCCTTGATTAGTAACACTATTTGTACTATTGGGCAATCCAGTTTGAAATAATTATGTTTAAACTAAACTAAACGTGAACACGTCATGTTCATCCTCTGATTTGGGGACATGCTGGGAGCACATGGAATTAGACGCATTTGATTGGATGGTGCGTGTCACGTGACTAAATTTACCAATGACAGGCCTCAAAACTTCCCTCGGCTAAAACACTGAGGAATTTTACGGTTGTTTTTTTTTTTTGGAGGGGGGGGGGAGCCCAGAAATTCTTTATTTGAAACCGATCGGAAAGCTTGTTACACAGAGACAAACTTCTGAGATTTAGTTTCCGGTGGTTTAAAATATCATGGCGGTCGAAGAGAAACATTGAGCCCGCAAAAGTAACTTTGCTTTTTGTGTAAATTTCGGACTCTATCATTCAAATTGCGACTAAAACAGGCAGCTGTTAGATCCTCATCCGTGTGAGAGGGTAATAATTCTTTTAAACACAAAATGGAAATAACCAGTCGCAGGTATTGAAGTTTGTCTACAATAAATATACACGCTCTTTTTTTTTTGTTTTTTTTTTCAATCGTTCCCTAAATATAGTGTCCTGTGGTAAATAAAGGTATGTCAGTAAAATCACTTAACACATAAAAGAAAACAATGGTGGTGCAGTACTAGTTTTTCCCTCCCGACCCCATTCATTGTCTGGATATCCATGCCAATTTAACTCATTCCACCCTAATGAAAGACCGAGTCAACAGCTTTCCTTGGCGAGCTCTGGGCGCATTGCTCCCAGATCGCGCCAAGGAAAGCTGTTGAATAAGAGCATATAATTTGGAATGATCTTCCATGCAAATTTCATCAAAAATTTTGAAAATAATTGCCAAATTACAATTAGTTGGCGACATTTTGATATTAGCGGGGAAAAGGGTGGAATGAGGTAATGTCAAGTGTCTAGAGTCAGTCGGCTGAGATTATGGGATGGGTGTTAGTCCGTCACAATGCAGTCGATAATGTATCAGCATTTTTGAAAGTACAAAATAGATGATATATATATATATAAGACATAAAGGGAAACACATTTATTGCACCACGGAAAATCAAGAATAAAAATAAGAGACACACGTCTCATCCTTGATTTTTAAAGGTGACTATAAACAAGTGTTTTCGGTGTTGCCAGTCAAAATGCTCTATAGACAATAGACATAAATACAGTTTAGTTTCAAGTCAGTCTGAATGCAATAAACATCAGCCATGGGATACTTATGTCGACACGGTGACATAAAAGACAAAATCATCAACCGCATATAATTGAATCATATGCTAAAAATATAAAAAATCTTAGAACCAGATAGTCAAACAATAGGGCATGAAAATCGTAAAGCGAAATAGTCATCAGCTCATCAGGTCCCTTGGCATTAGAAAATGATTATTTACAAAGTGAACAGTTATTTTTATTGTATTTATATTAATTAATTAATTAATTTATTTATTTATTTATCTATTTATTTTTTTTTTTTGGGGGGGGGGGTCCGGAGCAATATAATTATGTTTTACATATTAACATATTAATGCAGAAAGATCGCGCAGAACGATGACATAAAAAACATGTCAGAGGTTCTTGCAGGTGGGTAATTACGTACGACAAAATACAATAAAAAATAAAGACAGATAAAAAGAAAAATAGGTAGGGAGAATGATACATAGATAGTTACACAGACTATAAATAAATTACATAACAAATCATGTTTATTTTTTCCATGCAATGCCATTATTTATTGAACTTGAATATGGCTGAATCATTGACTTGCATGTATTTGGTTCTTGGTGCCTAATGCAATTGTTTTAATGCTATTTTGGTAACTGTTGAATTCCCTGTATTTTCATACTAATCGGTAAGGAAATCGATACACCCCAAAGTGTGTTCGTTGTACTTTGTTATTACAGATGGCACCAGTTGTTCAACTAGATATGTCTGTCATGGGCAAATGGAACCCAATGTCGTCGAATGCCGATCATGCTTTTTTCCACCAGCTCACGGCAGTAATGGGTCGGATTCATACCTGTTCTGTTTCCTGGAAGCACAATCAGGTGGACAGAGTCTTTTTTAAAAGCTTTGTTTCATTCCATACCAGTCCCTGATTATTCCCTATATTTACTACGATTTAAGGCGACAATTGCATATTTAAATTCTTCATGAAAAGGGCTTTCGTTCAAGTACCAACATGCCTATAGTCAGAAGTCAGTGGTTCTGGCACTGCCTGGCAAATTATGCTGCAACTGCGGGAAAGGGCAGCTGCAGCATGACCTGCCAGGCAGAGCCAGAATCACTGACCGAGGCCTGTCACCATAGTATGGAATGTGTTAATCTATAAATCTTTCAAATACATACTGATCTGTTCCCTATCTTCCCCTGTTGTTTGTAAAGCTATGCATCATTGAAGCGCTTTCAGTGTTAGACTCAATCAACAACTTTCAACATGTTGTGTCATCTTAGTATGGGGACTTAAATCACATATATTTGAAAATAATGCGAAAAAATAATACGAAGCCTAACATGTAACCAATACCATGCACACACTGACCCACATAACGAAGTACTTAAGTTACCAAAGGTTAAGAATTTATTTACAATTTCAAACCTTATTTTTCTGTCATAATTAACATGTGTTACGAGGTGGCTTTATGTAGCACCCCTTGTGCCAACAGAAAACGGGAACGAGTAGTCTGGTTGTGGTTGCAAATGCAAATGGAATGGTGGATCCCGTGTCCTGGCTGGACAGTCGACCTGAGGGCTGCAACTGAGAATCAAAGAGCGGTATCAGTGGGAAAAAATAAATGGTGGAACATTATCTTGTAATTTGTATATTGTGGGAAAACTTAACTTTCCCCCTTTCCCCCTCAAACCGGCCAAAACCAGCTGGTGGTCAAATGTCGTCTGCGTCAGTGTTTTCAACTAATTTCAACAGTTATGAAAAACAATTTGATTGAGAAATGTACACGAGACTCATCAAGATCACCTGCCCCAGGTCAACAGCTTTCCTTGGGGTTGGGCACTTAGTGCCCAACCCATGCCAAGAAAAGCTGGTAACTCAGTCTTAATTCAAGGGGGGGGGGGTTAATTGTAACGCCCAAACTGTGGTTGAATTTACAATTTTCCTATTCCTGGTCTTATCAATCACCACAAATAAGACATTTAGACGATTTGCTGTCAAAATTTAAGACAAACACTTGATGAATATAATAACAAAATACCACATAAGGGAGTATATAAAAGCTCAGAAAACACTTCTCTCTTGTCTCCGGGCGACCAAAATGGCTAGTTACACAATGGTGAACCACATGCGCATCCACAAAATACAAAATATATTAGAGCATACAAGAGCTCAAAAATTGGCTTATTTTCAAAGCATACAGTACACAACGGTGTACCATACACAGCTCCACCAAATGCAAAGTATATTAGACCATACAACAAGACTTACATGGTAAATGCCAGGTCACAGTAGGAAAACTACCACCAATTTTACATGCACCCTGGTAGCTCTATTCGTGGGCCAAACAAATTCGGATGTCTAACACTGATCCACAGCACCCTGTCCTATATATTAGAGATAGACTGCCTTGCAAGCTTAATCCTATACCACTGTGATTACATTTTATTTACTGCACCTTGTAGGTAGGCCATCCTTAACCAAACAGAAGTAGGCAAGAGTGTTAATCACTCGACCACTTACTGGCATGCTGACACTTGGCATTTAGCTCTCTCGTGTCCCAAAAGTTCTTTTGCTGCAACTTAAATCTGCAACCACTGTATAATTTTATCATATAACAGATTGACTAACATACTTTGTACTTATCAATACATAACACATGCAACTGGCTTTGATTGAAAAATGAATTGATTTTCAGTAAATTTTAATGTTTAGAGAGTTCACGTGATATTTCAAGCATTTGGCTGGTCGCTCGTATGTGCCAGAAGCTTTAGAAGTACCTCATCCTCACCCCCATTTCAGATGTTAGCAAGCCAGGTATACATTCATGTTGTAACACAATTATATTTGTGTCTTTTTGTCCAGAACTACTTCCGGTCGTCATTACCGTATTCCGCAGTTCAAACTCTTTGCGCTCCATAAGCTAACCTGTCACTGTCTAACCTATATAAATTTGTACGTACTATTGCCCATACTCTACACGTTCATCTGCAGAGTTTTGACCTAGGCTGCATTAGCCCAAATAAATTAAAGGGTCTTCAGCGGGTAACTACCCCGGACAATTTTCAGAGCATGTACCCATACATGTCTCTCTGAGTAGCGGCTCCTTGTCTGTGCTAAACAATCAGCAGACAACCCACATAATTATAAATAGATATGAACGTGTCAAATGATGAATTAGTTAAATAAGCAAAGGTCTGCTTATACATGCAGATTTTTTATTTTTTTTATTTTTTTTTTTTTTGTTAGCTGAACCCTTCATTTGGGCAAGATGGGAGGTTGGTATTACTGGTCGTCACTTTCAAATTCCTGCTTTTATGAGTAATGAAATGCATTTCTCGATATTAGACGTAAAACTATGGGATAGCATATTCACTTGTTTGCCATAAGGAGTGTTCTTTCAATTCGGAGTAAAAGAAAATGCCATCTTTTAATTGATTTGGGCTTCTGCAACCCTAAGTTTGGATAGTATACACATATTCCGTTTGCTTTCAAATTTCTCACTAGTACTTCGGGGACGTTTTGCATTACTGAAGTATTTTCAATTTCCTCATTAACCCATTCCTGCTCAAATTCCCCAAATCACCTCCCGTCTGCTTTACTCTTTATATTTACATTCCATGTTAGTGGAAAACATTTTGCTAAGAATTCTAAACACTTGTTATAAATGCGCACCCAGGTCAAGAGTTTTCCTTGGCGCAGGTTGGGCGCAATATTTTTTTGTCACCATATATTTCCGTGTGACAATTATAAACATAGTTTCGGAACATATGTGGCATTATTTTGGCCATTTATCTTAACAAGAGGAAATCAGTATTATGCCTGGTAACACCAATCCTATTTTGTTCTGTTTTCATTTTTTCACAAGTATAACGTTATAAACTGTGGAATATCTGCTTTGGAAGACAATTCTACACTATACTCGAGTGGAACAACACTTTCAGAGAACAGCATATTTGTTGACGTCTAAGGGATTTCGTCCCGACCTGAAATTATCCTTCTTTTGAGACCCTCAGGGTAAAATTTTATGAAGTCATGTTTTATGCACCTATGTCCAAAATTACCCCTTGATGGAAATATTAGGTACATAGAAAATATTAGTTTTACCGTGTTCCTGGTCTTCTTTCTGTGAAATGTTTATCATAACGTTATCCTTTCCTATCAACAACCCTACTCGGGGACAATACATTTTCATTGGGACTGACAGGAACAAAATACTTAATAAAAATCCTAATCTTCTGTCCCTGTGAATGTCTTCGCAGCATCAGGTTATATGGTTTTCTGTTCCTGTATTGGATGCCAGAAGAAGACAGAGGCTCTGCATAGTCCATATCTGAACAGAATGGGGCCCTTGGACATGTAGATCTGGAGGTTGTGCCGCAGCCTGATTGCAAGCTACCGCAGCATCAACTGTCCCACATGAAGGCATTATATTTTGCATCATCTGCACAAAATGTCTCACCCTGACAATGCGGAAAGTATTTCTCATGGGATGAAACAACATATTTACACCAGCATGTTGATCACAGGCAAGCAATTTCCCTAAACTGCAATAACTGCCTCATAGAACACCCTAAGGGTCAGGTATTTAGGCGAAGGGGGTTCCAAATTAAATTTAAACCACAACACCAGCCAACAACATAAAAGGCCAGGTTCATTTAACCCTTTGCGTCAACATCTATCGCGTTTGACGGAAGTGGCTTGGTGACATTTGCCTTGATACACGCACAGACACACAGACACAGACACAGACAGACAGACAGACAGACACACACACACACACACACACACACACATATATATATATATATATATAGAGAGAGAGAGAGAGAGAGAGAGAGAGAGAGAGAGAAGGAGAAACTCATTTCCATGCTCACTCACCTTGTTAGATGAACTACAGTGCAGCCAGAAAACCTTGCTCCAAAACTCTGGGGGTCAGCAGTGGAGCCACTTGCAGGTACCACTTTTCAAAGTGTAATAAAAATTAAAATTCTAACACCATAACCAGCTTAGGGCCAATGAGGGCCACAGGTAGGTGCAAAAAGCACACTGAGTAACTAACATCAAACTTCTTAACAGTGTTATCTGCAGGAGTCCCTTGCACAATATGTACCCGAGGAGGACCACGCGCAGGGGTCACCAAAGGAGATGGTGCAAGACTTTCTGGCGGCACTGTAGCAAGCAAAATTGGTCCTCTCAATCATCATTTAGAGACATTCACATCCTCTGCATGCAGCCCCAACTAACCATATCTGCTAAGTTGTCCCGACAGAGCCATGTTCCCAGGCGAGTAGTGCATGAACGTTTTGGTTTGCGTGCTAGTGTTTATAGCTACAAATGATTTTCATTCACCCAGATCACACTTTGATCCATGTGTGAGCCACCGTCAACATTTTTAAGTGATTTCTGCCAACGACAGTTCACAACGTGCAACCTATCACAACCTGGCTGACAACATAGCCCTTAAGAGTTAAAGCCTAGGTAATTTAGTTTGTATCAAAGCAGCAACGCCAGCCTTAGCTGTGACACAAGACACATCAAATCACCACAAAAAAACCCACAAATACACCAATCCTCCATGGCCCTTTTTCTATGGTATTTGAACACATTTACTGTTCCATTTCAGTCAAGCCTTTTCCTTTGAATAGCCTCATTCTACCCTAATGACACTTTTTTCTGCTAATATTTAAATGTCCTCTGCTAATTGTATTTCACTAATTTAGGAATTTTTTTCTCAACATTTTGGATGAAACCTGTATGGAAGATCATTCCAAATTGTATGTGGTCTTTTATCAGGATGGAATGTTAAAACTGAGTAAACAGCTTTCCTTGGCATAGGTTGCGCACTTAGTGCTCAATCCATGCCAAGGTAGCTGTTGACCTGGGTTATGTTGTCGTGATTGGTATTATCGACAATTCTCATAAAAACTGTGTTTCTATGGTAAGATGCTTAGATTACTGACCACACTCTTGAGGGATTGAAGACATTCACTCCCTGATACACCCCTGTGGCTTTCAGGTAGTAAATATAGTTGCTTGCTTAACTGATTTCCTGCCCTTCAAAGGGTGGATAAAATAACATTAGACGGCACTGTCTACTTTACTCATTCGTTTTGCAATGGCTTCAGTGAAAACAAAGACCACCCATTATTACAGTGAAAACTCGTTATAATGACACAATCTGTTGCCTTAGAAATGTGTCAAATTACTGAATATGTCAGATAAACGAATCAAACAACAAGGAAATGAACTTTCGCCATTCAAAAACATGTGGCATTATTATGAATAAGTTGCAAATCTGAGTGCCGCTATAATGAGGTGTCATTGTATTTACTTTGAATGTTCAGGCATCATAATTTCATGGCACTGTTCAGTTCTTTTGCCTTTTCTGCAAATCGCTTATGTAATTGTGGACTTTGATGTAATTTTTGTGGGCAAAGTCCAGAGAATAATGGGGCTCTCCTTCTCTGACACATTTTTCCTTCATCTGTAACTTCTTTAAATGCATCAGACATTCTGCGTTCTTTAATTCCTTCCTTCTATTTGAGAAACCTTAAGGTCCATCTAAGTCATTCTTCTTAGTCTCGTCATCTTTTGACCACTCACTATGTACGTTATATTGAATGGCACTAAAGTATAATAAGTGCGAGGAAAAAGTATACTGTAATTCATACTCTGACTATTGACTGCTTCCACACTGTGTTTATGTGTCAGGAACATTTCCTACAACTTCCTCAATGTGCTAAGCTGTCCCTGTACCTTTTGGTAGATGTTCCTGGTCAACAAACTCCGACTATGTGCAACTGTAGCTCTTCTGTCCTGCAATATAAGCTGTTTTATAATGGTCAGTGGTCAGTCCCAATCATCAATGAGACCCTCAGCCTGTCTGCTTTACAATGACTACAGCTATGTCAAATTAAAGTAACTGGGAGGATACTTAATTCAACCACTATTGCCTTGGACTAGCCCAAAAGGACCTCCACTGTCAGGTGTCATGTGAACTGGCTGCAACAATTCAAGTCTTAGCAAAATCATGATTCGTCATGCCCCCTGCACTGGTGATATAATTGCTTCCATCACCCCCCCCTCCCCTCCCCCATAACTATAGAAATTGGCCTCGGCTTTCTGGTAGGTTTTCTAGAGGCTGTCACATTTTTTGGAATACCTCTACGTCATCAAGGTCATTTTGGGGTCCTTGGTAGCCAGGGCATGTTCTAAAGTAGTTTGTGCTACATCTGATGTTACTAGGCAGATTTCAAAATCTGTGAAACATTCCTGGAGATTATCTTGATCTATTACTTTTGTTTTACCACCCTTGTTTACAGGGTCCTCTAACACACTGGATATTCATGTCATCGTCCCCTTCCAGCAGCTCTCTTGTTCCAGCAGCTCTCTTGTTCCAGCAGCTCTCTTGCTATACAGGGTCCTCTAACACACTGGATACTCATGTTGTCGTCCCCTTCCAGCAGCTCTCTTGTTCCAGCAGCAGCTCTCTTGTTCCAGCAGCTCTCTTCCAAAGAAGCTTGACTTTGAGGGTCACCCCGTGATAGTGTTAATTGACATTTAATGTGCAAGTTACTGTACTCTGTCGTTGTTTATATTATTTTATATAAATGCAGTCTTATGTTGTACCTGTGATAGGCAACATACGGAATTCATTTGTTGATTCGACAATGAAGTTTATTCAACTAAATACATGCCCACCAAAAATATAAACCTAAATTTATCAAATAGGCTGCCTCCACGTCTCGTGCGCTGCTACTTTAGATATCTGTAGAATATGCTTTGCATGAGAAAAGTGAAGAAGCTTATTTTATTCTATGTTTGAGCGTGAATTATTATTTTCGAGAGGGAAATTCAAAATTAGTAACTCACTGTAGATCACATGACCTAAACCTTGTTTCATGTAAATTGTGATGCGCAGTGACGTGGTGAATTGACATTTAGACAAAATCGAATGTGCGTAAGTTAAGTTTGATTATACGTCACGTGTGACGTGGAATAACTATGACAAACGTAAACAAACGCCAAGTCGGTGTTGAAAGTAGGCCTAGGGCATTTTCTTTGCGATGAAGACCCAATTAAACATAGATGAAACAAAAAACGTACATGGCTGGAGAGTGAGGCACTATTTTTCTCTCACTCGGGAGCGTTGTTGGTGTGGAAAATCACTCGTTACCTGTGGCCATTCGTGATTTTCCCCCAAAAACAAAGATCCTTCGTGAGAGAAATATACTAAATCACTCTCAGGCATGTAAGATTCTCTATATTTAGGCTATGAGCCATTGTCATTGAAATGTTTCATGTGGAATTATAATATGTTTGTAATTTTTTTCAATTTTAGTCGGAAATTAGGCATGCGCACCAACAGGCTGCGAAAAGTGCACAAGGAGCATTTACTCCTGCAATAAGTGCAAATACCCGAAGCACCTAACCTGGTTGTGCGGGGTCACAGGACCATTGGCTAACGGTGCGTCTACAGGAAGCATGGGAAGAAGAACCCACAGAAAAGAAGCTCATGTTTGTTTCATGTTAAGAAAGAACATGTTGGTCTTTCGTATTGAATTCTGATTGATCAATCCAGCTACTTTGCCGGATGTACTATGTTGACGTAGCTGTCCTGAATAGAAAGGCATAAACGTGTTTTATTTTGCATTTATTGTCTTACGTAGCTTTGTGGTGAGGTCTAATATATTTTGTGACGGCTTATAGTCCCAAGATAAAGACAAAGCTTGTTATGACCGAAGACAGACAAACACTAATGAACACGAGAATGTGAGTGAAATCAACCAATGTAGACGGCTTATAGTCCCAAGATAAAGACAAAGCTTGTTATGACCGAAGACAGACAAACACTAATGAACACGAGAATGTGAGTGAAATCAACCAATGTAGCTGCCATTAATTACTCAAGTTTCGCGTCAAAAAAGCCCGCCGCGGATTATGTTTTATTATCATTTGCTCATACAAATTATTTATTCGTGAAAAGGGACTGTTCCATAATAAATTTCGTGTTGCTATTTCATATCGTCTCAAAAAGCTTCAGTGTTCATGTGAAAAAACCCGTTTTTGTCAGGATATTTGCGCCAATAAATTGTGTGTTACCGAAGATGTTCTTCAGGCATATGTTATTGAATATAATACATCAGATAATTCTGAGAAAGAACAACTCTAATATCTATATATCTTACAGAACATTTTAGTAAGTGCAACCTTTAGAGGATTTTCGATAAAGAAATATGTGTAGGCGTCGCCTGCTCCCCGGTCGAATCTCAAATAAAATATGTTCAAACCAAGTGTCCATTTTTGAATCAATGTGATAAGCCGGCATGGTTTTATAGTTGTTATTTTTTTTAGATATTGCTCATTTTTGCACGTCATGCTAGCTACGTATAAACATGCATATACAAGAGACTTTGGCTTGCAAATTTAATTTGATTTATTATTAAATCACCTGTGAGCTATATTTATTTTCATCAAGTGGATTTGTCTACACTCTAGACAGTAAAATTAAACCTGGAGGCCTAACACCGACATATCGGCATGTAATTTTCTTAAAAAGAATTGCAAGCAAGAGGATGTCGACTTTTTTTTTTTTTTTTTTTTTTGTCATTAAGAATAGCGATGCATTCACAGTGCGCCGACGGAATGTGCTGAATCGGTTTCCGTTTTCGGTTTTGACTCATATTAAGTTTCAATCGACAAGCGTTAGCGTTCACATATTTATATATTTGACGTGAGTCACAGCCTATATACATTACTGACGCATCGTCGCCTGGCACAATAGCCATATGTATGGCGTCCCCAAAATGCAAATGCTCCTGGATGAACTGTGTCAGTACTAAGTGCGAGTAAAATCAAAATACTTAAAACGAACTACTCTAAAACGTACTGCTCTAACACGAACTGCTCTATAACGGACTGTTCTAAAATGAACGGCTCCAAAACAAAATGCTCTAAATAATAATACGGGTGGTAGATTCACGTTATTTAAAAAAAAAATCTTTTTTTTCGAACATCAGGATGTCTGTGGTTACAGAGTCTATAATAGTCCAGGTCAACAGCTTTCCTCGGTCGCATTGGATGCAATGCACTCATAGGCGCGCCGGGTAAGGCTGTTGACTCAGCCCTCAATGTGGCACTGAAGAGTCAAAGTATCAACATAGAATCAGAAAAAACGTCAGGCATTTTCAAAATTTTAGAGACATCACTAATGTTTAGGAAAAACATCAAAATGTATACCAGAAAGTGTAAACGGGTTCCACAATCATTTAATGGCATTCATAAATGCACCAAGAGACATCTTTTAATTATATCCGATTTAGTGATATCCTTAATTGGCGTTTTAATTAATGCTGATATATATTACCCCTTTTACGATTTTTTGCGATATCTGTAAACGCGTTCAAAAATATCTTTAAAAAAACGGACTTTCCATGTTGCAGAAATGCGTCCATTTAAGTAACGCTTGCTTACTTTAGAACAACGCTATTCATAGGCGAGCAATGTTGTGAACTACATGTTTAGGACAGTTTTTTTTTTATATCATCATTTGAGCACATGCTTCAAATTTGTTTCCTGCAATGCGTATGATTCTTTTTTCTTTCTATCATGGATATCAACCGTTCCATTGGAAAACGAGCGAAACTGGCTGTTGGTCAAATGTCGTTCGATTCAGTGTTTTTGACCGATGTCAACATTAATGGAACGCCGTTTGAATGTAAACTGCAGAGTAGACCTATCCAGATAACATGGCCTGTGTCAACAGCTTTCCTATGCGATGGTTGGTTCTCAGTTCAGGCCAAGGGAAACTAACAGTTTAGTCTTAATTCATGGAAGAAAGGATTAAATATTCATCACATATAGCAGCAACAGTTAGGGAAAAGAATGCCCTTCGATTCTTAAAAAAAAAATTACTGTACCCAGCAGCTATTCCTGGTGTATGCACACAATCAATATCCCCAACAATACCATGCAACATTCGTATTGAACTAAATGTCTCCTTTATTCTTGTGGTTCGTTTACTGCGTGGGAACGGAATAAACAGTATCTTCTAGCTACAGGAGCTAATATACGCGGTGGGAGGGGGGGAGGGTAGAGCAGGAGTGGTCGAAGAGGTTTGACCTGGAACATCTATGCGTTCAATAACCCACATAGGGCCATATCGGCAATAAAATATTGTGTATTCATCTGTGCAGTCAATTATTTGTGCTAATAAAATGGTGGCGGAAGGGCCTAAAACCACAACGTCGTCACATGGAGCTCCTATGTAGAAAGGTTTGAAACAAAGTTCACATCGGGACCACTATCCCGCTTCACGTTTGGCATGATTTCTCCGTCTCTGAACACACCAGCAAGCTGTAACTCACCAGTTTATTCCAAAACTATTTTCTACAGGTATATCACACAGATAATCCATTGAAATCAGCATATATCCACAGCACCAGGCCTATAATTGTCGAAAATGTCCCACAAATTCCATTTCGGGCAAAAAGTCCGACATTCCAGCGCCGAATTCAAACGGGTATCGCATCCTGAATCGAGTTCGTTCCGTGACATTAGCCGCATGACAACTGTTCCAAATGGTCAATCAGACCAATTTTTTCAATTGACAAATCTAACGAATATCTTTATTTACAAAATATCCAAACATTTGAATAGAGGCCCAGCGTGACACAAGTGAATCATACTTATCATTACAGCACATACAATGCTTTTCTGCCTCAACTTTGTATTTCAAGAAATTGAGAAAACCTGGAAAAGATACTATTTGTTCACCGCACAAACAGCATTATATGAAGCATTTAGCTTATAATACGCACTTTTTAAGGCATATGTGTTTCCATCATTATAATAACCAAAAATAAGGTATGTCTCAGATAACTGAATCACCTCATTGGGATTGCATGTATTCCACCATTGTCGAAATTTCCCGAAAACCAGCAATTTGTTCACATAACCAAAATCTATGTATAATAGTCCCCTTTGCCTCACAAAAGCAGCACTGTTCTGAATCAATTTACTTATACTTTTACAACATGGAAATATGGGTAACAAGCCTGTGTAAATAGAAATACTGAAACCTCCGCAATCTACTTTCAAATGTACACTGAAAGGCAAGAAATTAATTTGTCACCAGTCATGAGCATTTACATTGAAACTTTCAGCCCACCTTTATCGTGCTGTAGGTTTTCCAGTATTTCCAGAGCAGATGAATCCCGAGTAAAGAGCTTTACTTTGAATAAAATATTTCTTTTCCCTTTTCCCTTTAATTTTCAAGCCTGGGACTGCAGCTATTGCTGCATGATGTTCAGCATGTATAAATTGCTTCCATTCAGTCGGAGTTGCTAACCAGACTGGTAGATATTCAAAAAAAAAAAAAAAAGGAAACCACATATCTCATATATGTTCCAATGTGATAAAAAGTTACCATATCTGTCTAGAATATCGTCAACGCGTTAAATACCCTGTTGGTACCACTTTTTAAACATTGTTTCCAATAAATGATAACTTTCTAGCCCTCCACATTGTTAACACATCTTTAAATGACGGTAGCCTTAAAATGAAATTTAAAATGGCCCATCAATTTCTCAAGTTATACCGAGGGTAGGAAAGTTTTTGTAGACACTGTTTTACTGGGACGTCCAAATCTGGAGAATATTTATTCCCTGCCAATTAGTGCTGCAATAGTTCTCTCTCTCTCTCTCTCTCTCTCTCTCTCTCTCTCTCTCTCTCTCTCTCTCTCTCTCTCTCTCTCTCTCTCTCTCTCTCTCTCTCTCTCTCTCTCTCTCTCTCTCTCTCTCTCTCTCTCTCGTCTCTCTCTCTCTCTCTCTCTCTCTCTCTCTCTCTTTAATTTAGTTTTTTTTTGTTTTTTTATTGTTTTGTGGTTTTTTTTGCTTTTTTATTTTATTTTTTTAGATTGCACTTCAAAACCTGAGCATAATGCAAAATATTTCAATTTTTGTAATGAAACTCTAGTAGGAGCTATTTCAACTTATGTTCATTCTGTCTGGTCTTCAAAAATTGCACAGAAATTTGCATCACTATGATCTAAATCCTTATAAAGACAGTATCTTTAGTGCCTTGATCATCAAAGTAAACAGAATCCCTCTTCAGAATGAACAGCTAAGCCAATTTGATGGTGATGAAATATACAGCCATCCACTTTTGGTCTCCAACAGAAAAAGTAGAGAATCCCCTGTCGTGTTGTTTGGATCAAGGAATCCTCGTCATAATGGTATCATGTGTTCCCTGTATCATGTATTCCCTGAAAACAAGTTGTATATTTGAATGTGTCAGGTAAACACGTAAGATGACTTTCATAGGAATTCCCATCGGTACAAATTGGCGCCACTTTTGGCTAATCTCTACTTATTTTATCACGAGTATAATTTTCTCATGAAAATGGAAAAGGATAAAAATTACCATGCTAGATCATTTAATTTAACTTTCAGATGTATAGATGATTTATTAAGTGTCAACAACAAACATTTAAAGGATTACATTACATCAATTTATCCTAGTGACCTGGAACTAAAAGAAACCACTGAATCGAACATAACATGGTCATTTTTAGATCTACTCTTATTCAATGATAGTGGTATATTAAAATCAAAAGTGTATGATAAAAGAGATGATTTCAATTTTGATCCTTTTGGATATACTGACAAAATTTAAGGAATACTTACTCACCTGATATGAGTCATATTTTTATAACGAATTTTAGGCCTATTGTTCTGTTTTTTCTAGTGAGAAAGGAACATGGAAGAACTTAACCATGTTTCATAATAAATATAATATCAGTATCAAATTTAGTGTTCCTGTGTTCACGTGGGGACCTTGTTTTGGTGTTTAAATTCAAATTTTGACATGTTACGCAATTCTAATGTAAATATAGTAGTCAGACTTAAAATTCTTAATTGTCCTGTCATTGTTTGGATGATGTCTGTGAACTATGGTCAGGTAATTACCTTTTATAACTGTACATTACCATTAAAGGCTAATTTTTTTTTAGGCCTACTTTAAATGAATGTGAGTGTTTTCCAAAGTGGGAGGATTGGGATCCCGTAAAACTGGTTTAACCCACTGCCAATATGTTGGTAACCTGTTCCAAGTCATGAAGGAGATACTCTCATTCGTTTAAATTTTATTACTGTTGGTCATGGATCCTTCTGACGATGAACACTAGCATGTCTTACTATTTTGTAATTGATACTGGATCTGACAAGGTTAAACTGGTATTCGGTTTGGTCTCATCACTATCATTGAAAACTGTGGCCCGCTTCTCTTTTCATGGAACTTTTATATATTTGGTAACAATTTGAACATTCAGGCATTTTCTGCACAAATTGCAGTGCAGTAAGTGTTCCAAGTGTAGTGAGACTGATGTTGTTTTTTATAATTGTCTGATGAATATAGTTTGTTATTGTTAAGGTCATGTCAGGTTGGCTCAAAGTGTTTAATGTACTCTCTCTCTCTCTCTCTCTCTCTCTCTCTCTCTCTCTCTCTCTCAAGTATAAATAATTAGCATCTAAATCAGCTGACTGACAAGTTGAACTACGTCTGATAATAAATGAAAAAAATTAAAACTGTTACAGGAAAACAATTATACTGACATTTACCTTTAGGAATTTCAACATGATTTCTCTCTCGCTCTCTCTCTCTCTCTCTCTCTCTCTCTTTCTTTCTTTTCATAAAACCTAATTCTTTCTCTGATAAAGGTAGTCGAAATTTTTTTTATAAATAGGGCTGTTTTACATTTTGACCTTATGAACTTTATAGAACCATGAGTTAGATGTATATTATGCTTGGCTGACTTGCTGATGACTTACAATGGCATACTACATTTTTTAAATTCTAAATTATTACCTTAATAAATGACTTATTAGATGACTTGTGGGATTCTATGCTTTCTTGAACATTTAAATTTCCTTTCAAAAATACTTCTGGAAACTATACTTGAGATGTGACTGCTATCCTTACAAATTTTGGCTATTTTAATGCAATTTTTGACCACGATTTTATGGTTTGAGGCCTAATGTCACTTGCTTCTAGCTGATGTTTAACATTTGAACCAATGTACTTACTATATTTGCACATTCAAACACTTTTCTTTTTGAAATACTCTTAGTTTATCTCCTTTAAAACAACATCATGTCTTTAACTACATGCCTAAAACACATCGAATTATATAATCATGTTGTTTGGATTCTTGTTAATGGTCATTTTAGGCCTAGGGGGGCTTCTCTGATGGATTGATGTTGGTGTTAGTGTCACTTTGTGGACTTACACGGATGATGATCATTGTTGAGATGGTGGTTTTAAGTACTACCTTTTTAAATTCTGAATTTTACTGACATTTTCAACAAATTAGGAACCTGCGCTCACAAATTCTCTGATGTGCTGCAAATTTTGGTCCCTTATCATAAATTGTATGGTCCTATATGCGCATTAATGATGCACCTGTTCAAGCCAATTTACTTAAATAGGCCTATAATTTTAAACAAAACTTTTTGCATTCTGTCATGTTAAAACTAGACATGGCTTTTTCGACCCTATGGACCTTTTCACATAGGTTTTCGGTCTCTTTTTGGGTAAATACGAACTATAAATGTATTTGTTGCGGCTATACATACCAAGGAACATTGCCTTTGGTCTGAATTGACTTGGATTTGTTTCATTAGGACTACGGTTTGGATATGGTAATGACACTGTCTAATTTGACTCTCAGCTTGAGTGTTGTTAATAGGGGATTTTACTGTAGTAACTATAACATTCTTGTTCTTTTCATACCTGTTGCCTTGCTAGAGTGAAATGATTGTTGAAGGCATCAGAGTCCCTCATGCTCTAGACACACCTTAGCAGACTCATAATATGAAACAAAAATACATCCCGGGTAATGTCAATGACTCATTTAAATCTGAACTTGATGTACATACATCCGTGGTACTGCTACCAATAACAACATTTCTTTTATATGCTCACATGGAACGAATTTTTTTGTTTTCTTTTGTTTTTGTTTTTGTTTTTTTTTTTTTTTTTTTGTGTGTGTGTGTGTTTTTGTTTTCTTTTTTTTTTGTTTGTTTGTTTGTTTGTTTGTTTTTTTTTGGTTGGGTTTTTTTTTGTTTTTTTTTTTTTGTTTGTTTCTTTTTTTCGCATCCGGTGTTTACTATCGACATGCAATTTGTTCAAATTTGAAAATTTGAAAGCAAACTGCCAAGGTACAGGGCTGGCTGAGTGGCAACACTCTTGCCTATCACCTAGGTAATGGTTTTGAATCTCTACTAAGTAAACACGGGAAGAGAGTTCCTACCACTGTGACTGTGCATGATGGTTTTCCCCAAGGCCTCCGGCTACCTTTATATCAAAATAAGGGCAGAAAGTATACGCCATCATCTGTGCCAAGAAAACTGAATCACACTCGATATAAAGCATATAACACGCACTTTACTCCTATAACACACACACACACAGACAGATGTATATATGCATATATATATATATATATATATATATATATATATATATATATATATATATATATATATATATACATATATATATATGTATAATAAAAGCGAAAACTTATAAATGAAAATTGGTGTAACTGTATTGCGTTTTGTGTACTCTAAGTGTATTTTCATGGATTGCCAAGGGCACATTAGGGTGGAAGAAATATGATGTTTGAATTGATCCAGTCAGCTGGTCAGAAGTGCAATCCACCCAATGTGATGCTGTGCTAGCATTTTTTTTTTTTGGTTTTTTTTTTTTTTTTTTTTTTTGGTTTTGGTTTAATTTTTATTTTTTGTTCTTTTGATGTTGTTTTTTTTGTTTTTTCCTTTTTTTCTTTTTTGTTTTTTTGTTTTGATTTGTTTTCTGTTTGTTTGTTTGTTTTTTTGTGTTTTCGTCTGTGGAAAATAGTGCGACCTTCAAAGCTTCCGATGATCACCAGCAGACCGACAGTGTCCATTCTAATGTATCAGATTCATTGATGAACGACTAAAACCTTTAACTCAAGGTTCGTCCCGGCACTCTTACCCGGCTGCTACCACAACATCTTGGCCCAGATGAAGGAACACGCACATAGTCCTCGCGGGTAGTATTCATGGACATGTCAGCACTAATGCTCCCTTCTGAAGAAAGGGAATTTAGTGTCTACGGAAAGCATACATATTTTAGTGCTTTCATTTTGGGATTTTGTTGTGCTCAATGAAATAAGGAAAATGGCTGAGAGGCATCTTTCTCGTATGCATATACAGTTCATGTAGATGTATTCCTAGTCCCTGTATGAGAAGATACATAAACATATATGTTATCACTTTCTCGGAGACGTTTCAATTTTAATTTTGATCTTTTTGCCGAATATTGGTACGTATACTTGTTCATCTCGGTTCGCTAAGTCTTGACATTGTACATTATAAGCAAGAATTTGTTACACAATATGTATTTATGTGATTGAAACTCTTTCAAAATTCCTACAGTCTTTACATTCAAGTGGGTTGTCTTTACCAAACACAGCGTAAAGGCAAAAAGGCGTGTCCGGGAATTTAAGGATCCCATGCATGCTGGATGGTTTCCCGCTGGTGACCCGTTTATAAAATTCACTTGGCTATTAAGGTCATACATTTTATTTACATACATATTTCCTCTGTATGCATATATTTAGTGATGTGACTCAGTGACCCCGTGAAGTTGAGAGAAATTTTATTTCATATTGATCTACTTATTCAGATAAAATAGTACAAAAAAACATGGCCCATATTCAAAAATTCCATACCCAACAATGACAGCAAAGAGATTCTAGCGTTACCAAAGCATCAACATTCATCTTCCAATACCAATGTAAAGAAACAAATTTCACACCTGACTTGAGACAGGTAGTCATTAAAGGCTACTGGTGGTTTTAAACTGGTCCTCTCAACCTTTGACATGCAAACCTTGGATGGATTCAGCGCATCCCATTCTCTGAGCAGAAAAGCTAACTGACTGGGTTAAGTTATTTACACTGTCGAGTCGCTTGATGTTCAGACCATAATTCTGCCACGCATTTGTTGCTATGGTGGCAAAATGTATTACAGGTGGTAATACCAAGCCAATGCACATTTAAGCATGTGACTTTAAAAGGGTTATCACAGAAATTACAAATCAAACGAATAACAAGTTTCCAGGATTAACGCAGAACATCCAGACCCTTGGTTGGGGTGATTTTCGGCGAGGCGGTTGGTGCCGAAGGTCTTTGGCTGGAAACAAATATAATAGAGGTATAAGACAATAGATGCGGTTGGCCAAATGACTTGTAATTCATGATTTATAACTATGACGTACCTGTTCTTTCGAAGAACTTCTGTATATTTACCGGCCAGCAATAGTGCTGCCCTCAGGTGGTTAGTCACAACAAACCCTATTTCCGCGGCATTGTGCCAGTAAAATATAATACAAAGAATTACCTTGATTCAGTGGGTCTCTCCGCAAGTAAAAGTAGTCCTCTCTGTCACTTTTCACACACAAACACACAAAAATGGGCACATCACTCTGCAGATTAATCTCCATTTTTATTGTTATTTTACCCCGTGACAAAGGACTGACCAAACCTAATTTAGGACAACATTCCGTAATTATGTTATTAGCTGTTCAAGCAGTGACTTTGTAGCCACACTTTATGGGTAGAAGTACAAATATTGCAATCATTATTATGCAACATGTTAATTTCATACATTTGTCAGTATACATAATCAAGGATATGCACATGATTTACGATGTCAAACTCGATTTTTTATTGATCTGCTTGCACGGTTCGAGTGAAACCTATGTTCAGTGATATGTTACAACATTTTGTACAGCCCATAGAATTCAAGTCATGATATCTGAATTGTTACCAGAATGTGGGTACAGGCGTTAACTACCATAATACATATATATATATATATATATATATATATATATACATATATATATATATATATATATATATATATATATATATATATATATATATATATATATACATATACATATATGCTTACACTCTTTCAATTTCAACTGTGACTAAAGTCTAACTCCTTAAGACAAACTGCTCTCAATTATAATAAGGATGTTTAATTAATATTCCTTGTGAAAAGACCTTTCAGGCAAGTACCAACATGTCCCTAATTCCAGAGAATATAATATTCGGGCCAACAGCTTTTCTCAGCGCGCTTTCGCCCCAAGTATGCTGAAGAAAGCTGTTGATTCAGTCCAAAACTTGGCACTGAAAGAGTTCGGAGTTTAAGACAGCCCTCAGGGGGCTGTCGCTTGTACCCAGTTGACTGGCAATCACTTAAGACTTGAGATATCGTAATATTTCCGAGAGGTCATATTTAAACTAGGCCCATTTAGATTAGATGACTAAAACCAAAGGCAAATTTTTACAATGGATACACACAACAGCTCTCAAAATTTATTGTTGCGTATCAAACGTTTTGAGTTGACAACATTCAACATGTGTGACTTTGATCTTGAAAGTAACTCATCTAAGTTGAGTTTCATTTATCCTGAGTTTTCATCTTTTTAAAACAAATTCGATAGTGCAAAGGAAGCACTAAGCTTTATTTACACAACTACATCCACACCTGATTTGCTATATAATTCGCTTTTCACGTTTACCTGGGTCAAATGTACTTTTCATACAAAATGAAGCACCAGATTATTATTTTTGTTGTTGTCATATTGACCAAGAAAATTTTGAAAAAGATTATCATCGTGACAAATTATCAGGTCAAAGGTATCTGATTACTCCCCATGCATTGATAGGCCTAAACGTGACCTGAGCTAGCCCCGTGTACACTCGAGGTAAATACACTACTAAATTCAGCTGGGTCCTCATTGCAACCCACGTGGAACTATATGCCGGGGCAGCCAGGTAAGTCACATGTACTAATTGCTTACGAAAACTGTGAGAGTGTGCAATAAGTCCTTATATTGTTCTATAACATATGTAAAAATCATGACTTATATGGAAAAACTAATATATATGTATATATATACATATATATATATATACATACATACATACATACATACATACATACATACATACATACGGCCGACTCCTATCTCGGATAAGCTCCTGTTTCCGATAATTCAACAAAGTTTACTAAATGCCACTGGTCAGCAAATTTGCGCCAAACATTTTGAAGCATGCTATGAGGTTCTGTCATGATTTGATATATCTAAGAATTTTAATCAACAACATAACTTACTATTTATTTTTTGTCTTTAATTGCAAAGTTTTGCAGAGCATTCTTCCGAATTCGTGAAAATTTCGGATAAAAACCAAATTTTATTCGGCAAGTGTTTTAAAATACATGAAAGGGAAGATGTACAATTTAGCAAAATATTTACAGCTGAATGGTAAAATAAATTTCCACTTTCACAGTATCAAAAAAGGGCTTATCCGAACCATGAGCGGGTGGATTGTTATATTGTTATTATTGTCTCTAGGGTAACTAATGAACTGAGCGTTCTTGCTGTGAAATACTTAAAGAATGTGATCACTTTCTGTCTCACAATTCATGCATTAATCCAACTTTAAATTTTTCATCTTAAATTCGTTTTTTGTTTTATCTCGCCTACCATAGGAATGGGTACATGTTGCCCATTCTTGTTAACCTATCGAAACAGGGAGATCGTGCATACTTATAATTTTCGTTTCCAGGTACAGGCATACTCAATATCTGTTCACCTGTCCTATAAATAAGAACAGATAAACCCAAGCTGCATATAGAATGCTTATGCTATCGCCGGCTCGGTAGTTTCACGTCACGTCTGCTTCAAATGTCCATTGATTTTCTATTGCATATGTCACTCTTTTTTAAATTTAAACAACCCCACATAACTGATCACGCACGTGTGCAAGTCATTTGTATAACAATGAACCGTAAGTATCAGAGTTAAATGGTTATTCATTCCAAATTATATTTTCAAGTGAAATACAGACAGTGTTCCACGTAAAGTTAAGATTTGCCATTATTTTGTCGTGTTACAATGATATTCTTTGAGACCAAAATGTCTTAATCTTTGTACCATTTTCTCATATTGCATCGGTGTTCTTTATTATTATTGGGAGACTTCTTTATCTTTGTACTGTAGTTTCATATTGAACTAGAATTAAGTTATGCCAAAATGCCTTCATCTTTGTGCTACTTTGCCATATTGCTTTGCTAATCTTTTATACCAAAGTGTCTTGATTTTTGTCAGGATTTTTCACTTTTTATCAAATATCTGGCTTCTTGATTTTTGCGCTGTTGCTTCGGACTTTAACTCAGTTCTAGTTCAAAGGGAAGGGTCAATCTTAAAAATGCTGACTACGAGATATAGTAACTGTCAGGAAAGCTACTTAAGTAGTATATATATTATTAGGTGACCCAGGATAAATAAATATGTTTAATCGAAACTGAACAATACTCGCTCACCTGAATACCGAGATGTTCAACTTTTTAAGGGGTTCGTTTCTTTGATACAAGCTCATCATATGCGTGAAAAAACTGGCAGAGCAAATTGATAGATCTATCTGTCTTTTTTGTAGAAATATAATCAAAGAAACATAGATAATCCCCACTCCCCAAAACATACACTTATTTGATGTCAAGAATTATTAATTTCAAAGTCATAATTGGTCCATGCTTAAATCGCCTGCACTTTCAATCACTGTCGCACAGAAAAGATAGTATGACACTCTTATCTCGTCAATGTACACTTTAATCTCCACCCTGTCATCTTCCACTCACAATAAAACATATCAAGCCTCGCTCCTATCGGTAGGCAATTAATAATATGTCACACCCTTGGCCTGTTCGAAGACAATCATTTTGTTACCGTGTTTGACAGTGGCTACATTTTGTGCGATACCACAATTTGGTAATTGATTTGACTTTAACCTACCTTAGTCATCAATAACGTGCACTGTATTATTATACATGCCAACATGTGGTAGTACAGGCCAAGTTTGTAACATAGTTGGGTCAGCACTTGACTCGATTTCCTGGAGATTATATTTTCTGTCGGT
The DNA here is from genome assembly GCA_964020975.1 of Hermodice carunculata. Taxonomy (NCBI): domain Eukaryota; kingdom Metazoa; phylum Annelida; class Polychaeta; order Eunicida; family Amphinomidae; genus Hermodice; species Hermodice carunculata. The sequence goes on from OZ026621.1 coordinate 33,939,556, forward strand.
CATAATGACATAGAAAATGTTCAATGTTTCTGCACGTACTTTGAGCAGATGCTTTGAATAATCAGTGTATGGCATCATATAACCTCGGCAGTACTTCAATAATTTTGCACCTTCAAATGTGTGATATTTTTATTCGTCATATTTTATTACTCGACGCAGTTTAGACAAATAAAGTACTTCATTCTGTTGTGCAAAGAGCCCTCTGTTACTATATTTTACACATGTAGCGGCACCATCAACCATAAGCCAACTATTGTCATCAATTGTAGCATTAGACACTGTCACAAGCCTCCGATAGGAAAGTTTTGACTCCCACTTGCCAAGACGGCAGTTGCCTGGGTATCATCATCATCATCATCATCATCATCATCATCATCATCATCATCATCATCATCATCATCATCATCATCATCATCATCATCATCATCATCATCATCATCATCATCATCATCATCATCATCATCATCGTCATCGTCATCGTCATCATCGTCGTCGTCATCATCATCGCCGTCGTCGTCGTCATCGTCATCACCATCACATTCATCAGTATTGTTCGTGACAAGGCGAGATGGCAACGGGCGTCAAAGAGTGCTCCACCAATTATCGGAAGAGGTTTATGCCCCTTAAGGCGTATATATATATATATATATATATATATATATATATATATATATATATATATATATATATATATATATATGTATGTATGTATGTATATATATATATGTATATATATGTATATATATATATATGTATGTGCGTGTGTGTTTGTGTGTGAGTGTGTTTGAGTGTGTGTCTCTCTCTCTCTCTCTCTCTTTCTCTCTCTGTCTGTCTGTGTCTCTCTCTCCATCTAGAAATCATTGGAAAACTTTATTTCCCTTTATATTTTTCATATCTTTGTTTTTTCTTTGTCTCTTTTTCTTTCGTGCTCTCTTTCTTTCTTTCTTTCCTTCTTTCTACTTTCCTTGTTTGTTTGTTATTTTTACATATTTGAGAGATTAGTATTAATTCCAAAGTTCTTTCTAAAATAATTTGATCTGTACTAGAATTGTTTTGTGCCCTTGCTATGCATTCATCCTGAACTGACTGCCACTTTGAATCTCATTGGGAGTGTTACTAAGCAGGCTTACATAAGCTAGTATGTTTCTTTGAGCACATGGGATTTAGTATTTTTGGAAGCTTCTCACGCAGTGTTTAGTTCAACTCATTCTGAGTTTATCCAATTAAAACGTGTAATTCAGACAGAGCAAGTCCATGGACATGGACCACGTCCGCGACATGGAAAAACAAGAGGACTGTGACAGTCCTGTGCTCAGCTGACATGCACATATACCCTTGCGATTTTTTAATATCCCCCCCCAAGAAACAAAGAAATTCATAAAAATCCCAAAAAGCCATGGGGCGTGACCATTTGAACAAATCGGGTAGAGACCTACCCAATGCACATTGCCACAAAGTTTGAAGTTAATCTGGACGCCAGTTTCGAAGAAGTCAAAAATGTGAATTAGCATCAGAATCTCCATTGACTTGCATAGTAATCAATAGGAAAGGTGCATTGACCAATAAGTACCCGAATTGAAAAAATCGTTAAAAATCAGGAATCCTCAGCATTACCACCTGGTGTCAACTTTCTGTGACCCTACTACAAGAAACATATCTACCAAGTTTCAGCTTCATCTGAGTGAAAGTTCTGGAGAAGAAGTCGAAAATAGCAATAGCACACAAAAAATAAAAAAAAAATAAAAAAAAATTGCAGCGCCACCTGGTGAACAAATTAAGAACTAAAACTCCCCAGGAGTGTTCCTGTGTGATATCAAAGCAATTGGGTTAGCGTTTTCAGAGAAGAAGATTTTTTAAGACTTGCCCCCAAAAAGAACAAAAAAAAAAATCCAAAAAAAATCCAAAAATCAATGTAGCGTGACCAATTGAACAAACTTGGTAGAGACCCACCCAAGGTACATTGCTACCAAGTTTGAAGTCAATCTGGCTGATGGTTTCGGAGAAGAAGTCAAAAATGTGAATTAGCATTAGAACGCCCTTTGACTTACATAGTAATCAATAGGAAAGGTGCATTTACCAAAAAGTACCCGAATTGAAAAAAAAAATCGTTAAAATCCAGCAATCCGCAGCATTACCACCTAGTGAACATCTTTGACCCTTCTACAAGGCACATATCCGCCAAGTTTCTGCTTCATCTGAGTGACGGTTCTGGAGAAGAAGTCGTAAATAGCAATAGCGCACAAAAAAATCATAAAAAAATAAAAAAAAAATTGCAGCGCCACCTGGTGAACAAATTAAAAAGTAGAACTTCCTAGGAGTGTTCCTGTGTGATATCAAAGCAATCGAATGAGGGGTTTCAGAGAAGAATTTTTTTTAAGACTTGCCCCCAAAAAGAACAAAAAAATCATAAAAAATCTAAAAATTAATGTAGCGTGACCAATTGAACAAACTTGGTAGAGACCCACCCAAGGTACATTTCTACCAAGTTTGAAGTCAATCTTGCTGATGGTTTCGGAGAAATTAATTAGAACGCCCATTGACGTACATAGTAATCAATACGAAAAGTGCATTTACCAACAAGTACCCGAGTGGAAAAAATTGTTAAAAATCAGCAACCTGCAGCATTACCACCTAGTGAACATCTTTGTTTTACCGTTCTACAAGGAACATATCCACCAAGTTTCAGCTTAATCTGAGTGAAAGTTCTGGACAAGAAGTCGAAAATAGTAGTAGCACACAAAAAATCATAAAAAAATAGAAAAAATCGCAGCGCCACCTGGTGAACCAATTAAGAACTAAAACTCCCCACAAGTATTCCTGTGTGATATCAAAGCAATTGGATGAGTGGTTTAAGAGAAGAAGATTTGTTAAGATTTGCCCCCAAAATGAACAAAATGGTTCATAAAAAAATTAAAAATCACTGGATCGTGACCATTTGGACAAACTTGGTAGAGACCTACCCAAGGTACATCCCCACCAAGTTTCAAGTGAATCTGACTGATGGTTTTGGAGAAGAAGTCGAAAACATGAATTACCACAGCAGTCCACATTCACTTACATAGTAATCAATAGGAATGTATGCATTGGCTGATAAGTACCCAAATTGAAAAAATCGTTAAAAATCAGGGATCCACAGCAACGGCACCTAGGGAATATGCTTGTGTGACCCTTCTACCAGGAACATTTACACCAAGTTTCAGCATAATCTGAGTGATGCTTGTGGAGAAGAAGTCGAAAATGGCAAAAACACACAAAAATTCATAAAAAAATAGAAAAAAATTGAAGCGCCACCTGTTAAACAATTTAAGGTCTAGGGGTCCCCAAAAGTGTCCCTATGCAATTTTGAAGCAATTGACCTAGTTGTTTCGGAGAAGATTTTTTAAGATCCCCCCCCCCCCCAAATGAACAAAAAAATTCATAAAAAATCCAAAAATCATTATACCGTGACCATTTGAACAAACTTGGTAGACTCACCCAAGGCACATCCACACCAAGTTTGAAGTCAATCTGGCTTGTGGTTTTAGAGAAGAAGTCGAAAATGTGAATTGTGGACGACGGACGACAGACGGATGACGGATGCCTAACCATCACATAACCTCAGCTGACTGACAAATCAACTGAGCTAAAAATAAATTGATATGTATAATTAAGTTATGATAAAAATGGCCCTAGTATATTACTATAGTAAAGATTCGCAAGTTAACATGCTCTCTATACTTCAACACACAAAAACATATATATGTGCATACATATGTGCATATATATATATATATATATATATATATATATATATATATATATATATATATATGTATGTGTGTGTGTGTGTGTGTGTTCTTTGTATCTGTTTACCTTTCAGTTTGCTTGCTTACGCAATTCCTTTCTTGGCTTGTGTCTGAACTTGTAACTGTACTTTTACAATTTATCATCTTTCACATTTTGCTGCACGCAATTATACACAGCAATGCTGAATTATGATTCGGGGTAATTTTGCTATCATCATCATCATCATCATCATCATCATCATCATCATCATCATCATCATCATCATCATCATCATCATCATCACCATCACCATCATCATCATCATCATCATCATCACCACCACCACCACCACCACCGTCGTCGTCGTCGTCGTCATCGTCGTCGTTGTTGTTGTCGTCGTCGTGGTTCGTCGTCGTAGTAGTCGTCATCGTCGTCGTCGTTGTTGCTGCATGAAAATTATTAAGTGGGGGGTGATTATAATGCCCATTATTTCTGATTGCTCGGTATATTGTTTTTATTTATTTGACCAGAGTGAACCAGTGAAAAGTATTATGAGGATGATCAGGAAGAAGTCTGTCATATTGTGTACTGTCCTGGTTGTACTCTGCGCTTTGTTCCTGAAAATAGAGCTACCAGACGGACTGGAAGATTCCCTCAAGGTTCGACTTATATGTTTCAAATACACCATATTTTGGAAGCTGGTAAGTGTATTTTTCTTGCTTCTTGTCTTTAGTTTTGGTTTTAATCCTCTTGGGAATTAGGAATAAGCTTAAAACATTTACATAACACATCCATATCTACATCCACACACACACATAAACATATATATATGTGCGTGTGTGTGTGTGTGTGTGTGTGTGTGTGTGTGTGTGTGTGTTCAGCTCTTGTGGACTTGCCATGGCCAATGTTATAGCGTCCTTTAGCCGTAATAAACTCATTAGCTCATCACCTACACAGCTATTTCTTCATATAATTATCAGAATTGGAATATCGTAATTGTCAATTCGATTGGTCAGACGAACATTCAAATTGTGTGTGAATTCCCTTGTTGCCACCCTGGACTGTTTTGGGAAGCATACATTGGGATGCACGCGTCGTACTGTGATCCCTGCCATTGAGGATCTTTTGTCCGTTTCATTATCATTTTTTTCTTCTTTCTATCAATTTTTTTCTCTGCTTTTTGTGTCGGTTTTATTTGACTCATCTCCCATTGCGACAAAGAATGAATAAGAATCCAAGTGAGACCCATTTACACACTTCCAATGCAAAGATAATTGTACATTTCCATGTATTATTTAATGCATATAGTTATCTATCTATTTTATGTTTGTGTGTCTCTTTATTCATTCATTCATAGTGTTCCTTTTCACCAGGTTAATGCAAAACACGTGTATGGAAATATCTTGTACCTCATTTAGATACAGAAAACAGTTTTTATCAGCATCTAGCGTTCCAAATTTCGAACTATCAAAATATATATTAAGTGTACATGGTGTCACTTATTTGGACTATTCAAACAGACAACATAAAGAAATAATTCAAATAATTACGGGTCCTATGCATCATCTCAAAGTTCTTATTTTAGAGTAGATGATAGAAGTATTTCCCATAGACCTCGAACAACATCTCTATATGTCTTGCTCAAGCTAATAGAACCCCAAATGGTCTCTTTCGCTAAAACATTCTTTCCTTTTTGTAAGTCTGGTTTGCTTAGTAAATACTGCTTCTGTTAAAGAATAACATGCTTTATGAATATTGATGACGAAAGATGAAACGATTCGCTCATACAGCAGAATCTCCATTTAAGACCACTTCCATAAAGAGACCATTTCTGTATTAAGGCCATCAATTTATACACCTGTTTTTATCCTTAGTTAAATTATATCCCATTACGACTACCCATTATAAAGATCACTTACGTTTTAGTCCCTTACGTCGTCTTTATAGGGAGATTTCACTGTATATTTGTACCAGCATGATCCATCTCAGCTTCATAATGTCACGGCTTGAAATAAAGCATAAATAAATTTTGGTCCCAAAGAGACTTTTTGGTCAAAAGTTTGTTGAACCTAAATATGTGTCCGTGTTTTTTATTTCAATTGATTCGTATCGAGGATATTAATATATATCTATGAAACACCATCAAGACATTCAGCAATTGACAACTTTATGCCTCAGTGGGAAAAGTATAGACACAAATTAAAATGGACAGTTTTCAAAATCATTTATACGGATTTCCCACATCCTTCTAGAGGTCATTCAACGGTTTGTAATTTTTGCAAATCTATTGAATAAGTTATGCGTAAAACAATTCAAAATATATTGGGAGAGGTGGTGTTAACTTTTAGAGATTCTTTCTCTTTTGGGAATATATGGAATAATCGTATTTCTGAACGCTAGGTCAGAGATGTTAGATTTTCAACCAAGTCACTCGCTTGGCGTTTATATCACCTGAAAATTATTTACTGATACCAAGCGATAGGTGACATGAAATTCCACGATTGCGTGAAATATTCAGGTTGAGTAACAATGACCACGGTGTCTTCGTTGTCATTATCGTCGTCGTCGTCGCCGCCGTCATCATCACCATCAGCATGATCACGTTTATCATATATAAATTAGTCCTACAATGCCACCAAATTATTGAAGCTTTTTATACTTGAAACGTATTAATATTGTTATAACGGTATGTGCACAATAGTATAGGGCTACCATTGTATACATTGTGGCATTTGTGTCAAGCAAATATTATTTTCTACAGATAATATTATTTTCTACAGATAATGACATACTATTACCATTGTGTATATTTCCATACTTTTACAAATAGACTATACATGCATTCAAACGTTTTAGGGTGACCTCATGGAGGATCTTGGAGCGTCAACTCAAGTCAGAACAGTGCGATGGTGGGTGGATTTTGGTGTCTCTTTAGCTCCCAGAACAGAAGAAAAGGACATAGAGGTGCGCGCTGGTTTCATGGTTACCTACATTTGTTTATTATTTGAATATTGTTCTTCATATTAAAGCAATAAGCCTGACATTTACTTTACTTTCCACACATCAATCTTAACCTAAATTATAACAATCACAGATCAAAATAATAAATGTGTTTGCGGATAAATGTCAGACTTAAATATAAATATTGCTCAGACTTTCTAGCAAATCAGAAATGATTTTATCATGACATATGCATATAAGGTCAGGAATTTCGTTTATATGATATAGAGCAGTCAATAAACCAAAGTCTTCGATGGCAAGATAAATTTTAGTTAGACAAAAATTTGTCTGTTGACATGTTGAATGGGTGACGATTGTGTGCTTTAATTTTAATACGTTACCGATCAAATCGCCCAAAAGCACCCAGATGCAAAAAGTTGTCTTTCGTGCTTAATTTTAATTCATGAAATGCAATTGAGGCAGAATTATGCAGACCGGGAAACGTTTAAAGGAACAAGTTTCCTCTCCAAACTGGCAGATGTAAACAGTTGCAACCATAACTGCTGTGAGGTTTTATGTCCTATTTTAATATTTTAAAGTTTTGATGCATTACATTCACGTGATTATTATGGTCATACAAAAAGAAGTAACTCATACAATTCTATCATTGCTACTACTTTCAGTACTCAGATATCTTTATGGACGAAGTACCAGTACGATTATATAAACCTCGCAAGACAGATCCGAGAGGGCACCCAGGCATTATATTTTTCCATGGTGGAGGATGGTTTTTTGGCAGTGTTGGTATGTAAAATAAGTATAACTTACGATAGGGCAAGTTGACATCTCAGCTGGCCATGCCCAGTGAAACTAAGCCTCTGTTTGGCAGGACAGGAAGTTACCTTTCCCCACTGATGTTGTTACGTTACCAAGGTAACCATAATCAAATTTCTCTTTTTGGTCACCTTGAAGGGACAATTGTAGTGAAAATAAATAAAAAAAAGTATAGCCTTTTCATTATAATAAATAAAACGAAACCATGAAATCAGGAAAACTTCCCGCTATAGCATTTCATTTTATTTTAAGTTTGACCTCGGTACATTTCTATATTCAGTGAGAGTAAGTTATCCCCAATGATATGTAGCCTGGATATATGCTGGGCTTCACTGGGCACTCTCACCTAGTCTCATAAAAACTCCATGCTGGGAAACAAAATAGTTTTTTTCTATGGTCCACTTCAAACAATCTTTTTCCCCTCTCAGTATTGTCAGAAGTACATTTTGCAATAATTTTACGACTAATGCTACCCTGATGTGTTTTCTTACTGTCTTAGATCAGATGGCTTCACTTTCATAGATAGATAGATAGATAGATAGATAGATAGATAGATAGATAGATAGATAGATAGATACATAGATAGATACACAGACAGACAGGCAGACAGATTGATAGATAGATAGATAGATAGACAGACAGACAGACAGACAGACAGACAGACAGACAGACAGACAGACAGACAGACAGACAGATAGATAGATAGATAGATAGATAGATAGATAGATAGATAGATAGATAGATAGATAGATAGATAGATAGATAGATAGATAGATAGATAGATACCTGCATCGTTTAAACGTCTTTTCCAGTTATATAAACGGAATAGAAATCTTACAGTGAACAATACCAACAAATCTTTTCGTCTTTCCTTTTTCAAACGCCGTACTGAATTAGAATCAAGCGAGATTAACCCTAAAAGATGTTGAAACCTCAGCAAGTCCAGTCTTGGCCACAAACTCTTTAAAAATTATCCCAACTCTTTTTGAAGATGGAGGGAACATTTCTTCCGACACAAAAAAGTGTTGGATATTCAACAAGTATTTTTGCTGATCAGTGTAAGGTTCCACATAATGGTAACCCATAGCCCTTGCCCGACTTTGCTTACAGGACTGCGGTCCGCCTGTCTATGTTTTTCTTGTGCGAGTACATGACGTGGAAAAGATTCATAAGTCTCTGAAAACTAGTTCTGCTTGTGGTCCTGACGGCGTAGGTACCACCCTTCTTAAATACTTGTGCCCCTTCAATCACACGCTCTCTTACTGATCTGTTCAATCGCTGTTTATCCAACTCAAGTTTCCCAAATCCTTGACAGAGGACCAACATGTGCCCCTAAAAAAATGATAATGATAAAAAAATGAATAAATAAAAAATAAAAAAACAGGAAAAACAAAGGCCAATTTCACTCACCTGTTATGTATCTAAACTACCTTAGCGTTTTAGGTATAGATATATATCTTATATCTTCCGTGGGTATATCACTTGGTGTGTATTGTATATACTACTGTGTATTTTTTATGCACTGGAGAGGCTCCAGATTAGTTTACTATTACCATTAGACAATCCAGATAAAATAAATATGTTTATAATAATAACAGATAAATGGAACATTTTACTTTTGCTTCGAGTAAAGGTGTCAAAGTGATAATATTTACAACAATCAGGCGAGGTCTGGTGTCTAAAAATCGACCGAGATATTTTGTACTCAATCCCATGCCTGCATTTAAAGGCGTAAGAAAAAACAGGGCAAAGGGCAGCATTCTCCTACCTCTGTGCACGTGCACTGAAATGAAATTTATGTGGGCACTGTTTGCTGTCCGATGAAGTCATGCTCGTCTGTAAACAATGCCTGGTCAAACTCTCCAAGCGGAACACAAAAAGATGTCTTTGAAGACATTCAAAAATAAGGTATATACTTTGTATTTGCAACTACTCTTGGTATTTTATGATCGGTGTTGTTAGTTTTTCTTTATGAGCTAGGAAGCTAATTATCATTAAAGTAACCTGAAACAAAAGCACTGTTTTGGAGATTGCGGATATAGAGCGTATGTGCTTTGGAGTTACACTTAATAATAACATTTTTTACTAGCTGTTGTATATATAAACAGGCCTTCAAACTGGACTGTTCACTTCTGAGACAAGCTTCAAGTCAGGGTGGACAATGCCGAAGCAACTGATATCGATAAAATTACAATTCTTGGTCATTTGTTTGCTGACCGAGCTACCAACCATGGTAGCAAATTATTGCACTTTTGTACTTCTAATTTCCTCACACTTTATGATAATGAGCCCACTAAAATGATGGAAACATCCTCGACTGGTTTAGACCAAATCATTACAAACATGTCAAATTTTGTTCGCAACATAAATGTGTCTGTGCCTTTGACAAATTGCGACCACTGTCTTGTGGGCACAGATCTAAACTCATTCCATACTATGGTCTCCGGCCTTGGTTAGTGGTTCTGGCACTGACTTAAGACTATAGGCATGTTGGTACTTTAACGAAAAGTATTTTCATGAAGATTTTAAATATGCAATTGTCGTCTTATGTAGGTAAATATACAGAAAAATAAGGGACGGGTATGGAATGAGTTAAACGAAAAAAGACCTCGGGCTGTAGTTTTTAGACGAAAATTAGACTTTTTTTTATATTTTTAAATAAAATTTACTGCAAAATGATCGGGACGCCCGTTTTGATGCGGATATTCATAAGTTCTGTATGAGAGAGCATTTTCATTTTAATACCAATGTGTCTATAGTTGCAAGAGAAAAAAATCATGTCAAAAGTTTCTCTCGGCGCTTTTGCGCGCATCGCTCTCAGTGGTTAGATGTTGAAAAGTCTTGCATATCACACTGAAAATGATAATTCACTACCCTGCTTCTTGACGAAAAAGCAGTTAGTTTAGCACATAATGGGGTCAAATAAAAACCCCGTTCCTTCTTTTGTTTAATTGGCGAATTAATGCTGTTTACAGAGAGTCACCATCGCCTGACCAAAATGTTGGCTAGGGATCTGAATGCTGTGGTTGTGTCTGTGGAGTGAGTATAATTTATGGTCCATTACGTCTGCGTAAACTATCAAATGCCGTCGTATGCATCCTATTTCGACTCAAATTTCTCATATATATACGAATAAAACTGGTGAGTCATCCTTCATATGGAACATTCAACACTCAATAGTCATATATGTCAAGAAACCTCGTGCATTTGTTTATAGACTTCTGTGCTATGCGACGTAGTTACACTGCTTTGGAATTTACTTTTAGTCATTATGTTGGCTTATGGGATCTTAAGCAATCTTACAACTTGCAACACTGCGGAGGTTTCTTCTAGCCATCTGAAAAGTATGTGTTGTTGAATTTTACTCTTGTAACTTTACACGTGATTTCTGTAGTATACAAATACAGTTTGATAGTAAATTTAGGAACCGTACAGTCCAACGTCATGACTACGTTCTTCTGCTATTACCTTGTGGAAGGTGTTCTGTTTCTCAATGAATGTGAACAAGATTGCGATTGCACACACTGTTTAAAAGTACGAAGAATGTTTTTAGATGAAGCATGGAGCAAACAAACCATATGAACGATCACAGGTATATCATGTAAAAAGGACATAATATTTCAAACTTATAAATTTTATGTTCGAAACAAATCCTAACGTCGTGAAGGATTTTCTACCATTTAAAGATAAAGAATACAAACGGCTTTAAATACATTACGCACGCAAAAACTTGACCAGTCCATTAGGCCAAACCAGATTCTCGTGAAAAGATTAATGTAACATTTTGCACCGTATCTTTTTAAACATATAGGTCCAGTCAAATGGAATCCCACATATGAACAGTATATAATGTGTTGACCCCAAAATTTGCAATAGAAATATAAAAGCATGTGGAAAGGCTTGAGTATGCTATAAATATGTGAAAAATTAGAACTGCCGTAATTTCTTTTTTTGTTCAGGAGCCGCGACAATAATTATAATTATAATTATAAAAAGAAAGTCTTGCAGCAGTCTGAACAATACCTGAGTTATGAGCAGCATCATATAAAAAAAATGAATGAACCTTTTTACACTCTGTAACCTGTAAACTGTGCGATATACGAGGAAGAATATTCCTATTTGTCATGTTAGACACTCGCCAAGTGATATGCGCCAGGCAACACCTATATCCATACATTGTATGTATCTTGTTATCAAGAGACTAAAATGGAAAGATATTTTAACTACAATTCTGATTTTAACAAACTGTTAGACGTTAAAGAAACTAGTTGTTTATTGGAAACACACTGTTGCAAATTGTCAATGTTTATTGTTTTCTTGCAAACATTGGAAATATTTACTCATTGCTGTTTCAATAAAATTCAAATAGATGCAAATGCTGTTTTCAATCTTGATGCAAAACGTTTGCATTTACTCTGTCAGTGCCATTATTAACCCTTGAAGTGCTAATCACTGCTAAAGTTGCTTTCTCATTACCGTTGAACATCTAATGGTTAAAAAATTAAAATTCCTCACGAAGATACCTTTCATTCAAATACCAGCAAGCCTTGTCTGAAGCAAAAAGTAGTCTTAGTCAACAGCTTTCCTCGGGACACTTTGCGCGCAAAGTGTCCCGAGGAAAGCTTTTGACTCAATCTTAAATCAGCACTTTAAGGGTTAAATGCATAAACAGCTAGTTGCGCACGTCAGGCATAATTGCTTCCAAAGCGCACCATAATCAGTTGTTGACGTGAGCTCCCCCAACTTTCTTTTGTAAGTATAGGCATGCCAGTGCAGGAATGAGAAGTTATATTAAAAGGAAAATGCATGCGGTATCGTTTCATTAGTTCCAAGTACATTGACTTTGGTTTCACTCTTTAAGTGGCAAATTTAGGACTGAATCAACAGCTTTTCGTGGCGCGCATTGGTTGGATTGCGCCCAATGCGCGCCGAGAAAGATGTTTACCTGATATATTTTCTCTGGAACTAGAGGAATGCTGGTATTCGAATGAACGGTCTTTTCACGAAGAATTTGAGATCCTTATGATAATTCAGAGTAGATTTACTTTAGTTGATCGACTTTAGACATGATTGATACTTAAAGAGTTAAATTGGTCACGAGAGGGTCAAAAACGCCTCAACAGCCACATAAACATCAAAATATAGTGTTTTGAACACTACATTTCACATGCCTTGCATTCACAAATTTGAAAATCATCACTCCGATTCTTTTTATGCCTGTGAAAATTGTATGAACGTTTATTCTCAAATCCGATGGTTGTGTTTTTGTGGTATAACTAAGCCCGTCAGCTTTTGTTTGATGAATTTATTGTATTTGAATTATGTTTAGAGGTGAACAAAGGGCATGTTTCTTTGTTGTGGTAAGGGAGTCCTATTCAATTCTAACCTTTCTAGACAAACGTAAAACTAGTTGTTACAATTGCCAAAGTGAATCTCGACGTAATATTGTGAAATTTGGGCTTACATGGTATATATAATATGTTCCGGATCCTAGTCAATTTGCCTGCTTGAAAATGCTCAGAATGTGTGTTTTAAATATTAGGCCTTCACCGTAAATGGAAATATCTCACTATAATAAGGATGGTTGTCCTGGTCTCGCAAATGTACTTTAAAACACGAGTACAAAAAACATTTAAGTGTGAATAGTATGTTATACTAGTATCCCTTGAAATCATAAACCTTAAAATTGCATAGAATTAAAATATCAGTTTGGAAATGCATCCCTATCTTAATGCTTGGACGTTCGTCCGATTAGAACAAATTTTACCTGATTTAAAACAGCAACTATCATTTCAAAATGGAATTGGGAGCTACAAAAGACCTAAAAAAACACCTTAAGAAAACTGACAATGCAGAACACATTGGCCTTTTGAAGAAGAGCTGTATAATTTGATTAAAGGTATCCGGTTCAAAAGTGCAACGCAATGGACATTTCGTTTTGATTAACCATGCGAGATTCTTATTTTAGGCCTTTAAATTTTTTCATACTTTGTACTTTGCACGGAAATACTTGCTGATTTGTATATTACAGTCATGTTTAAAGTCATTTATCTCAAAAGGTCAAAGGTCCCGTAACACCTCAAAATCAGCAGTGCATCAAATCCGCTAGCTTAGCTCTGTACTCCCTATGTCCATTCTTGTCACTGTCTGTTTTCAAGATATAAATACTGAAACATTGAAGAAATAAATCTTTTATTGTCACCAGGATGAAATTACTTCAACCATTTCCGGTATTAAAGCACATGTATCATTTAGGATCACCTTCACGTAGTGTTTTTTATTATTTTACAGTGTAATGTCATGTCCTTTCTCACTCTTTGTTGTAGCATTTTGAATTTGGACAGATTTTATGCGGTAGAGTCACCAATTAAGGCCACCTGTGTAACGAGACTATTTCTCTATCACGAGGACCAATTTACAGTGCCTTCATTGTTATCGTTAAATTGGATGCCTTTTGTTACCATTCCCTTATTACGACAACATTTCTAGTCCCCAGCAGATGGTCTTAAATGGGAGATTTCACTCTTTTTGCATATCACTGTCTTGTGTGTTCTTAGCACAGTTTCAGATGTATTTTTGTAATGGATACAAATAATGTATATTCCATATATATATATATATATATATATATATATATATATATATATATATATATATATATATCAATATATATATTAATATTAATATTATATGCTACTAAGCAGCAGAGATGTCATAAAATCTGTGCATCACATTTTTCAATGTATCACAAAGGTTTCAGCATGAAATTAATTTTATGGATAATGTGAAACGAAGTTGGGACACATCATGTTCAAAAAGTATGATATATAGATCAAAAGATTTTATCCTTAGAATAATTAACATTTCCAGACCAATTTTTCTATTGAAGGTACCGTCTTGCACCTGAACATCCATACCCAGCACCGCTTAATGACTGTGTCCATGCCACCCTGCGCTTCTTCAAAAATGCAACTCGGTTAGGAGTGGATCCAAAGAGAATTGCCCTGGCAGGTACATAATCATTGAAGCCAAAAACGCTTAACTCATTCCACCCTGATAGAAGACTGAGTCAACAGCTTTCCTTGGCGCGCTCTGGGCGCAATGCGCCCAGAGCGCGCCAAGGAAAGCTGTTGACTATGGGCATATAATTTGGAATGATCTTCCATGCAAGTTTCATCCAAAATATTGAAAAATAATCCCTAAATTAGTAAAATACAATTAGCAGACGACATTTAGATATTAGCGGGAAAAAGCGTCATCAGGGTGGAATGAGTTAAACTTCTATTAACTTATGAGAAAGCATATCAGATCATATCATCTTATAAGAAAAGCTATCATACAATCTTTAAAACACTGTGTTACATGGTATGGAGAAGCATTTTGTTCTTGGCTGCGAAGGCACGACACGTGTGGGTTGTAAGTTGATACAATGGAAACTACCGATATTTAACGTATTTTAATGTCTGCTAATGTAATCTGAGTTTGTTTGTTTGTCTGTTTTCTTCTTCTTCTATATGTAGTTTTGAGGTCTTTGACCCTGAGAAACACGAATTGCCCTAATTAAAAATCATGTGTCACTTTGTCAACAATCAAAAATTCTTGTGTGGAAAGTTCTATTGACGCTATTACTGTTGCCCAATAATAGAACTATACATGATAAAACTGTCCATTTATCCAAAGTGAGATGGAAAGATGTTTACTGTGTTTGCAAATGAATAGTTTTCTCAAGACCCTATAGTGAAGTACATTTGAAATTTTTCCCGCTTTGCATTGGAATTATGTATCCAGCATGCGGAATAGTCTGTCAAAGACTAAAGGAAAAGTAAACTTCGGTTCTGTCATAAAAAGTTGTAAGTCTGCTGTTGAATTGAAACACTTTATTTACTGCAGGTATTTCGCACACTGATTTCCGCCAGCACCGACAAACAAGTTAAATATGTTCTTTCATGAAATGATATTAAAGCATCAGTCATAAAAGACGAAAATCAGTCGACTTACTTTGCATTGTGCGGACTAAACCCACAACTCAGACACTACACTGTCAGTCGGAACAAAATAATATTGATATCTTTGCTCTTCCTTCAAGTAAATTGTAAAGAATATAAATGTTTGCCGCTGATGTTGGTTCGTCTCTAGGTGACTCGGCTGGTGGTAATTTCGTGGCAGCTGTGGCACTTATACTGAGAGATATGAAGTCAGCGTTCATGCCCAAGATCCAGGTTATGATGCATCCATTACTACAAGCTCTGGATTTCGATGTTCCCTCTCATAGAAACAATGATGAGGCTGTCTTCTTCACCCGCCGGATGATGGCCCGAGCAACATTACATTATATGGGATTTAACTCTAGTTTGGACGAGCATCTTATAACAAACAGACATATTCCTAAAAACGTCAGGCAACAGTATGAACGGTTTCTTAATCTTAAGGCTCTTCCAAGGAGATTTCTGGAGAATTATACGTTAAACAGGACACACAATCATGATGAACATGTATGGCGAAATTTGGAACGCTATGTGACAGACCCATATTTTTCCCCTTTATTGGCAAAGGACTTGAGTTGTTTACCCAAAGCTTACATTGCCACAGGCGAGCACGACGTGCTGAGGGATGATGGGATACTTTATGCTCACCGATTGAAGGAGGAAGGGGTTGATGTCACGTGGTCGCACTATGAACATGGTTTCCATGGAGATTTTTACTTTTCGGAAGGAATTTATACTATCACATCCGGTGTTAAGCTGATGTCCGATCTCATACAATTTCTTAAAAAAGAACTGTGATGCAACTCAAAGATCTCAAAGTGAAAAAGTTTCTTTTTCACCAAAATGGCTCGATGGCATTACCGTTAAACTAGCTGAGCAAACGTTTAGTACCAATGCAACTCAAAGCAGACATTTTGCCTCATATAAATGGGGTGATTTATCCTGCAGATGTGTATATTGAAATTATACACAATGACTGTCCAAGTTGTTATTCAATATCAATATGTTAGCAGTCCGCTCCCCCCCCCCCCATAACGCTTGCATTTTTATGAGATAAGACTTACAGCATTACCGACGAATTATTTAAGAAGTAAATCCAAGAGCCTAGGAACTAAAACAGCAAGCTCACACCGTCGATTTAGCTGCATTCAAATATGGCATGAGAAATGATGTACAATGAAGGTTTTGGTACTTTGGTACAACTTGATCTGATCTAAAGTGCTCTCTACCTCCATTAAAATGATTGCAGAAAGCGAAAGAAAAAGCAGATAATCAGCCGCAACATCCACGTTGTATGGCGCTGAACATTTTAGCAGTTACTCTATTCCGTAACCGTTTCTTAGTTAGAATTAGACTAAGTCAATAGCTTTTCTTTGCGCGACATAGTGCCCAACCTGCTGCAACGAAAGCTATTGACCTACGGCGTGTCGCCATAATCCGTCTAACCAATTTACATCCGGGTGCGCTTCAACGATTTAAGCAGGAAATGGGTAAAAACGCTTTTTAATTGGCATTCACCGGAATTTGAGTCAACAGATTCGATATTTTTACCACTTCTTCCTTCTTCCTCGCACTTGTAAATTGAAGTCGTTGGCGCATACAAACAAAAAGGTTTTGGAAGCCGCATCCGCTGAATTAGCCGTACCCCGATAATTCTTCTTATATGATTGACAACACACTAAGGTTACGCTTATAATGGTCCTAGATTCCGCGTATTTATCAAATGACCATTCTGGCACCAGCAAACTTTTGGTTCAAAAAATACCGCCCAATACATGAACGTGGACAGCAGAGCTGTTAATTCAGACTTTGATGTAGCAGGCGAAGGATTCATTATCCTTAACACGGACATTGAACTCTCAGGAACCAACTGGAAGTCTTTCAAAAAAGTGACCAATGAGATAGTATAAACGGACAGGGCCTTATATATGATATTATGATTAGAGACATTGGACCAATGGCTTCAAGTACTGTATATATCGCACGAATATTTATCATGGCGATGCTGATGGGCAGCCATTTCCAGTTGTATTTTGAATTGAGATTTCTTACGGTGATGTGTCAGCATCTGATTTTCCCATTAAAATTACCAAATAGTTTCCGATGTCATAAATATCTTCTTTTTCTTCTTCTTCTTCTTCTTCTTCTTCTTCTTCTTCTTCTTCTTCTTCTTCTTCTTCTTCTTCTTCTTCTTCTTCTTATTCTTCTTCTTCTTCTTCTTCTTCTTCTTCTTCTTCTTCTTCTCCTTCTTCTTCTTCTTCTTCTTCTTCTTCTTCTTCTTACTATTCAAGTATCTTCTTATTCTACTAATTCTTTAACTTGTCATTATGCAAGCATATCATTAGTCAACATCTTTCATCGTGCATTCATGCCCACTGCAGCCAGATTCTACTTAGCAAAGATGCTGACCAAGGAGCTGGGTTATATAAAAAATATACTACATTTTATCGAATAATTGTCAGACAATGCAAAAGCCACAGTGTAACTTACTTCTGTTGTACATGAAAACACACACCACACAGACAGACAGACAGACATACAGGCAGGCAGATAGATAGATAGATAGATAGATAGATAGATGATAGATAGATAGAATTGAGATTTCTTACGGTGATAGATAGATAGATAGATACATAGATACATACATAGATAGATAGATAGATGGATGGATGGATGGATGGATGGATAGACAGACAGACAGACAGACAGACAGATAGATAGATACATACATACATACATAGATACATACATACATACATACATACATAGATGGATGGATGGATGGATAGACAGACAGACAGACAGACAGACAGACAGACAGACAGACAGACAGACAGACAGACAGACAGACAGACAGATAGATAGATAGATAGATAGATAGATAGATAGATAGATAGATAGATAGATAGATAGACGTCTCCTTTGAAACTTATAAGCTTCATACCCTATTCCACCATGCCGACACTGGTATTAACAGGTAAATAGTAATACAATTTTCAGCACCATAAAGTTGACTAGCGGTGTTATGAAGTAAAGTGTACTAAGGTATTAGCTGAAAGCCACTTCTTCCACTATACTGAATGAAGATTGAAAAGACGATATCCTGCAAAAAGGGAGTATGACCATGGCTTTCCAACCTAAACAGACTAGAGAAAATTCTCTAGGTGGGTTAAGTATACTTTACCCCGGGTACTTTCCTTCTTGCCACTTTTAACACTTTTAGGACTACATTTTGTCATTTCAAGCTCCATATTGACACAGTTTGATCAATGTCCTTGAGTTAGTGTTGTATTTAGTTAGTGTTTGGTCACATCTCTGGAAACATTTCAACAGAATTTTGTGTTGTCGTTTTTTTATAACCTTTGTGTTGTAGTTTTTGCAACCAAGTTCTGATTCTATTGACAAAATCGCTAAAAAGAGTGGTCTTTCTGGCAATACCTATCACGTGTCCGATACAAACTCCATATGCTTGTTTACCTGGAATGTTTCCTGTCAGATCAGGGTAGGAGATAACATCAAATTTGAACTGGTCTCCCTTGTCAAATATTTTTTTTTATATATACTGGTTGTTCGTTATTTCTATATGCAGATCACGGAAAGTAGCTTTTGTATCACTTTCCTTTTCCAGATTTCATATTAGTTCTTTTGGATATATGTTTTTCCAGTTTCCCTTTATCGCATATCCATTGTTTAAAAGCACACAGGTCATCTATAAATCTTCTGGTGTGAGAATATGATCTTCTTACAGCTGTAAATATTGTTTTTGCCAATTCCTCCATCCATTTTGATTCATAATAATGTAAATAAAGGTTGGCAATATATGAGGCTGGATCTGTTCCCATTGGTATGCCTACTATTTGGTTATAGACTGTGGTTCCAAAGCAAAAGTATGCATTGTTGAAAATGTATTCTATCATATGAGCGCACTCTTGCTTCGTGAAAGATATTCCTTTGTACTTACCTTTATCAAATTTAGCCTCAGCACGAGATATTTGAATATACTGACATGTTCCACCCTTGAACACTTTATCCAACATTGAAAATAATACGTTGTTTAGGTCTGTCAAGTTGAGCTTTGTATACAATGTTGAGAAATCAAAGGTATGAATTGATTTGGCACCATTCCTATTGTTGATTTTGTCAATGTCTAGTAGAATATCACTTGTGCTATCTGTAATCCACATTCTATTCAATCCAGTGTACATTTTTATTTTTTTTGCAGTAGTTATTCTGTGAATTTTTGACAAGTTTGAGAACTTTAGTGAGTCGTTTGGCAACTTGTTTCGAAATACATTTCTTTGCTGCAATGATGAACCTGAATTTAACAGGGTTTTTATTGCATTTTGTCAATTGCATATATAATAGGTAATTTCTTGTCCTCATTTGAGACAATGCATTTCAACATTCAACGGACTCACGGGCGGATGGATTGATGGATTAATGGATAGATAGATATATCATCATTGGCAAAAACATTATTCCATTCGAAATTTATCCACACATCACTCAAAATTTTAAACATTGAAGGAATGGACTCAAAATCGTGCTTCATGCAGGCAAGCACGAACTGCAAACCACTCTAAGTTCTCTCGTTTCTAACCGTCACTATTCAAATACTTCTGGATTAAATCCCCCATGTCCATGTTTTTTTTCTGCAGGTTATCGATTAGTACTGTTTTTCCTTTCTTTTGTTTTAGCACTGCTGACCACAGGCAGAGCTTACGCAATCACTCATGTTTGTCTGTGCGTCCGTTAATTTTTCCTGGTGAGCGCGATACTGTGCAGTTTTCAAGATAGCCCCATATGACCTTTAGGAAAATCGAGGTTGAGTTGGATATTGTTGGCCGAACTATGGTATGTTGTAATACATGGGTCCAAATATGAAACTCTTATGACCACTTTACCATCCTTAACGTTTTTAAGATCTTCATGAGATTTAGTGGGATTGTAGAGGAGGTCAAAATCTCAGTTGCGTAATATACTGTATGACCTATAATTTAATGGATGTAAAAGGCGCAAAACGTGTTCAAAGATAAACCATTTCATGTCTCGAAAAGTAATTGGATTAGATTTGCAAAATTTATAGTGCATACTGGTTCAAGAGCAAGTCCAATTATTCTTATCTGAACTTGTATTTTACAAATTTAGTAATTATGTTTGTTTTGTTAGGCATTCTTTATCCATATTGAAGTCTGCATTTATAAGCAAAGTTTCACTTATTCAGCTAATGCGTTGACACGTTCATGTATTTTTCCATTATTATGTGGGTTGTTTATGCTGAACATTTAGCTTAGAGAAGGAGCCGCTGCTCAGAGAGATATGTACGGGTACAGGCTCCGAAATATGTTCTGAGTAGTTACCCGCTGAATACCCTTCGGTATATATTTGGGCTCATACAAACTATGTCAAAAACGCGACAATAGCACTGCTATAAATATATAAATATATATATATATATATATATATATATATATATATATATATATATATATATATATATATATATATATATATATATATATATATATAGGTTAGACAGCGACAGGTAGTTTATGGAATGTAGAGAGTTCGGACTACGGAATATGCTAATGACTACCAGGAAAGTGGTTCTGGATGAAAAGACACAAATACAATAGGATATATAGACTTTGTCCAATGTTAGGGTGTTATGTAATGTTAGTGACCATGATCTATTTAGTTCGGTCACCAGAACTGTTAAGTTGAAAGAGGTGATTTTGTAGTGGCACTTTGCAGCTTAGATATCCACAGCAAAGAGAATAGACTCTCCTAATCAGAATTGCACCTGAGTACACTGCATATAAAACTCTGCTTAATGAAATACTTTTTGGGTCACTATGACCCATGATTGTGCGACCTTGACCTATCTTCAAGGTTATTTAGCACTTAAGAAAAGGACGTTTCATTCAATATCTCTATAAAGAATATGGCGAATGATGCCAAATGTACCACCAATGTGTATCATGGGGAAGTGTGATAGTGCATAATGTGGATAACATTAATTAATTGTTTTAAGGTCGTGGAGGGAATATATATCAGAAAATGATTTTTGGTGATGCTGACCACCAGAGCTTTAGGCCAATGGGCATTTGTTTAGTACATATGCTCACAATGTGTCTCTACTTACAAGAAAACAAACCAAATGGTTTACTTTGTCTTGCACGATTGTACAATGCTTTTTTATTTGTTTAAAAAGTTAAACACAGACGGCACGCTGCATACATATTCTTTAACGCACGCCTGCTTCCCACTCCTGGAAGAAGGAAGTGTATGTCAAATAAACCTAGTCCCGCAATACCATCTAATATATAAACAAAACATCGGTGTCGTCTTTAACTCATTCCATACCAGTCTCTGATTTTTTCCGTATATTTACCTAGATTTAAGACGACAATTGCATATTAAAATTCTTCATGAAAAGAGCTTTTGTTCAAGTACCAACATGCCTAAAATTTTAAGTCAGTGCCAGATCCACTGACCAAGGCCAGAGACCATAGTGTGGAATGAGTTAAAAATAGTTACTGCATTGAAGTAAGGAAAACTGATATACCAATACATAAATTATTATAGAAATACAGGCTACATCAGGTGGGGAATTGTTACCATATAAACCCTATCGACCCTGCTGTGGCGGCTTATTTTACACATTGTATATGGTATGGTATGGTATGGTATTTATTTTATTATAGTGGCATGTGCATGCTACAATATATCCATGTGCATGTTACAATACTTCAGTAATCACGAATGCACCCAGCCTCCTTGGCTTATATGTCACTCTAATGTATATCACATATTTATGAAAATAGTAATCAAATTCTCAACATAAACTCATATCACACCTCTATACAACTGTTCTCTCCTCCTGCACCACGCTTCACATATATATTTGGCAACTAACTTACTTTCCTCAGACATTATATAAATAAACTTTTCCTCATCCGTCTGATTAAAAAATAAAGGGCATTTTGCTGCTACAGCCTGATACAAATTATGTCTCAAGTCATTATAAAAGTCACAGACACAAAGAAAATGCAGCTCATCCTCGACAGCTAAATTTGTACACATGTTACATACTCGATCATTTACAGGAATAGCTCGGTATCTACCTGTCTCTACCGACAGGGGTAGAATACCTAGTCTAAATTGTGCTAGTAATGATCTTTGTAATCTTGTTAGACAAATATCCATGTATTTTTCGGTCTCAAATACCTTTTTAAACTTAACATATGTTCTTAATTTTGGCTTAGTAATGAGATTTTCTTCCCACTCTCTTCGCATTATTTGATATAATTTAATTGACACAGCCTCCATATTACACTGTTCCCGTCTTTCGTACACCTCAAGTAAATCTATTTTTTCAAATAATAGTCTGATATCCGAACTCCAATTGTCATTTTCTTTTTCCAAATCTCTATAGAATATATAATTTGTTAATCTGTTATCCTCTAAAGAAATAAGATGGTTCCAATAGGCAAATAAATTATAATACCTTCTATATCTAGGCAGAATCCAGACCATATCTCCTTGCATTTCTATAATTGGTGCCTTTGTGTGCAAACCTAAATAATATCTCATAGCACGGTTCTGTATCTTACTACAACACTCGTATCTACCATAACCCCATACTTCTGAACAGTAGTCCATCACAGGTACAACACCAGAATGAAATAACTTTGTAAATGTTCTATAACCCACGTCTCTTAAACTTTTAAATTTCGAGATAACAGCACCCAGAGCCCTACCTGCTGACTCAGCTAAAATGCTTGCTGTCAGTTCAAAATCCAGATATTCGTTTAAATTCACACCTAAATATTTATAGCTACTTACATATGAGATATTTTTCTCTCCTAACTTAAATCCAAAAGCACTTTGGTGTTTTCTTTTTCTTCGAAAATGTATGATTTTGCTTTTAGCAGCATTAACTCTGAGTCTCCATTTATTACACCATGAGTCAAATAAATTTAACATCTTCTGTAAATCTTCATTATTGCTTGCCAATAAAACAATGTCGTCAGCATATGCCAACGCTCCAATATTTTTCCCCTCTACATTCACTCCAAGTTCAAGATCATTCAATTCTGTAATAAAATCATTAATATACAAATTAAATAACGTTGGAGATAATGTATCTCCCTGCCTTACTCCAAATTGTGTATCAAACCAATCTGTATATATATTATTTAAACGTATACAAGCACTGGGTCGTAAATAAAGTGATTTAATTGCTCTATATAGCCTACCTATAATATTATATTTCAATAATTTCCAGAATAGAAGGTCTCGATTTACCCAGTCGAAGGCCTTTTGTAAGTCTATAAAACAGCCAAAAGTATCAAGATTATCTGCCTGTCTATTTCTAATAATGGATGTTAACACAAACACATGGTCTCTACATGAACGACCTTTGCGGAACCCATTTTGCTCGTCATTAAGAATATCTACGTCATCTGAATAGTCTACTAATCTATTATTTAGTACACCAGTATAAACTTTATACACGCAAGACAGTAAACTAATTCCTCTATAGGACAGAGGAAGATATGGGTTTTTATCCGTCCCCTTAGGCACTGGTGAAATTATTGCTTGATTCCATAAGCTAGGTATTTTTCCACACTCAAAACATTTTTGCAGCAAAGCACATAACAGTGATAAAATACCATCTCTCTTTAGTACTTCATTTGACAAGCAATCAACACCTACAGACTTCTTTACTTTTAATTTCTTAATTACACGTTTTACTTCCTGGGGTGAAATAGGGTCATCCATATATTTAAAATTCCGTGTGTCTGAATTTTCCTCAGACAAAGCCTCAGCCTCCCTCCTTTGTAAGTCATTTAATGTTTCAGCGTAAAATAAATTATCAAAATCACCAGCAACTCCGGTCTGGTTATATAAATTGTGAAAATCTCGTTTCCATATATTTAATACTTCATCAAGGTTTTTACCATCTCACCATTTTCTTCAACTGTTAGGGGTATCTCGTTTTTTATTCTCGGACCCAATTTATTAATATGATCCCAAAAAGCTCGTGGATCATTAGTATTAACTTGCTCTATTTCTATGACCATATTACGTCTATAATTTCTTTCCTTTTTAACTAATAATTTATCAAATTGGGTCTGTGCCTCCTTAAATTCTTGTCGTTTTTGTTGTTTTTCTCTTCGTGTACCATTACACTTTAAAAAAATTTGTTCACAGTCGCGCATTTGTTTCCATAAATCAGTAAGAGCGTCATCCCAGTATGGTTTTGCATTTTTAAACCGTTTTCTAACCCCAGAGCTAGCATCCTTAAACCGTAGACATTTATCCATCTCTGCCCTAACCATTTTACATATCTTATTATAAACTGAATCAAGTTCCTCTTGATTATGGGCATTATTCAATAATGTATCTATTATTATTATAATACCTTCTCTGCACATCTCATTATTCATAAAATGAACTGGTATATCTTGGAAAAAGTATTTTCGACCTGTATGTGGTTTATTACAACTATTACTACCTTTTTCTTTATTTTCCATCATATAATTCATACTAAAATCAAATGAAATAACCGAGTGGTCTGGTGGTCTACTACGTTCACCAACAAGATGAAGAAGTCCAAATTTTTCGAGCAATGCAGTGACTGTATCTACCTTAAAATTTTTACAATATTCAAAACAATCATGGGGAGTTAGTACATAGTCAACCACCGACTTCCCTTTACTCGATACACTAGTATAGCCATCCATCTCTGGGTCGAACCTCCCATTCAATATACACAATTTAATATCCCTCAAAAATTCCACAAAGGCGTTACCATACATGTTTGGTTTAGCACTGTCAATAACTTTCTTGTGAGGCAATTCATCAACTCCTTCAATAATGTCTGTCAAATCACCCACTCGTGCGTTGTAATCGCCGCAAAGAAACACAAGATCAGCATAACCACTCATATATAATTGTGAAATTAAATGTGTAAAGAACTCGGTTGCATTCCCCCATGTAGAATTTTCTGGTGGTAGGTAGCATGTATACACAACAAAAATAAAATCAGTAACTTTGTTTCGAAACTCGATACCCAGGATACCATCAAAACTTTTGTCGAGGATGTTGACATGGAAATCGTCCAACAAACTGTCTTTAACAAACACGCCCACAACTCCTGACCCTTTCGGTGCATTTACGTGTATTGTTTGTCTGTTATGCCCAAAGTAAGTATATAATGGTATTTCAATTGTACATTGTCCAACTAAATGTGTCTCATTTAGACAAAAAATGTCTGAATCAATATTCTTTATTACTTCCGTTCTTAGTTCTTTATTGTTTTCGGTCCAACCATTTATATTCCAGCAGGAAAGTGATAAAGTTCGTCGACCAAGGGGCTGGTCTAAATCCTATCCAAGTGGCGTGTTACTGTTCTCACCCATAGCCTGTCTTAATCGAGGGGACCACGGGGACTGATCATCCTTCTTCACCACTCTACCGCTGCCTGTTATTCTGTATTTTGACCCATTGGGGATCTCATTCAAGATCGTCTTGAAATTCAAGTCTATCAAGCGCTCTGTATGGGATTGGGCACCTTTCATGTAGACATTTTTGAATTCTGTTTTTGTTTTCATTGTTTTCTTTTCTCGAAGCACATTGATTTTAGTTTGCACATTTTCAAACTGTATTTTCACGACTCCAGGTTTTCCTTCCGCTCTCTGGTTCTCTCCGCTCTGACCACTTGTACGTTCAATAACCCCACCCCTTCATGAATGAGTCGTTGCGCCTTCTCAACCACATTCTCACCGATATTATATGGTACATTTATGGCAATTACGCTGACATTTGGGTCAAAAGGAGCGTGATCCACACTTTTGTTCTCCAAGCCGGTATACTCTATTGCCCACACATGAAAAGCTGTTATATTCCAATAAACATCTATTAATAGATACATTTTAGAACATAAAGATCAATCGTCACATATAATTAAAATGCTGCATTAGCTCATTCCACACTACTGACGCTTTTTCCCGCTAATTTTCAAATCTTGTCTGTTAATTGTATTTTACTAATTTAGGGATTATTTTTTTCAAAATGTTGGATGAAACTTGCATGGAAGATTATTTCAAATTATATGCCCACAATCAACAATTTTCCTTGGCGTGCTCTGGACACAACGTCTTCTATCAGGTCTTCTTTCAGAGGGCTGGGTCTTCTATCAGGGTAGTATGAGTTAAAATCGAGTGAACCAGACTGTCACCCTGAAGTGCATATAGGAAAAGGTGAATTTGGAATATTTTACAACTCTATCTCTGCCAAAGTTCAAAGACCACTGTGGTGGGCCATGGGTAGCTATCTCATGTATCGGATGGTCATCGAACCTTGCCACAGTGGCCCCTTGTACGACCAGTTACATGTCAATATTTGATGTAGTTCATGTCAAATAAGGAAAGCTGTATTATTGCTCGGAGGTTTTTTTTTTTTATTTTTACTCAAGTTTGAAGTTGGTTTCCATAGACAACATTGTTTGACACGGCAATGGTTTCCCGTCTCACTATAATTATTACTTTATAACATATTACATTACATTACATTTTCATTACAACCGGTTTGAATGACAGTTTAGAAAAAATCTTACCAGCAGTTTGGGAAAGTAGACAATATGAAAATAAAAGAGATTCACGATAAAATTTAGAAAAACATATTTGTTCGCCAGTGACCGCATTAAGAACTCGGTATGTCCCTGTATGAATTCATACCAATTCCACAGACGCCATTACAATTGGTACCTCAAGTAAAATAACTTCCAAGTGACACAAGAACGGTTACATCAACATGTAAAACATCAGTCAACATGACAGAAACCAAGAGGTGGGAGATTAAAAAAAAATCCATCAAGCGTTTTATTTCTAGAAGTCAAAAAATGTGAATTGTGGATGGATGTGGACTTACACCTTTAGAATCAAAGATATATGCGGGAAAAAATCCGTGCTTTTCTCTTTATTTTCATAGGTGCAAAAACGAGCTCAAAAACTCAAAAACAGCATTGGCTCTTGAATCAACATAACTTAATCATTAAATCTTCATTTTTGAGGAAAATATGAACGTTTTAAGTTATTTTGAATGATTTACTTTTTACTGAGGTGGGTGCTTGAAACGTAATGATGCTCCGAAAAAAATTACCAAAAAGATAGAACTGTGCAGATTTTTATGCCTTACTTTATAATTACTCAGGATAGCTGGTGAATAATTCCATTTGTGACACTGTGCAAAGTGTTGTTAAGATATAGGGGGAATTGAGCCAGACGTAAGCGTTCTTCTCAAGCTAATCCTTGGTCATATTTGGTCATAATATCCTTTCCGTTCCTTGTTACATCATGATCCTTGCAGTTAGTGTATGCTACTAGCCAGATTACGTAAGTGTTTGCAAGAGGGTTTTCGTCATTTTGCTGAAGTATGCCATTTCAACATGCTTGGTTGGAAGGTACACGCCAGTATCTCACCTGCTCCCCGAAAAAATTATTAGCATTATTTCTAACAAACGGAAGAAGCTAAAGTCCGGAATCAGTGCTTTGCGGTCAATGCCCAACTCCTAGTGGTGATAACCCCTTCCACCGTGCGATTTTTGGTCAAGTTTATTTCTTAAGACCACCATGCAATGTATCCCTAACAAAGGTATCGAGGTCAGAAAGTGGGATCTTCCTTGGTAAAATTCCAGACTCCGACCACTTAAGCGCCCAGTTCATAGACAATACAAAAAGCTAAACACAGTCATTTTGAAGTCGGGGCTTGGACTTCTTTCTGCCACGCAAGTAACTATTATCAAGACCAACTAAGGCTCGCAGAGCACGAGTATAATAAGAAACTTCATGCTGCCTAAAACGATTCTACTCTGAAAAATACATGCTGTTGGCGCACCGTTAAAGATAATTTTCTAAATCGTAATCATTCCACGACCGTTCCGTCGCTCTTACATGAAGGTAAATATAATTCGAAATACTTGTCTTAAGCTATTTTTTTTAATTCTTTCTTCTTACAATAATGTGACGTTCATGCTGTAATGGACATCCTACCTGGAGGTAGAGAATCAAAGGTTCTGGAAACTTTTAAGCCTCGAAATATCCAAAGCTTCTGGTCCTGACGCGTTAGTTCGATTTTTTTAAAAGAAGCTGCACATGCCATATCTTCCTCCCTTAATGAACTTTTCAATCTTTCCTTGAGAGTAAAACAATTTCTTTCTGCCTCGAAAAAAGGCAAATGTCTGTCCATAAGAAAAGCCCTGAAAATTATGTAATAATTACAAGCCTGTGTCATTTCTCAGTTGTACAAGGTAAGTTTTTGAAAAAAAATAGTAGTCAAGTATGTATTAGATTTCTTCCAGGACAACTTAGTTTTTTCTGCCAATCAATCTGGCTTCACACCTGAAAATTCAACTGTCAACCAACTAGTCCTACTTTATCACCAACTGGGTTTAGTTATTGATGATCCGAAAGAAGTCCGCAACATTTTCTTATACAGTAGTAAGGTATTTGATAAAGTTTGGCACTCAGGCCTAATATATAAGTTAAGTAAGGCTGTCGTTACTGGTAATCTTCTTGAATGGTTTTCTGATTACCTGGGTAATCGCTACCAGCGAGTTGTGTTCTAGGGTCAGTTGTCCAATAGGGAAAAATTAATGCCGGTGTGCCCTAAAAATCAGGGTTATAGCCACTTTTGTTTTTAATCTATTTTAAGGATACTGCAGGCATAGTCCGTTCAAAAATAGAAATTATCGCTGCTGACACTTTATATCTCGCAATCGATGATCTAATCGCTGCAACCAATATTTTTTCTCAGATCTCTCTGATATTAGACAGTGGTCCTAAGACTGGTCGTAACTTTTAACACCCTAAAAACTAACTACATGTACATGCCTATATATCGGAAAATGAACCCAACAAATCACAACCTACGTTGGTCTTATCACATTACTGAGATCACGCTTAAAGCTACTAAAATGGTCAATATGATGTAGGGTCTACAGTTAAGTTTAGACAGAAACACTTTGAAAATTATCTATATATTTTTTTATCAGGCTTATACTTGAACATGATGGTCCGGTATGTTGTGGTTGTACGCCATCTGGTGAGGAAAAGCTCGAAAATGTTCTTTTGAATGCAGCCAGTATTGTAACCGGTGCAATGCATTGGACAAGCAACGCTAAGCTCTATGAAGAGATTGGCTGGCTGACTTGTGCTGAACGCAGGGAAGCAGCAAAACCAACTTTTATGTATTCATTGTTGAACAAGCTTGTGCCCGAATCTCCATGCTGCATTTTTAAAAATACTAACAGACAATCAAATATATAACACCCGACAACAATTTCACGTTCCGCATTTTAGGGCCCGAACAGAACTGTTTGATACATCTTTTTTTCCATGAACTATTCGACTTTGGAATCAGCTGCCTCTGGTTACTCGAAACTCGGCATCTATCCAGATTTTTTTATGAAAAGCCGCTAGACAAGTGATACCTCCCACTAAGTTTCCTGAATTGAAAACATTGGAAATAGACTTTTAGCTGTCCAACACACTCGCCTGCGCTTCGACGCTAGTCCTCTAATTTCGCATCTTTTTTACGATTGGAGTAATTGATACTCTTGAAAGCTTGAGTGATTCACCACGGAAGAATACTTGGCATTTCTTCTTTTCGTGTCCACCATTTACAGTACCAGGTCCCCAGTTACATACCAAAATTGTCCCTTTTGTTTCTTTTACTTTACATTCTTTGCTATACGACTCGTCGCAATCTTCTTTTTGCCGTTAAAACTTACATTTTCTTGGTGGTACCCGAATTTTTACATGACACCGGGCGTATTAGTTCTGCAGGTGCTAAATTCGTTTAGTTAACCTGGCTCAGCGTGATGGCGGCAGCGCTGCGTTTCCATGCTGTGAAGGGGGATCCGAGGGTTCCCGAATCCTTTGCCGTGGTTAAGTGACCTTTGCGCTGTATCTTGCCCCTGAGCCTTTAGCATTTGACTCATGTTGTAGCATGGTCAGTGAAGAATTCACGTTAACGTCTCGTCAAGTTAAAGACCTCAATATGAATAAACCGTCAACAAAAGGACCGTGGTACACGTAGAACTGTTATTTTTAGCTTCACGTCAGTCACCAGTACAGGTTTATGTATAAAAACATACTACTGGCACACCCCGCTGTCTGTCTTGTCTGGCTGTTGTCATCTGTATGTTCCCGACTCCACGTGTGAATCGTGCTGTCCTGTCCATCCTTGTCTTTTCTCACGAAAGGGATCAATATAGGGCTGAGCCCTTTTTTTACAATCGTTAAAGAAATGTTTGCAGAAAGAGCAATGTACCTTAGTTGGATGAAGTATGTTTAAACCAAACCTTGAACCCGTCTTTTCAACCTATTATTGTTCTATGGTAAATCCCCTGCCCAATGAAACAAATCAAACACGTCTGCATATATTAGAAATCGGATATGCACATAAATTAAAATACTGCCGATTGTCATTGCTATAAAATGTCTCAAACTAATTTTAACGACTTGTCTACAATGTACTCTGTGTATATTATACACTTACGTCGAAACTTTCTGATGACCAGATGCCAGCATGGCTTCATTTCAAATGATACTACTATAAATCCAGTCATAAGTCTAGTTGAGAAAGATTTACAATGGACTTGAGCTCAACAAGGAATCACCGATGGTCTGCCTATATATTTCCACAGCGTTTGACCATATATGGCACTTAATCCTACCCTTTACAATGCACCAACTAGGCACAACGCCACCCATAATTAAAGGATCCAAAACTATCCGAAGGACAGTCAGCAAATAGTCGTAATCAATGGCAAGTGCACTTGTTGGCTAACCATCAAGGCTGGGGTGCCCAACAGATCCATCCTTGGGCCCTTGTTCCTTTTAGTGTGGGTCAAAAACATTGTTGACAAAATCAAGTGCCGTATTCAACTATTTACTGATGACACAAATATCTTCAAAATTATTCATGATCACGCTGTCTCTGACGCTGACATAAACACTGACCTAGGTCAACTACATACCTGGGACGGATTCCGGTTCATGCCCTCCCTTGTTTCTGAATCTCTGTCTGTATTCTTTTCTTGCAAGAAAAACAAAGAACCACATCTTGTTATGTATCTGGGCACATTCACAATACCTGAGGGTATGATCTATACCTACTCTCATGAGACGCTCTCATGATCTAACATGGCTTTTACACATTAATCACATTGCTAGGCCTAAAAATATCAGTAACAGCCCCCCCCCCCCCCTCAAAGAAAGAAAAAGAAACAAGTTCACAATATCTAGGGAAACTCTCGATAAAACTTTATCTATCGTCCATCCAATGCTGGAGTATGAGTGTGTTATTTTTGACAGCTGCCCCCAAGAACTGTCTGTTCTATCAGAGCATCTCCTGTGGTGCCACGGAATCCACGTTACATGTGAGACTAGCTCCTGTGATGCCACGGAATCCACGTCACATGCGAATCTAGTTGCTGGCGGTGGTTTGTTGACGTTCCATATCCACACTATTTTTGCCCGAGCTAGCTCTCCTGTACAAAAGTTACACACCAGCCTTCATTACCTTGCAATCCCATTCAACATTAAGTAACAGCACAGCTAGGCCGCCCTTAGCTTCACAACTCAAGTAAGATCTTACGAGTGAATTGCAAAACAAACATATATTTTATGTCTCTTTTACGATAAACCATATCCTACTGTGGAATGAACTCCGCAACAATAGAAACGAATGTACATAGTTTTCACTTTTCAAACTCAAACTGAAGAAATACCTTTCTTCCAGCATGCAATTCCTACACATTGTGCGCATGCCATTGTTTCACTAACACCACCTAGATAAGCTCTGTCGTTGTCGGTCCCAACGTAACCACAATATTTTTTAAATTAACCCTTTCCCCCTTGAATTAAGACTGAGTCAACAGCTTCCCTTGGCATGGGTTGGGCACTAAGTTATGAAAAACAAATTGAATGAGAAATGTACATGATACTTATCACCTACATTTCTCATTCAATTTGTTTTTCATAACTGTTGAAATTGGTTGAAAACACTGGAGCAGACGACATTTGACCACCAGCCGGTTTTGGCCGGTTTGAGGGGGAAAGGGTTAATGCTGCCTAATCTACAGCTTGATCCTGAAACTGTCCAGATGAAGATAAAGATCACTATCTTCTCCATTGTCCCAAATACTCGATCCCACGTCGAAAGTTCCTTAGCGGCAATAAAAACGTACTTTCTCTACGTATACATGCTTGTCTTTGACTGCGTATTATTGGCCACAGAGTCGTCCAAATAAGTTTATTTCAGCTAATCTGTCACAAGCAACATCAAGAATTTAGTTCGGGAGGACACGAGAGACTATAATTTGGGGCGATGGTATATTTCTTTTTTCTAAACTGGGAGAAAAGTAAACAAAAGAATGATAATTGTATAGGATCTTCAGAAAAAGACCAGTTCATAGGACTCGGGTTTATTCGGTACACTGCGGGAAGTGCAAACTATAAATGCACGTTTCACCATTGGTGTGACAATTTAGGTAAAAGATTTGCACTGTTTAACACAATCCATGCTGTAATCACTAGCGTTTGCCGTGGCATCCGTTGTAAACATATGACGGCGTGGGCCTGACTCGGCTACTTGCTGATTGGACAATCAGGCAAATGGAATCATAATTAATAATGGTCCGGAAAAGTTCGGTACAACTCGGTATGAACAGGTCTATTAACGTACAGAGGCACGTACGAAAAGGGATGACATAAACTTTGAAAAGATCAAATTTCAACTTTAATAACTCTAGGCACAGCTATGTACGACTTATGTTGACAAACCATTTCCATGGGAACAGAAGTCGGGGACTTTATCCACTGCCATCTATAGTTTGGATAGGACTTCTTTTGGAGAAAGTGAGTATCTGATGTCTAGCAGCAGATTATTCCATTGCTTAATTGCATCAGGTACAAAAACATTTTCTATGCACGGGATTTTGCATTTGATTTGGCGAATATGATTGGTTGATGAAAGACTGAACCAAGATAGGTAGGGAGTTAAAAGTCGGAAAGGTAACCAGATGTTAAACTGTGATGCATTTAGTAAATAAGGACCAATTTGGAATGTTTGCATAGATACTTGACAGAGTTGGCCACTCAAGTCAAAGATTAAAACATGAAGCGTGCCTTAGCGCACCAGTACAGATTTTGCCAGCCTCTAATTTTATAGAGTCAAGAAGATCTGATAGACCTTGACCGCAGGTTTCAAAAGAGAACAAAAGCCTATTCAAGAATAGGGCAGACCAAATAGACGTATTGTATAGCCAGAGCTTTGCGGGAGTGTTTGTATATGAGTCTGTGGAAAAGCACGATCTTCCGGCTGTCAGGTATTGCTCATTGCCAAAGAAAAATGGGTAATGATGAGGTATCTGTCGTTTTGTGGAGAAGACAACAGAGAGAGATTTAAAGACATCGCGGATTACATGTCATAACTTCCCCCAATTCTATATAGAGGAAAGTGTTGTGTTTAGGCAATGGAGGACCCAGTCACTGAATTAACAAGTTCAAGTAGACATTTGTCATTAGCCAAAAGTCTGCTGCCACATGTAATGTTATCTAAAAGGTCATTTACATAAACTTAAAAGAGCAACAGGCCCCGAATTTGGCGTTGAATATCCCACCTTGAACAGGTAGTAAAGAAGTTTGAAGGTCCACATGCTGGAAACGATTGGATAGATGACTCTCTACCCGCTATATATGATTCTCCGGCATGCTTACTTGTCTGAGCTAAAAGTGAAGACCCGGTTGATACGCCTTGTTCGACAGCATTTAGCTTTTGTCTTTCAAGCACTTTGGAAATTTTACAAAGCAAAGGAATGTGACTATAGTTTTTTTTATTTGGCGGTAAGACTTTTCAAATGAGCAAGATATTTTGGATCATTTCAAGAATGTGGAAAATATGATTGGTTAGTAGACAGTGCTAACACTTTCTGTCTGTGATTGACTTTCTAATAGACTGGGCTTAATTCTTGCTTATAATGTTATCAATGTTGAAAGGACCTGTGGCAGAGTATGGCTAGAGAGAATATCATACTTTCTTGACATTGCCTTCATCAAACATAATATCGGGTAAACATGCTCCAGTTAGAAAAGTAAAGTCAGGCATGGGAGAATCGTCAATATTGAATTGAATTTTGCATTGGCTTTCAAAGTAAGTATTACTTATGTGGCGGTTCCTTGTTTGGCAGGATATAATATTACTATTTTCGATGATAAAAGGATTGTCTAGGGAAATTTTGTGCCTCTGGCAGGCTTTGATAATTTCCACAATTACGTAGCATTTTTTTGTTCTGAAATTTATTTAGTTATTCAAAGCTTGCTTTTGGCGAATTGTGAATTCTCTCTACGGGATGACGGCTTTCGTAGTAGCCAAGAGTGAGTGAAACTGATAATAGACAATGTCGTCGAGAGAATCGTAAACTTCATGGGCAATTTTGCCAGCACATAAAGAAGGAGAAAAGTTGAAATCATGAAATTTGGCTTTGTTCAAGTCCCAGCTGGATCTCTTAGAAGGTGTATCTTTCAACTGAGAGAAAATTAGGGTACAGACGGTCACAAACTGATCAGAGTTGAGTTTGAAACTAGGGGTAAGACACCACTGTTTACAATACGTCGAGGAGAGTCCGTGATAATTGATCCCACAAGTTGCTGGAACTTTATTTATCCCTGTAGGCTCTTCAAGAAGCCATGAGAAGATGAGTTCAGATACACGATCGATACATCTAGGTCTGAGAGAGCCGAGTTTCAGCCATCGCACCTGTCACTGAAGTCATCACTAATTAAAATATGTGGATTGCCTTCAAGTGCTCTATTAATAGAAGTAGTAAGAGATTCGAGTAAAGCGTCATGGGTCTCTGCGGGCTGACCTGGTGGCCAATAGTAGTTTCCAGTGTGGTGGAAATCTCTGTCAATACACATTTTGCAGCAGTTCAGCCGAGTGCAAGGGAAGGACAACTGTACATATAAGCCCATAAACCATCTACCATCGAGGCGGTCACGGCTAAAGGCTTCTTAGAAGTCACCAATAAGCAAAAGCTGATTGGCGTAATTGGTATCCAGCCAAGTTTCAGAACTGACAATTGCTTTTAAATTTTCAAATTGAGCCGTTATTTTTTATTTATTTTATTTATTTATTTATTTTTTCAAGTTTACCAACATTCTTAATACTGCGGCATTTGAATGAGAAACCTTCCAAAAATTATTCGAGGATCGGTAAGTGGAGCCAGAGTCGCGGTGTACATCAGTAGTTCGGAAGAACATTACCCATTTTGCGTTAATTTCAGCACAAACAATGAGAGCAAACTTAAATATATTAGAGTGCCCAATTGTCGTAAGTATCCAATTGTCGAAAATGGGCAATGTTTTGGCATTTGCGTACTAGATGTTTTAAAACGTTACGAAATTAATAAGTATACAGTGAGCTACGTAGGATTGCAGACAATTTGACAATTTTTAAAATCTGCAACATTGTTAGAGAAATGCCTGCTTTTAGATAAAAAAAAAAAATTGTGGGCCAGTATTCATCAACACCCATGCAATGAGTTTGGAAACGTAAAAAAAAATAAGCTGAGAATTAAGATACTGAGGTTCTCATCCAAAAGAAGTACGATTTACAGCTAAAATGGAACAAAAATAATTTGGATGCAAATACCTTCCCAATGGCGACATTTGGGCACACAAATCTTTCTGCTCATGACACGATTTTGTCGATCATCTGTTATAAAACATGTTCACGTCCATAACCAAAAGAGTGTGTAATTTGATAAGGAACACACGCTGAGAAACCACAAAGTCTGGTCTTTTCAGCGGCACTGCCAAGCAAATTCGGCAAAATGAGATATAATTTGTCGCATGGCAAGAATGCAAGTAGCGGTTAACCTTCCGGCAATTGGGCATCCAGTCTACAGCAAACAGCAGAGATTCAAGACTACATATCCAGAGTTGAGACAGGCAGTCAGCAGAAAGGGCAGCTGATGGTTTTAACTGGTGTTCTCAACCTTTGAAATATTCTTCGTTAACTACAGCCTTTAGTTATATTCCAGAACATAAACACCTGACCACTTAAACCGTAAAACTGTATTACAGTTTTTACCAGAAAGAGCTACGTGTTTCCCTGACCAGGTACCGTACGTGGAATAGAAAACAAGATGCATGATACATTATTGCATCATCATCTCTTTCAACAATTTTGGTGAAGGTCCCCCTGGGTTATCTTTATGTACCATGTACTGATATATGGTTGTAAGTCTGATATTATATATATTCTGATAAAATTTCTGATTATATTCGGATACATTATAATTCAATTCTGTTTGTAATTCTCGACAGGAAATAAAAAATAGCCATAACGCACACACACACAGATGATGATGATGATGATGATGATGATGATGATGATGATGATGATGATGATGATGATGATGATGATGATGATGATGATGATGATGATGATGATGATGATGATGATGATGAGTCGATTTAAAATGGAAGAAACCTTGCAGGGCCACATGATTGCCAAATTCGACCCAGGTGACCCCAGGTGACCTTCCGTGCAATATCAAAACAATTAGCCAGGTGATCCCTGACAAGCAGAAATATTTATTAAAAGCTAAAAGAAAAACAAAAACTTCACATATAAACACAAAGAGTCAAATATATTGCATTACCATTTCCTTTGCACACTTGGTAGAGGCCCATCTGCGGACTATGTGTGTTATTATAAAGGTTCTATTTATTGAATGGGTACGACAAATTAGAAAGTTGATGTTTAAGGTTGTTACAAATGATATCTGAAAACCAAAATGTTAAATTTCATTTTTGAATAGTGTTTTTTGGGCTCCAAATGTGCATCACATTTGCGACAGAAAAGCGCGTGAACTTTCTCCGATCATGGTCCAATGTGGGAGAGGGTTACTGACGTCACAAACGCAACCCGCTGGCCATAGTGTATTGTAATTGCGTCTTTTTGTCCAGAACCACTTCCCAGTAGTCATTACCCTATTCCGCAGTCCGAACTCTTCACATTCCATAAGCTTACCTGTCCCTGTATGTGTTCTAAGCCAGAGTACCTTCAGTTTGCCAAGTGTTATCGCAGATACAACAGAGCATGGTAATTTCGGAGAGCATGAATTGAGTTTTTTATGTACGTGGTCTGATGAAGATAAAGAAGAATTAATAAAAAAAGCTGAAGCAGCAGAGGAAAAGATCATCCAGCCGTGCACACATGAAGGGACGCCCAGAACCCTACCGTCACCAGTACTGCAGGGTGTGCAGCAGTTGTACAGCCAGAGGATCCCCACTTGCCGTCTGGGCAATGATTATTCGTTGCAAAAGAGATATTTCCTTTCAGAATTTTAAAAAAATCCATTTAACAAGAATAAGCATGAATGCAATAAATTGGAATTTGCGTCAGGATTAGTCAGGTCTTTTAGTGTTTCAAATTCTAGCATTCACGGAAAAAGCTACGGCCTACGTCTACGCTATATATAAAAGTATATACAAACAGTTAATTTTCCCTTCCCATATGTGTGGTCTAGGGATGATTAAACGTAAGTTTGCGTTTATGAATATAGCTTTCAGTGTCAGTATAACATATTTTCCTGTGATTGAGTTATTTTCTGGTTCCATATGAACGACAAAGGTACAATGAGATGGATTTTGTACACCCAATTATTGGGAGCTGGCCATGAACTGTCACAAGCACCGGCACATGACTGAAAAAGATTGAAGGCCATCCGCCCACTGGTCTTGGCAGCTGTGTAGATGAGGAGTGAATGTGGTAGCTGTCCAAATAAATCCTATCTGGTTATGGGATTAAACACCTCGCAATATACAGTAGTAATTGGACAGACGCACAAGACTGGCCAGCTAACTCAACCTGTGATAGACTGTTCAACCATAGACCTGGGTATGGAACAAGAATGGTCCTTGTTTGTCCATGTTTTCCACCCATTTTTCCATAAATTGAATCAAAATAGTTAAACACTCTGAAGTTTGGTCACAATGTAACAAAATTCTAGAGCAGCGTTGTCACTGTGACATTCGATTGATAATTGTGATGCATTGTAACAGTCGTAAAATTTCTAGAGCTATATTATGCTGTTATGCAAGCTTTGGAATCAGAATTATACTGAACATTAATTTGTAAATAGTGCCAAAAAAAACAAACAAAAACAAATATAACAAATATAACAAACCAAAAAACAAAAAAAACAAAAAAAAAACAAAAAAAAAACAATGGATCACTGGTTTTATGTTTAATGCCTAATTTGGCCAGTGCATAAATCCTTCCATTGTTCAATTGGCCAGTGATAGGACCGTATTTGGCAACAGCAGCAGGTTCTTCTTGCCAAACCTATCCTTAACGTCGTCATATTTGACAAATCAAAGTCACTTTCCACAAAGTGTTCGCTACATAGGTTAGATCGGTTTCCAGGGCCCTTGCCACTTGTCCCTGTAAATCTTGACTGTGCGGTTCTACGTTCTCCCTAATTTCAGGTCTTTGAGGGAAATGTAAACAACCTGTTGAACTTTTATTGCTACAATTAATGTCCAGCAACACACCAACCCGTCCTGGGCGGGAACAGGGACGAAAATGAATATTTCTACATACATTTTTAATCCTGCTGGTTTAAACATATTTTATTCACAAAAAGAAACAATTGGGGAGAAGGGCAATGCCCTATATTGACCCCTCTGGTCAGAAGAAGACAATCATGTTGATAAAGGATGAATAAAATATGCTTCAACCCAGTGACACTTGACAGCCATGGCTTGCTATCATGGTCGGAGTCTTCCCTGTCAGTCAGAGGTGTTCCGTTTGTGATGTCACAAGCCTTTTGCGCCTTGTGGGTGTCCGAAATGGAAGGAAAGCGACAATAGAAGGTATTCATATTAAACTTTATTAACTGCAGACCTGCTTTGGTCCCCTCAGTTGCTAGGCAACAGAAGTATGCCTCTGCCATGATCAGGGCACTTTTACAAGTTATGTTACTCAACCATCTGGTAGTAATACCTTTTCTACTAAGCAAATTGAAATTTATAAATAAGCATCTAGTATGCTTTAAAACTAAGTGAATGACTTTTCTTAAGCTTTTTGCTTTCTCAAGTTGCTCCTTTTGTCAGAAAAGCTCATTTGGCCCTGTTTAGCACATGAATGTGCCCTCCTTCCTGTCAAGTTCCTTGCTGCAGTTTAGGTGGCAGCACATGATCCCAGTTATTATACATACCTCCTATTGAAGGTGCAGTGAGATTTTAAAATAAAAATGTGAATTAAATTGTTATTTTCACATCAATTTTTTGCAAATCGCACCGTATGGTAAGAACAACCCATGAGTCACCCACGTATCAAATTTGAGCATGGTCAATCAAGAGGACCTTTAACACTAGAAAAACCTTTCGGCGGCAGATGGTACTTTTTCGATGGCAGGCTGCGACAGTTGGCAGCAGCCGGCGGCATCCGCGGCAGCCAGGGACATTCGGCGGAGGCCAGCGGCATTGCCGCTCTCTGCTGCAGTCTGCCGCTGAAGATAAGTAGGGGCCTTTTGGGACCAGCAGCAGAGAGGGTTGCACCCATAAATTGGCCACACAGGGCAGCACAAAGGGATGATGTCTAATGACCAGCACTGTAGGATTTGGCTTGCCCAGAGTGGTGGAATTTGTGGTAGGCTAAAATCCGTTACATTTAATTTTAATTCAGATTTTGCCATCACAAAATAGAGTGATTTGAATGATTAATTTTGGGCATAATTTTTTTTCTGGGGTGGTCGGAAATTTAAAGGTGATATTGGGTGAAAATCCAACATGACTGCGTTCAGGTGGGGCAAAGTCAAAAGTTTGTTGTTCATCATATATGTTAATGCCTCTTATTTTGTAAGTCAGACTTGAACCTAATTGGTGAGCATAGTCTTCATTAAAGTTAAAGCTCTTACTCTCAGATACGCCAGGATGTGTTATAATGGCCGCCTATGGGAAATTCAATTTAGTGGTGCCACCAGAGACCAGGCAGCGGTACTTTGCAACAGGCTCTTCTCCATAACATTTCTGCCGCCCTGTGACGCTGTCTGTCGCTCTGTGCCGCCATCTACCGCTCTCTGATGCAAGTCTTGAAATGCTACCTACAATTGCATGTAAAATAAAAAATTGCGTCAACTTGAACTTCAGTTGCAGGGTTTTCTTTTCTCTTTTTCTGGTCGGAATAATCTAGCTTGTTTGATGGCTTACTAAGCATATTGTCCATGTGCATGACACTCTCCCAATACCTGTTTAAAATAGCCTGTTCGTACCTGGAGACAGTGTGTAGTATGTCCCGGTTTTTTTCTCTCTCTCTCTCAACAAATATTTTAGGATTCCATGCAAACCAGAAAGTGGTTCCAAGGGATCCATTTAAAAATGAACCAAATACCGATCTGTAAAATGCATTAGAACAATCAGCATGTAAAATGAAGTTCCTGTAATGTTCATTGAAACTCAAGTATAAGAAAGCTATTAAATTTAGTTTTTCATGGAAAAAAAATTAATTCCACGACCGTTTGTTTCATCTCCACAATGGACAAATTCCCTGATGTACAAACGTCTGTCTTTTGTGTAACAGAAAAAAGTGGTTTCCCCACCCCTTAGCGCCTGGCGTTGTTCAAAAGATGTGGTCGCATCTTCGCCCAGTCCTCGGACATACATGTATGAATGTTTGTCATGTCCAATTCTCTGTTACGGTAAAGCTTCTGACGGAAACTGTCGGTGGAGAATTTGACCATAATAACTCAAGGTTTGTTATCACCTGTCTTCCAAACTCTAAGGAACCGATGTATTGTCTCCACGGTAAAATTAACTCCATGCTTCACAGCACAGACTCAAAAAATCTCGTCAGAATTTTCCCCGGCTTCTTCTGGATCTTTTGACCAAATACGGAGGCTATTCATGTAGATATACGACTTGGACCTCTCCATTTCAGTTTGTAGAATCTCAACATTCCAATCCGTACATTTAACTTTAGATTCTAAAGCTCCAGCACATCGTTTTTTTCTCTCTCTCTCTTCTTCTTTCTTTTTCTGTTTTTTTTTTTTTTTTTTTTTTTTTTTTCTTTTTTTTTCTTTTTTTACAATCAATTTAGGTTCTGTGTCACCGCCTCTGGCACTTAGAATCTGACATTAGTGTCATGAGCTATAGGTTTCATGGCAGCCATTACCCTGGGGCCATTGAGCATATCAAGTACATATGACAGGGGATCAACATTTAAAGATTTAGAAGGGGCGGGGTCTCGCCAGAAGGCGACGTCCACGGTCGTTTCAAATTACAACCGTGACGCAAACTATCACAAGCTCCACAATGTATCAGGAGAGACGTCCTGTGTTTTGCGTCGTAAGCTGTATTACCCCTGATCAAAACCCCATTAGAAACTTACGGGTTTTTGCCCTTCCTTATGATACTCTTATAAGCCGCCGGCTTGTCATGATGTTTTTTACCATAGGCACCACTGCAAACTACAGTAACGTCAATGCTGCCGCAGTGTTCCTTTACCTAGCAACATATAACATTGAACCCTGCATTGTCACAAAAGACGCCGGTATTTAGATGCAATTACAGTTTCGCACAACATTCATAATCACATGGATAACAAATTTAGACTTGGATGCCTTATCATACATGTGGTATCAACTTTTCAAGGTAAGTCATATTACATATAAATATGCTGGGAATACTCTCTCTCTCTCTCTCCTCTCTCTCTCTCTCTCTCTCTCTCACTCTCTCTCTCTCTCTCTCTCTCTCTCTCTCTCTCTCTCTCTCTCTCTCTCTCTCTCTCTCTCTCTCTCTCTCTCTCTCTCTCTCTCTCTCTCTCTCTCTCTCTCTCTCTCTCTCTCTCTCTCTCTCTTTCTCTCTCTCTCTCTCTCTCTCTCTCTCTCTCTCTCGTATATATATATATATATCTGTATATACTGACACACAGATATATATGTATATATATATATATATATATATATATATATATATATATATATATATATATATAATATATATATATCGACATCAGATCTCAGGCGAAAATTATTCTGCAATGGGTCCATTATGGTATTTTACACACACACACACACACACACACACACACACATATATATATATATAATATATATATATATATATATATATATATATATATATATATATATATATATATAATCACATAAAGGACTTACCTCATTACAGAGTAGCTTCCCCTCTAGAGATCTGACATCGATATATCTGCAGGCAACTTTTTCGCAAAATTCCCAACAAGTCTGGAAAAAAACGGGCATCTGTTTTTGAAAAGGCTAAAATTGTTAACAAACGTAAAGAGCAATTGCAACAAATGGCGCACAAATGACGACATCCTCTGAACAAGGCTAACTGAAATAAAAGTGATTAAAGAACTGTATGCAGGTAAGGACATGCTGTTTGCTTGCTGCTTTTGAAGTTCCAAAAGTAAGCTACATCTAAGCATACTCCACAACAGATGCACCATCAAAAGATGCAATAATTTACTGTTTTAGCGGAACAGCAACGACAAATTTTACCTGAATATTATACTTGGAAAACTTTTTGAGTCCGTCTGTATTTTTCAGGCAGACTAGTATCTACGTTTTTCTCATAATTCATTGAGTGCGTCGATTTATTTAATCATTTGCCTGACTATTTTTTATTTTGCTTTGTTCAGTTTTGACATTTCGTTGTCATAGAATGAAAATCATGTGTGCGACATTGTCCACCAACGGTGCTATTGGAACGGGCGCTGCAAGTGGTTTACCTATGGCACTCCCAGGGAACAGACCTGGCTTTTTCATTTGATAACTTTTTTTTTTTTTTGTTTTTGTTTTTGTTTTTGTTTTTTTTTTTTTTTTTTTTTGTTTTTTTTTTTTTTTTTTTTGTTTTTTTTTTTTTTTTTGTTTTTTGTTTTTTGTTTTGTTTTTTATGTTTGTTTTTTTGTTTTGTTTGTTGCTTTTTATTGTTTGTTTTTTTTGTGTGTTTTTTGTGTGTGCTTTTTTGTTTGTTTTTTGTTTGTTTGTTTTTTGTTTGTTTTTTTTTTTTTTGTTTTTTTCCACTTTTTTTTTCATTTTATTTTTGTTACATCATTTCTTTATGGTGTTGGAGATAAGTATTTGTCTGCACTATGAATGTCATGTTGTTCATGAATCTTAAAAACAATAACTACAGTTTCGAATATCTGATACATCATTTGCCAGGCTGCTTCCCCATGCTGAAAAGCAACCCAGCAATGGGTCATGGAAGCAGGCCCTGGGAGTGCATTGTATTTACTGGGCCAGGAGACATTACCGTAGTTGCAGGATCTGGTGTACAGCCAGCACACCTGGACTCGGGTCTGTGATAGAAAAATATCCACAGGCCACTCATAATTTAATTTTGTTAAAGGCAAGATTGAGTAGATTTCATTTGAGGAACATGTTTCTGTTTTACCCCTTAAAGTGCTAATCATTGTTATAGTTGTTTTCTCATTACTTGTAAACATATTATGGTTAAAAGATACAACTTCCTCATGAAGATCCCTTTCATTCAAATACCATCAACTATAGTCTAAAGCAAAAAAAAGTTGTCTTAGGCAACGGCTTTTCCCCGGACACTTTGCGCTCAATGCATGCAAAGTATCACGAGGAAAGCTGTAGAGTCAGCCTTAAATCAGCGTTGTAAGAGTTCAGTTGACATACTCCAGACCATAAAACGACAGTTCCCTCCCCCCCCCACCCCCACCTCACCCCACCCAACTATAGTAGACTGGTAAATAGTATTCCAGATAACTTTTGCTGTCTGGTGTCAGTCCTGGAAACGCCATGCCAGACTTATACAAGTTACCAAAGGATCCTTTACAGTTTTTAATACGGGTTCCTACGTGACGTACATATGTTAAACT
This sequence comes from Hermodice carunculata, assembly GCA_964020975.1. Classification (NCBI taxonomy): domain Eukaryota; kingdom Metazoa; phylum Annelida; class Polychaeta; order Eunicida; family Amphinomidae; genus Hermodice; species Hermodice carunculata. Next base: position 33,984,051 of record OZ026621.1, read on the forward strand.
ATCAGACTAGACAACACCTAATATATCTAGTTGGTCCTTTATGGGTAGCTTTTTTTTAAATACCAAGGTAGAAAGTCGGTTGAGTTGCTACACATGCCGACTGTAGATCATACACTTAGACTTGCCGGTAATGATAATGATGCCAATGCACTTGCAAGCTGCGGGGCTTCTAAACTTTTGTCGCTGCACATGATTGATTTGTGGACATTAATTAGTCTCCTGCCAGCATGCATTTCTTGATGTTTACACGAGTTATTTTCTGATTGCGCTATCGAGGTTATCACAATCCAACATGATCTAAAACACCCGAGAATTGGACATTATATTAAGCAGATTTGGCAGTCAGGGAAAACCTTTCCTATTCTTTGGTACAATATATCAGTGGCTTTCCATCAGTGCAACTGCTTACTTACAGCGATTTGTAAGAAAGAAAATTAAATAACGTGTACATTATGACGGTTTACCAGTATAATAATAAAGTCTTTGCATTTGGGTCCAGATATATTGATATATATTTTTAGGTGACTTATTTTGCCATTGTCCCGTTTGCACTGGTATTGTATATTCATTATTACTTATCTATACGTGATTGTGTATATCTTGGACTTACGGGTCCAATCGGTATTAAATAAACAATGTAGATCATCAAAGCTTAGCCCGTTTTTTCACTGTAATACAAAGCGTCGGAAACAAATTTAATCTTGGCGTTCGCCGCAATCGAACATTATCAAATCAAAATGCATTTTTTAAACTCTCAGCATTGATACATGTAGCCAAAACATGGATTTCCGTTGCAACTAATCTATGTTGCCCACATTTTTATTTTGTTACGTATTTGTATTTTCCTGTATTTTCACATCATGACACAAGAAAGTACCTTAAGTTCAATATGTTATCGTCAAGATCTAATATAAGGAACAGTATGTTAAGGATAGAAAGGTGTCCACAAAATTGGCTATAAACTAAAACAAACTATGAATAAGTCGAACAAACTATATATTTTAGAGGAGTACATAAAGTGGAGATATTTTTCTGCTTGAAATGGATTCGACTTTTTTTTAATTCAAACTTTGAAATTAATATGGGAAAATAAACTATGAGAAGTGAATACAAAAAGCGGGTCTCACCTTTTTGCAAATTTTACTTTGTTTGGTTACTAGGACTGTCAGAATTCCACCCCAACCAATAGGCCCTTTGGTGCTGAAAAGAGAAATTGTATCCATTTCAAACTTAAAAAAGTAGGAAAAGTTGTCCGTTCTCTTTGGGCAATTGCTGTACAAAGACAAGACAAGTAACACAAGTGACAATGACAAAAATGCTCCAATGTATGATATTTTCAAACATATATATTTTGCTAGACTTATTATGTCGGTGGACGTTTTCAGTCTTTACCAGCACCGCACAGCATAAGACGAGGTGGCCAAATGTCCCTTATACTTTCCGGCGATCCTACATCCTTAATTATATGGTGAGGATAGAATCTGTTGTCCATGCATCGGAAGTTTTTTACCAAAAACTTGCCAACACCATCCCAGTGCAGAGTCGGTGTTCAGAGATGCATAAATAAATAAATAAATAAATAAATAAATAAATAAATAAATAAATAAATAAATAAATAAATAAATAAATAAATAAATAAATAGATAAATAAATAAATAGATAGATAGATAGATAGACAGAAAGATAGATAGATACATAGATAGATAGATAGATAGATAAATAAATAAATAAATAAATAAATAAATAAATAAATAAATAAATAAATAAATAAATAAATAAATAAATAAATAAATAAAATAAAAAGATAAAATAAACAAACAAATCCTAACTTCTTCAAGAGGAATGAAGTAAATATTGTGTTTGTGCGGTGTTCAAGAAGAGGTATAGGACAAGGTGGTCAAGGTTGTCCAGAATTTTATATTAAATGGCAAAATATCTATTCAAAATACCAGATTTGATTTGAACCTCTTGAATGAGTGCACATTTGTTTTGGTTAATTTTGTTCCTGAGCGGATACTTAGTACGACTCCACCATTTCATTTGATTTCTATAATTTGTGTCAAGTTCTGTTTTCAATTTCGAAAAAAATATCGCCTGATCGCAAATTTACTTCCAACTACGACAATATTACCCAGCTTTTTATAGTTTTGAAAATTTGCTTCCTGCATAGTTTATTTAAATTGCGTCCAAATTCTGACCATCCCCCCTCCCATTAGTCCCCTAATTATAGTATTAATCAACTTAATCCCTCGAAAGACGTCGTTTAATGAGATAGATTGTTTTGAGGTACCCAGCAATATTTCATTCGAATCACGTAAAGACACCAGTATTATCAAATATACTAAATACAGCATCTCTAATTTTTTAAAGTGTGTTTTCACCTGTTATTGAATAACATAATTGATACAACTTATGTTGAAATTTGTGCTATGGTGCAAAAATTACTGACATCAGTATAACATTTTTATTTACATATTTTGGTTAACGATTTTGCGTAATATATCAATTGAAACTGGCATATAATTTTCAAATTGGTTGTTTCACATCGATCACTTTTTCTTTAGATTAATCATTGGGGTATGTCCTATTTTAACTAGTTTGTCAACGACTGTCAAAAATACCTTCTTTTGATTTGTTTCCGAAAATTTCTTATTTAGGATGAGACCCCATTTTATTGTCGGTCTCGATTTTTGAACCACCTTTTCCTCTTTTGTCCAAGTCATGTCAATAATTGTATTTTAATTCGGTGACACACTTAGTACAAGTACTATTTTTGGTGACAGAATCAATCCTCTTTCTCATTATCCCTTTTAAGCGCTTTGGCCCTATGAAGCACCCCACGCCTTTTTTCTGAGACAAAAGTTCTAGAATATTTGAAATTAGAATATATAGGATGATTTACTTGTTGATACGGCGAAATATTTCTTTATATATGTCTACAATTGGAGGTCATTCAAACTAAATTTTCTAACGAGGGGTTACTCTCCGCTTTCTTGACATCCTTCTGATTGCTATAACTCATTCCATATCAGTCCCTTATTTTTCATTTACCATTTACCTCAATTTAAAACGACAATTGCGTATTCAAATTCTTCGTGGAAAGAGCTTTCGGTCAAGTACCAACATGCCTATAGTCCTAAGTCAGTGGTTCTGGTACTGCCTGGCAAGTCATGCTACAGCTGCCGCAAGGGCAGCTGCAGCATGACTTGCTATGCAGTGCCATAACCACTGACCAAGGCATGTGAGCATAGTATGGAATTAGTTAAGAAGAGTGCCGTGTTTTAATAATCTCATCATGTATATGTATAGTTACAAATTTTTGCGAGGGATAAACATTCCCCAAATTTCCCGACTAGACCCTATTTGGGAATAGCAAACTCGTACAAATATTAGCAGATTGAATCTAATTCAGTTACAACACCAAAACATCTTTTATTATATAGTACTTTAATTGCCACTCACATGACAAAAAAAAAAACCGCAGGTACTTTCGGACTTGTAACCACCTTAGGAACAACTTTCTCGACTAAGTTTTAACTTTGACTCAGTGGGTGGTCTTTCCTCGTGTGCCCTATGCTGCTACTCAATTCATAGCCTGGGCGGTGACTTCTTTTTGTGATACAAAATCCCTATTCTAGGGCCGACGACTGGCAACTGTATGGCATTGTATTTCCATGTTCAGGTAATGCTTATTCTGGAAAACTCCATCCATATCTTTGTTGGTCAACTTACTATGTAAGTTTTATCTGTTATGATCTTAAATAACATTCATTTGCTCCTAATTTCCAGCGTTGAAACTGTATCAAAAAGGGTGATTTCACAGTGGTCCGATGTTGCCCAACATGTCCTCTCACTGCATTGATTTAATTATTGGTTGTGTGTAAAATGGTTGTCTAGGAATGATGAAATTAAATTGTTATATTCCACTTGTTTTGCCCAGGACTACATTTTATTTGCAGTTAAGGTAAGGTGCCATCCATAATTATCAGCATTTTCACCTTTGTCCAAAATAACCATAAGTGTTGAACTGCCGCTCCTGTTTATGACCATCATCCAAATTTTCCAGCAAATAAAGACACTCAACCTCATATGATATGACCACAATGCTTAAACAAAGACAAGACGCACTTTTTTCTTTGACAATCAGTGAAACATTTGGGACATGCTCTGTTGTCTTTTATATTTCTCATATTGCTCAAAGGCATTTGAAATGATAGACCTTATCAATATGTGCAGCATCTTTTCTCCATTCGTCTTGCATTTTTTCTATATTTCTTGAAATGTTCTTTGCATAACTTGTCTTGATGTATGCTGGCATACAAAGGTATGTGCATTTGATACATGATCACACAATAGTTTAGGATTTTCTAGCATGCATCTGCGGGTTCTTGGCGATAATATTTAGCTTTACTCATCTGGTCATTTATCACCATGGCTACATCTGCACATATTTGTTTCCCCTGGCTGAATGGGGATCACGTCAAGGGGTTCAGGGAAAAAGGCTTACAACGCAAGGTGACACCTGGTAGCAAGTTGATATTTTATAGGGGAGCTGAAAGTGTAGAAAATCAACATTTTTAAGGACTGAAAGATATGGTTATCTGGGTCTGACCCCCTGCCTCCATGGCTATTTTGGACTTATATCAAAATGATGAAAATTATGGACGGCCCCTAATGAAAATGGCTTGTACTTGAAATGAACTGGTGAACCAATTTTAGAAATTGTTTGTAATCACCTTAGTCATTAATAGTGTGTGTGTGCCATTTTGCAATGCAGTCTGTCAAGGTGATAGCCAAAGTGGTCCAATGACAGATTAGATATTTTTTCAGCACAGGTAGCCATACAGCCAAAGAGCACGCCAAATACATTGGACAGAACTCAAATAGTGTTCTTTTAGCCAGCACAAAGTATTATACCAGACCACCTTTCTTGAAGGAGATGTTTTTGCACGAAGGCAGTCTTTTTCCAAAATAGAAATGTCTCTTCGTACTGAAAAGAGTTTACAAGCAAGTCATTTTTTTAGTCTGTAAGTCTTCTGCGAGGATCAGGCACAAATGTGACCAAGGAATCATTTATATTGCTTGCAGAGGGCATTGGCTTTATACTCAAGATTTTAAGGCAAACCCTATATATCTGATGTTGTCGCTGGTGTTTGTATCTGTGCTTAATGATCATATAAGATGAATTGACAACATGGTAGTGGCTTATAATTTTGTATATATCTAAACCCTTAAAGTGGTAATCACTGCTACAGTTGTTTTCTCATTACTAGTAAACATATTACGGTTAAAAGCTGAAAATTCCTCATGAAGATACCTTTCATTCAAATACCAGCAAGCCTAGTCTAAAGCAAAAAGTAGTCTTAGTCAAAAGCTTTCCTCAGGACACTTTGCACGCATTGTGCGCAAAGTGTCCTGGGGAAAGCCGTGGACTCAATCCTAAAATCAGCGCTTTAAGGGTTAATATTAGAAAGCAGAATCTCTGGAGATGCCATAGCTGTTTCCATTAAACCAGAGCATCACAAAGTGGACACTTGAGTGGATTCAGTTCTTAGTATTGGTCTAAAGGAGGCCAGTTTCAATATGTCTAACCAGCTGAAAATGTCAAGTCTGAAAACTTCTGTTGTGGACTTTTGAAAAGTACCCTTTTAGTGCGCAGTCTGTAACCAGCCTACATGGTAGCCTCATGGTGCTCACAGAAGCAATTTATACTTGTCTGATCTTGACCAGGCAGTTTGTCCTCAATGTTGGATTCTAGAGATCAATCTTCTCAACTATTTCAGTGCCAATGTCGACAAACCTCGCTATGCCCTGAATTGATATGACCATACTAGATTCATCTTCTTTCTGAACCGATCTTTCATTCACGAACCACCATGCCTACCGTTCCAGACATAATAAATGAATATAACAAAACCCCATGTGCCAAATACTTTGCTGACCATCATCAACAAAATATTATTTCCTGGAATGTATTCCTTCGCGACCTTGAAAAAATAATCAAGGTCATCCTTTTTATGCAATGTCAAAGTTCAATTTAAAACATATTTGTAGCACATTTGGCATCATTTGCCATGTTCTTTATCAAAATACTGAATTACATATCCTTCTTCTAAGTGCTTAATTGTATTGAAAAATAGGTCAAGGTCACACAATCATTGCGTCAAGGTGACCCGAATAGTAGGTCACAAGAGACAGTTTTATGTACAATGTACTTAAGTGCAATTTTGATCTGAAAGCTCAATTCTCTTTGCCATGGATGTCCAAGCTACGCCATACCATTAAACATTCAACTCCTCTAATTAAACAGGTTTGGTAACCTAACAATATAAATCAAGCTCACTGATATTATATAACACAATGGCATTGGACATAATATATATATACCCTTTAGATTTAGAATGTCTTATTCATCATTTAATTAGACATGGAATTTTTGCACCAGAATTCTAGTTTATGCAACAACATACCCATTTTCTTTTCTGAGCTTTTGAGCGAGGATGATTCTGTTCTCATGGAAGTACTGGGCAGACATGCATCAAGTAAGAAGAGATTTATTGTCATATGGCCATCAGCGCCTTGTTGTAATGACAAGATCATAGAAGAAGAAAAAAATAGAGAAAGCCAGAGCGTCGAGAGAGGAAATCATGAAAGAGACCTTCCACAATAGGCTTATTACAAACCATTCCAATGATCAAAAGACATAATATAAAGTCATTGACAAGCTGCTGCAGCGTTTAAAAGCAACTCATCTGCCTTTATCGACTGAGCTTCCAAATAAAATTACCTCATTTCTTGCGGAACTTGAAAAGATCGAGGTCACTCACGCCATGCTTGATACAGATGAGTGGAATACCTATCTGCCGCTAGATGGCGCTTCTGTCTTGCAATTTAAAGTGAACTTTCTCCGCCTTATCAACCATAAATTTGAACAACAGGGCTGTGTGAACAGCCCATCCTCAGCTGACCTAGATATTCATGACACTTGCAGTTCTGTAAACTTGGGATAGGATCAAGGTCATCCATACTGAGTAAATCTGACATTTATAGAGGAACACTAACATGTGCAACATCAAGGTCCCAGTTCAAGTAGCTTTCAAGTTATAGTGAAGAGTAAAAGTCATGTATGTTGCACTGGTACCCCAGAAACGAGGTCAAGGTCACTCATGTACTGTTTAAGCATGACCTTCATAGAGAAACATTAACATGTGCAACATCAAGGTCCTAACTCAAAACAGATCTCACACTATCAAGCGAACAGTTAATTTCGTGTCATTTGTCATGTGACCTGTGGGAATGAGGTCAAGGTCCAAACATCAGTGAAACATGACCCCTTTGCACCATATAGGTAGACACTTATAAAAGGTACATTCCCACCAAGTTTGGCACAAATCTGGCCAAAATTGTTTAAGTTTTAATCATTACAAGAAATCCCCATGTTGAATATCTTTTGCACATGTTTTTAAAGATTTAAAAAAAACGTAAAAAATCCAAAAATCATTAGAGCGTGACTTTTTGAACACATTTGGCGGACACCTACCCAAGATACATTACCACCAAGTTTAAAGTAAATCTGACAGACAGTTTCTTCAGAGCAATCCAAATCTGATATATTATGAGAATGCATACGAATGTCCATTGACTTGCTTAATAAGCAATAGAAAAGGTGCATTTTCCGATAAGTACCCGAATTGAAAAAAAAAAAATCTTTAAAAATAAGGAATCCACAGCAGTGCTACCTAGTGAACATCTTTGCTTGATCCTTTCACAAGGAACATTTTCACCAAGTTTCAACTTAATCTGACATACCGTTCTAGATTAGAAGTGACAAGTAACGAAAAAGCACAAAAATTCATAAAACAATGGAAAAAAATTCAGCACCTCCTGGTGAACAAATTAGGAACAAGGAATCCGTAGGAGAGTTCTTATGTAATATCAAAGCAGTTGGGTGAGCGATTTTGGAGAAAAAGGTTTTGTAAGATTTGTCCAAGAAAGGAACAAAAACATTCAACAAAAAATGCAGAAATCACTTGAGTGTGACCACTTAAACAAACCTGATAGAAACCCACCCAAGGTACGTTGCCATAAATTTTGAAGTCAATCTGCTAGACGGTTTTGGAGAAGAAAACAAAAATGTGAATTAGAATTACAATGCCCATTGACTTACATAGTCATCAAAAGGAAAGGTGCATGTACCGGTAAGTACCCTAATTGAAAAAATCGTTAAAAATCAGAAATCCACAGCAGTGCCACCTAGTTAACAACTTTGTTTGACCTTTTTACAAAGAATGTATCCAGCAAATTTTAGCTTAATCTGAATGACGGTTCTGGAGAGTAGTCAAAAAAACACACACACAAAAGAAAAAAATAAGAGACGCAGCGACACTTGGTGAACAAATTCAGAACCAGGAGTCACGGAAGTGTGCCCGGGAAATATCAAAGAAAACGGACGGGCGGTTTCGTCGTCGAAGATTTTTTTAAGATTTGCCCCCAATAAGAACAATCAAACAAAAAATCACCGGAGCATAACAATTTGGACGAAGTTGGTAGAGACCCACCCAAGGCACATCCCCACCAAGTTTGAAGTGAATCTGGCTGACGGTTTTGGAGAATTGCAAAATGTGAATTGTGGACGACAGACGGACAGACGATGGATGGCTAGTCATAGCATAAGCTAAGGTGACTGACAAGTCAGCTGAGCTAAAAACTATAAGGAAATCCAGTATTACCTCCTGTCCCCTTTTACCCATACCATCGTGGCTTGTGAAGGACTAAATCGAAACCCTTTTACCTATAATAACAAAAAGCCAACGCATCTTGCCCGGATGCTGTCACGCCAACACAGGTAAAGGAAGTCCTGCCGGTGCCATGACTTAACAAACCAATTTATATATTATAAACCATTAAAAAAATTCCGTGCCGTTTCTAATCTTACTTTTCTCTCCAATATATTTGAAAGGCTTGTTGCATCCAGAAATAAATCCTACATATGTGACAATTCTAACAATGAGATATTTCAATCTGCCTGCAAAGAATTTCACAGTACAGAAACTGCTTTGATCTGTGTACAGAATGAAATCCTCTGTGTACTTGATGAAAGTGATGCAGTGCTGCTTGTGCTTCTGGATCTGCTCACAGCGTTTGACACAGTGGATCGTGATATTCTGGTAAATCGCTTAACGTGGCAACAAGGTCTATCTGGTTTGGCTCGAAACTCGGTAAGATCATACCTTAGTGACAGGAAGCAGTATGTCAGGATAAATGGTTTCTCGTGTGACAGCCATGACCTTATGTATGTTGTTTGGTAGTGTTTGGTGCTTAATCCACTGTTGTTCAACATCTATACATAGCCATTCGGTGACATTGTCCGGACACATGGGCTGTGTCCCCATCTTTATGCCGGTGACATAAAGTTGTATCTCACTTCCAAGTTTTTATAACAGTTGCCAATGAGGTCGTCGAAACCAAAATGGAGGATTGCATAGGAGAGATTCGACAATGGCAGCCTGTAAACAACCTGAAATGATGACCATGCTAAATTTTTATCCTCTAAATCTTGCTCTGACATAGCATGTTTACTGATTAGAGAAGAAAAAGTCCGTTCCTGAAGCTACCCCCCCCCCCCAAAAAAAAAAAAAACTTGGAGTCACGTTTGATTGCACCATATTCATGAGCAATCATATCAAGGATATCTGCAAGAATGTTTTTTCCACCTCCGCAATACATCAAGAGTGGGTTATAGGTTTTGTTGTTAATGGTAAGACACGCTGAAACATTAGTGCTGATAAAGTTAAGGTATATCAAAGCAGCACACTGGATTGTCCAATAGTGATTCCATTGAAATGTTTATTAATTTCCACCCCTGCACATGCAATTCTAAAATATAACCGTTCGGTATAACATAAGAACACGAAGAACATATTTGGTATGAAGGTATATCACCAGAAGTGCTGTTATCGTGATGTGTATGGAATATGTAATTTAACAGATTATAGTGTATCAAATGCGGCCGTCCTTCTGCTGTCATATATCGTTTTAATAAACCCAGACCAGAAAGCAAGGGACACTCGTGTGTTGAATGCCTCTTTGTTTAATTTGCAAAGTTATTTACGCTATTTGAGGGATTTAATGCGACCAAGATCATCTGTAAACATAAAGTTATCAAGGTTTACGTTTACAACATATGCCTTAAAGTACTCTGAAGCGGTGAACTTCAAAAGTCCTTATATACTACTTGAAGCTCATCACTGCTCCGTAGTCATTTAGGCGCTATAAAATAAATGTCAAGTTTCTCACCATTTTGAGACAAAATTTCGGGGGGGGGGATAGGGCAGGATGATTTTATACTATTCTCTTTATCCCATAAAACATGAAAAAGTGTGTTTTTTGTTTTTACTTTTTAAATTAATCATCAAGTGGACATAACACCGGGTTTGGTTTGACTTTATAGAATTAAAAGTGTGGGCACACATTTGGAGGCGGGTGTATATGCTAAAGAAGCAAATGTATTTTTAGGGCCTTATGTTGTAAATGGTGGTCCTTCAAATCAATATACATTCTGTTAGCACACTTCTGATCCTAAATACATAGAACAAGGGAACTCAAAGTATGTTTTGGTCGAAATGCGTGAAAATTAATATCATAGAAAATTTGAACTACATTTATTTTCGCAGGATAACTGAGATTGCATAAAGACACGTGGTTGTCGAGTGCAACACGAAGAACAATGAAACTTGCAAACAAGAAGACAGATATTTTAGTATAGGTGACATAGCACAATCAATAATACAAAACCACACAAACAATTATCTTCAAACAAATTGACCATAAATATCCCGGGTAAGGTACACCACCCTGAGGTCCCGCAACCACCAACATGTGTCTGTGCATGTGACAACCTAAATACTTACATTCAGAAAAGTTTACCTTCTGTTGCCTGGAAATTACAACCTGGGTTCACCCGATAAGTTTTTGGTGACTGGCAAGATTTTACCAGGGAGCAGTATATATTCAAACATCTGCAGTCGTTGAAACTAGAATTATTGAAACAGGTGCCATCTATGTCGTGATAAATGGGCTCTCCAATGTGATTGGGGAGGTTTAGAATTAAAAAAAGGAACGAAATAAAATGGTTGAATTGTACAATTTGGTGCGACGCAAAGACACTATGGAATTAAGGAATGGTGCAATGCTTGTGTAAAATCCGTCATGTGGCAACGTTGCCGTTTGCCTTGTTTTCTGATATAACATGTGATGAACTTATATGTCCGAAAAATATAATCCGAAGATGTAATCGAAAATTTAAAAATAAATCAAAACAAACAGATCTTCTATGTTCAACATGTGTTCGGGCGCAGCCTTTGCTTCGTATAGATTCAAGTTAAAAATTCAAAAAAACTCACAAAAGAAGTTTTTAAATTTTTTCCGTGACCAATCTAAGAGAAAATAACCGCGGTCGACAGCGTTTGTGCGCCACTGAGGGTCTTATGAATTGGTAATAATAATAATCACCTGGTAAGTTGAAAGATACGTTTACCTACCTTTTAGTCATGACATACTTACCAAAAAATTTGCTTTAGGTTGACAAGATATCAAGCGATCAGCTGAACTGTGTTGATAGCCTGGCTTAATGAAGTATTTTTTTTTCAAACTCATTCCACACGCAAGACAATCCAAGGTAAAAGATAATAAAATAACAAAAATAAAGATTTACATCATCAGTCATAGGTATGACACATTTAATCCTTTTTTTTATGTAATGGTCTGTTTTACTCTTAATTTCTAATGCCTTTCGGTGTATTTCGAAATGCTCACAGGCAGTGGCCTTGGCCAAAATTATTGAGGTCAATGTGACTTTGCCATTCGGAAAAGATAATATCTTTTTGACTTTATATTATCATCAATTGTTTTATCAAGAAACACTATGTATGTTGTTGGAATTAAATTGTTTATTAATATACGCATTTGGCCAATGATCACGGGGATATAATTATGGTGTCATTTCAGCATTCTTATGAATGTGCTTTTGGCACGTAATTTACAGCACGGCGGTTAACATATTTATTCCATTTAATTTTATTTTCACGTTTGTCAGACGTCGGACCAATATACATCCTTGTTCTTACTTGCAAATGGTAGTTGTAGTATTTGTAGTAGTAGGAGTAGTAGTAGAAGATGTAGTAGCAGTAGTAGTAATAATAATAATAACAATAACAATAACATTAACAATGACGATAACAATAATAATAATAATAATAATAATAATAATAATAATAATAATAATAATAATAATAATAATAATAATAATAATAATAATAATAATAATAATAATATTAATAATAAAAATAATAATAACCCCAAGGACTTGGTAGTGCATGCGTATGAACATATGTCTATCGATTCACGTTTAAGTAATACCCGATATAAGAATCCTGCAGAAATAAAAAGAAAGCTTGAAAGACAACAGAGTAAACAATACAAAAGGAACAGCATTGCAATGAATGTACGGTAAACAACATCTTTCCATTAACGTTCAGGAATAATCATATGTAATGTAAAAACAAACAGGACAAACAAAAACAGGAAAGACAAAAAAGCAGAATCCCACTTTGACGTGTACAACAGCAAAATGATTATAACTTCGTGAGCAAAAGAAGCATAATGTAAAAATCACCATTAACTTTAAACGTGACTATAAATCTTGATTTCTATTTTTTTGAAACGGATGGTGTGCTCTGCCCAAACGGAGCAATCAGAAGCAAAAGCGTTTCAATCGGTGCCGGTGTGATCAGCATACTGGAGCTATGTAACGTGACTGAGCCACTGGTACTTTTTGAAGTTGCTCCATAGCTTTAGTAAAAGAGTCACTACATGATAGTTGGTCTCCCCATATGTCTACGTTTTCCCGGTGAAACTGGTCTTTTCAGACCATTGATTAAAAAATTAAATATATATATATATATATATATATATATATATATATATATATATATATATATATATATGTGTGTGTGTGTGTGTGTGTGTATGTGTGTGTGTGTGTGTTTGTGTGTGTGTGTGTGTGTGTGTACAATTCTATGTATGTGACGCACCACGTATTCTGCCCTGTTTGTTGGTGTCCCCGTTGTGAAAGGGGTAAGTCTTAAATAAATGAAAATAAATAAATGAATAGAACAAAACACATAAATTTGAAAGGTCGCCAGCTTCATTCCTTTTACTAGATTTTGTCCTTTCTCAAAATATTATAATGAAAATTTCAGAGAAGAGTTATCGGGATAGCTTGCCGATTGCCAACAGCTTTCCTCGATGCCACCGAGGGACCTTATCGCTCAGGGTGCGGAAAACAGTTTACTCAGTACCATTATATGACCATTAAAGGGTTGGTGGTCAGAATTTAAGCGTATTTTTTACCTTGAGTCCACAGACCAATATATACTGTACTGCATTGACAATTGTGCAGATGAACATTTATTTACCTTAGATTCTTTTTATTTTCAAGACAATTATATCATGCTTGCTTTTCATTGGCCGATTTTGGCAGTGATGTTTATATTATATTGTGTTCAGTGTGACCAAAGAACGCCGTTGGTAAGAGAAAACGTCACCACCACCACCACCACCAGCAGCAGCAGCCTCCTACCCACCCACCCCCTTCCCGACCTTTTTCATGCACCTGGAATCTTTCAATCTGATTTACAATACCATGACTGGTCACAAAATGCGTTAAGCATCTTTCACATATTTTGTTGTCTGGACATATTTCGTCATTCATAACTGGTCACAAAATGCGTTAAGCATCTTTCATGTATTTTGTTTTCTGGGCATATTTCGTCATTCAGATAGCTTCAAGAAAATGCGATAAGTGTTCACCGACAGAAAATTCTTTTTAACGTAAACGGTCATTGCCCTTTTGGGGATGTGTTTTTCGCGGAGGTGTAGGAAAAGGTGTCCATGGTGGTCATTAGTGCTCCCCCAGAAAAACCCCACTGTATAAAAGACCTGAACTGATATATCCAGACCTATGAAACATGGCATATCACATACAGACGTATCCGGCAATCTCTCGTGCCCAGTTTTATTCTGAATACTATAAGATATGTTCATTATCAGGTCCGATCGAAGTATTGGAAGGGTTCAAGGCGCCATCAACAGATAATGCTCTGTCAACGATCACCTGCCCATATGGCATGACTGTGATCCAATGCGAATGTAATAAACCATGCGACGGAGCCTATATTCTACCTGATGGAACCTGTGTGGCAGTTACCGCACGAGGACTTGGTGGTGTCAAGGTAGGCAAGTGATACAGGACAGTTCATAAGCTTTACCCTTTTGACCGCTTAACCCGATGAAGGTTTTTTTCATATCTTTCAGTGCCAAGTTTCGACCGAGTCAACAGCTTTCTCCAGCGCGCTTTGGCAGCAATAGTCCAAACCAGGCCGAGAAAAACTGTTGACCAGTACCATCCAATGTCTCAGCAAGTGCAGGCCCGCTGATATGTTAATATGAGGTCGCTTTACAGAGAATGTGTATCTTGTATGGTTATACCAATTCAAAGTATTGGTTATGAAAGAAAAATTATTGTCATGATTCCAAATTCGGATTTGAGAGTTATTCCAGATCCAGGGCTGTCCTCGGGATGACTTGGACAAAGCATGCCGAAGAAAGCTGTTGACTGACTCTGAATCTAGAGGGCAAAAGAATAAAAAGAAAAATATCAGCCATTTTTGGCAAGCTGCGTTAGACATACTGAGTTTAAAGTTTACATTCGTCACAGAAAACATGAGCTGTTGTTTTGAATTCTTAGTTTGAGTAAGGAGGGTAGAAATATTTCTACCCTCCTTGGTTTGAGTAGATTGCGTCTTTTTGCGCAATGCAGTGAATGTTGAGGATGCACCGTGACAGTTCAGCAGCATATCACAGTGCCTGCTCTTGCCAAACTCAAATCATAAGCATTTTTGTATACATCTTCTGCCTATAAAGTAACAAAGCCAAAATATAGACTATCTTTGCCCTTTATTTACGGAGGGTATGTGCCGGTTAGCTTACAGTTATCTTCCTCAGAACCCTCTTACACGCGAACACAATCAATCATTCACACGCGTGAGTGCAGTGCCCCCTCGCCCAGAAAGCGAGGAATGTTACCATTTGGCCACGGCCACTCTTCTATGTACCGGTGATATCAGTTCTTTTTTTTTTTCATTAACATTAAAATCGTTAACAAAATATACATTGTCCTATCAGTCGATGGACCTTACGTTCGTTGAAATATTTTACTGATAAAACTGCCAAAGATGCAAAATTGCACCATATTATGAAGTTTTGTTAATATATTTAGATGCATTCTTCTATTACTATGTATAAAGAATTCCCTCCATAAACCTAATCATGAGCGGAATCATGAAGATAAATATTATCTTTTTCCGCAAGACGTGCATGGATTTCTCATGAATTAGTTGACAGATCACCAAATTTTTATTTCATATATCCTTTTAATCCCGCCCAGGGTTTTTTCGGCAAGTATTAACGTTTGAAAAGAATAGAGTGTTCATTCTTACGGGAGGGGGGGGGGGGGGGCGGCATATTTCCCAATGCCAATTTGTCGGGGGAGGGGCTTATTGACTGGTTTGTTCTTCAAGAAGTCCAGCATGCCTTATAACTTCATTAACATGTCTGACACAGATTTTGAAAGCATGGACATTGGTCAGTGAGTTGTTTGTCCTTTCACTCTAGTCTCCTTGGATTCAGTGACACCTCCATAGGAAAAATGACTTTACTTGTAGTCATGGCCGCCACCAAACGTAATACATTTTTCTTCACGTCTGTATGGCACCAATTTGGTTGAAAACAATGACGGATGGCACACGTTTTGAATCACAAAAGACACTTTTAATTATTTGTTTATTTTGAGGTGGATGAATCACGGCCCCACGCACTCACGGGGACGGTGCTACAAGCTAATTATGGGGTCCGACAGTATGCAAAACATTGGAATTTACATCCTGTGTGTTTCAAAATGTCATGATGAGTCTGCAGTTCAATAACTACTTTAGATCATTCTGTCCTCCTTGCAAAAAAATAGCTGCAGCTCTTATTCTGCAGAGTGTAATGAAGCAATTGAGCCATAGTTTACCATGACTGACGTGAGAAATAACCAACCTGCAAGCATACGCCGAATTTGTAAATTATGCAGCTGATTTCCGGCTTAAATTACTGTTAAGCATGCGCAGTACACTCAGACATAAATGTAGCTGGCACAGAGCCTCATTTCCGATGTCAAGCGTCATTCACTGTAAGTCTGCAGTTGGAAAACGTTGGTCTCAGAAGTACTAGCAATTAAGAGAAAAGGTATCTTTGAATCAAGTTTATAGTACAAACGAGAATGGTGTTTTTTGGTTTCAATGTCATGATGTTTGGAACTCCTCTCACCTGGCAACAGCAACATATGGACTCAAGCCCACTGGATCCAGTAACCATATTAACATTTGAGACAGCTGATGAGATTTCAAAAGACACCATGCCACAGTGATCAATGCTAATCAGGAGGTTGTGTGATATTTTTATCTACTGGCAACATCATTTTTCAAAAAAAGTACATTTCATAGGAATGCAATTTTTTTTAAAGTTTAGTTCGAGAATGGGTTCTTAGGAATCTATTTCTTCTGTTTGAGATTGTAAAGTTTGATATCGTAATACCAATCTACTTTACGGCAATGGCGGTCTGGCTACAGTGAGAAACAAATGCCAAAAATTAATTACAAGTACGTCCGATATTTACAAAGGTTTTTTGTGTGGTCTTCAACATGCAGGCAGTGGTAACATGCAGTGATATTTTGTCCGGCTATCTATTGATCCGTGACCCGCCCGCATTTGGAAACATGAAAATGATGCCTGCCGCCATTTGTCCACGTGACTACCACGTGGTGGGATGTGCAATTCATTCACAGTAAGTTATAATGGATTACCAGTTATGTATTTTAGTATTATGATAGCTGAAATCAGTGAATGAATATCCCACTCGTTTTGTTTTATGTAGTGTGTTTTAAAGCTTAATATTTTATTGTTGCGTGTTATTTGTATATTATTATTATTATTATTATTATTATTATTATTATTATTATTATTATTATTATTATTATTATTATTATTATTACTATTACTATTATTATTATTACTATTATTATTATGATTATTATTATTATTATTATTATTATTATTATTATTATTATTATTATTATTATTATTATTATTATTATTATTAGTTATTTATTTATTTATTTATTTATTTATTTATTTATTTATTTATTTATTTATTTATTTTTTATCTATTTATTTTTTTTTACGCGCATGAATTCGGGGGGGGGGGGGGCAGCGTGATAAAGTTTCTGGCAATTTTTAGAAAACCTCAGATAAATGATAAGTTCTTTTTTTTATTTTTATTTCTTAATTATAACAGCAAATTATGACGTCAACTAATAGCCATCAGGAAGACTTCATGGTAGTGCAATGTCATATTAAACTTTGCAAATCAGTAGTTCCAAAGGTCGTCTGCTTCAATTATTTTATTAAACGTTGTCTTTTCTCAAAGTATACTCAATGGAAATTTCAGAGTGACTTACCAGGGTCAGGTGCTAGTAGTCCACAGCTTTCCGAGGCTACCCTGGACCTATAGTAGGCCGAGAAAAGCTGCTACCTCAGTTTAATGCTATTACCTTTTAAGAGTTAACAAGTGTTTACTTCATGTTGACTGTCTTGGAAATCAAGCACATATATCTCATTGCACAACTCTCGTATTTGCTCCCAGGGAAAACATGTATTTTATGTAGGTCTTTGAGAGGCAGCTATGTGGCCATCTGTTTCCAAAACTTTGATGAATTCATGAACTCTTCTCGAAGATGAAACGGACATTTACATGTAACTGACACATTTATGTCCATTTAATATTGATTAAAAAAATACACGAGAAAAAATTAAAACAATCATACATTTTCTTACGTTACAGAGAGGCAGCAGTTCGACACAGTCGTGGAAGGGGATGGAAAAATCATTTGGAGGGGTCCTGTGTGACTCCACATACCTGTCCAGAGGCCAAAGGCTGTGCTGCCCAGGCCTTGTGTGTGCCTACAGTTGCAAGTAAATTCAACTATACTCTGTGACCCTTTGGTGCCCAAATTTGTTTTCTTGCAGGAGAACAGGCAACGCATGTGCATACCGGCCGTTAGGAATATTATCTCTTCTATACCTTTGCTTTGATTTAATTGCTCTTAACAATGATGTTGAATGAAAGCATGCCATAAACACATATCCGTTTAATTCAAAACATTTATATTCACTCTTTTGTCAGCATCAAAAAATAGGGACAAAGTTGGAGTTCGACTTGTGATGAGAGCAATAGCTCACGTGCAAGCGATGTGCTGTTGTTCTTCCATGCAACCGACTTAACAATAGAAACTTGCAAAAATACCCTCAATTTTACATACCAGGCCCAATGTATTGAAAAAAATTAACCTGTTAAAAGAGACTCTGTTTAAGTTTTGTATACTTAAAACGAAAAAAAAGCAATTTTATAGTGTGCAACTATAATGATACGACAGTAAATCGTCGCAAGATTGGCAAAAGGTATAAGTTTATGCTTGATAGACTAACTCATCAATATACACATAGTTTAGTTGTTCGTTTGTCTGTTCGTCTGTCTGTCTCCATCTATTCACTTATTTATCTTTCTATTCAGCTATTAATCTATCCGTTATTCATTTATTTATTTATATATTTATTTATTTATTTAATTATTTATATATTTATTTATCTATTTATTTATTTGTTTATTTATTCATCATTCATTTATTCATTTATTCATTTATTCATTTATTTATGTGTTAACCTTGTATATGTATATGAATTGCTTATTCTTTTCAGTACAGGCACACCAAGGTGCTGCATGGCGTTCCAGAGACCCGGGGAAGTACATTTACAAACACATGCTTGTGGAAGAGAAACTTAGAAACAAAATTGCGTGCGCATGGCGGTGCAAATCTTTACCTGGGTGCGCAGCGTTCACAACAAACAAAGCCACAAATTTATGCATGCTGCACACCGGTGTCACCTTGCCGGCGACAGCGTGGACAACTGCATCGGGGGCAAGAAACTATCAACTGGTGTGGGATATTTGACCTTTTTCCTCTCAAACTAACACCCGGGTGCCAGGTGTCATATGTTTCTATGTTGTGTTACAATAATAATGATAATGATAATAATAATAATAATAATAATAATAATAATAATAATAATAATAATAATAATAATAATGTAAAATAATAATAATAATAATAATAATAATAATGTAAAATAATAATAATAATAATAATAATAATAATAATGTAAAATAATAATAATAATAATAATAATAATGTAAAATAATAATAATAAATAATAATAATAATAATAATAATAATAATAATAATAATAATAATAATAATAATAATGTAAAATAATAATAATAATAATAATAATAATAATAATAATAAAAATAATAATAATAATAACAATAATCACAAATGGAAAACGATGCCTAATATATCGGGACAGTATGTCCAGTTCAACAACGTTTCTTTGCGTGCTTTAATATGACTCCAACTCATTCCAGCGACGATTATTGTCTTTGTATTACTTGTAAGGCAATGGTAAAGCTGAAGGAGAACCCACATAGTTTAGGACCGTGCGAAAAGCCTTGTACATCAATACGCATGTGGGAAAAATATCGTACTGTGCGTCAACTTGACGACCCCATGTCCAGCTCGCTTTCGCGTATTCTCGCGAAAACGTTGTGCCAATTGCCACTTTTCATTGCCCAAAAGCTTTCAAATTAAAATTACACACAGGCAGTTTCGCACTGATCCATAAACTAGGATGGCGTGCTTTGACGGGGACCATATCGACAATTGCCCATGTCAATCCACAATGTGTGGACCTATTCGTTTTAAATGTAACGATAGACAAATTTCCTTTTGTATAGTCCATATTTATGCATCAATTTTTGAAATCATTCACCGCACTGTTGTGTTATTATTTCTGAGTACACCAGCCGTCACTATCATAAAATGACAAATCTAAGATAGTCCATAATTGCCCTTGTCCGGCCGTCCGTTGTGGAAATGACATCCCGCTGATTTCAACCATCCAGACAGCACGCTGTGCTAGTTCACGGATCTGCTCGTGTGCAATTTTGAATCTGAAACCTTTTGTCCGATTAAATGTAGCAATTGGCACAAAGTTTTTTCTTTGCGAGAATGCCCTAAAATAAGCTTGGACAAGGGATCCTTAAGCAAACGCACGGGGCGTAAATCTTTTTCCCACACGCATATTAAAGTACAAAGCTTTTCGCACGATGCTAAACCATGCGAGTCAGCTTTTCGGTGTTGTCCATAGGCACGTCGTCGACCAACCGGATATGCATGTACAAAACACCGCTATATTCACATTCTTTTACATATATATTGCCCCATCATCTTGACCCATCAAGCAAGACAAAACTGTGGTATGAAGGAATATTTTTAGAGTGGATATGATTCACTAATTTAATAAATCCAACAAAATTCAAAGAAGCCCTCGACATTCAGACGTAGCGATACTTCATCTACCGTGCAAAATGTACATTTACATGTAGGTCAACAGAGACAGCGATACATCATCGAAAAGTTCCAAGGACCGACGTCACCATGTATCTGTTCATATGTCATTTATTGTCGCAAAATGCATATAAAAATAACAGTCTTCATGGTTGCACAGGTACATCGTACAGTTCGCATTTCGTTGACTGGCTTTCACCTTATCAGTACGTCCTTGGCGACAGGAAAAGGCGACTGATAATATGGCATGAGGTGTGGACGAACAGTATATTATTGATTAAAACTTTTCATGGGGCTCCAACATTAAACTGTCCAAAGTCGTTCGGATGTAACTTATCGTCTGCTTGAATGTTTTCACTAAATATTATGTAAATGCAAACCATTTTACTTAGAATTATTCACATTTATCATGATGGCACGCCAAGGTCAAGAGATTTCCTTGGCATGGATGACTCACATCATAGAAAACTAATGACTAAGCCCCGCTTCGGGCGGGAAAGGTATAATATATATAATATGCATCGAATGCAAACAGAAATTCTGAAACTCATTATCTGAGTGTTTTTAAATGCACAACTGGCTTTGCCACACGTGCCTTTGAAGTAATAGCCGTAGTGGCATCAAATACTGCTCTATAATCTGAACAACCTAAGAAAACCTTACTAATTTGAACCATCTCTCTGTGTATATTTATTTTCCTTTCCCACAATCTTTGTCTTGCAAACAATGCTGATACGGCGGCATATTGAATTACGTGGTGTCACAACTCATGAAACAAAGCGTAGATGTACCATAATTTTTTCAAAAAGTAACTTAATCCTGATTATATATATATATATATATATATATATATATATATATATATATATATATATATATATATATATTATATATATATATATATATATATATATATATATATATACAATATATATATTGATATACAGAATATTTGATACATACCTGTTTCTTACAGACGTTATGAAATTAATAGATATTCACTCATGTGGACCCAAACATCATGAAAAAGTGTTTGTACTTAAATTCAACTTGTAACCTGTAGAATCTAGCAAATCATGACATTTTTAAAGTTAGTGTAAACGTATTTTTATTTTCCATAACTTGAAAAACAGGATTGGAGAACAAGCCGACGGCTTCTTTCAACTCCTCTCCTTTATACAAAGTTACAATACAACATAACAATATGAAAACTGACATGACTGCCCAAGTACTGTTAAGTATGTTTACACATACCAACCAAACTCATTAAAACACTGGCTCTTGGGCTTGGCTTTAAAGTAAGAAGATTATTAATAAGGCTTGAGTATATATTGAATTTAGAATGATACCACCACAAGTTAAAGTTGAAAATTTGAAATGTTTACCATGCACGTCCAAACATTTTTGAAGTTAATATAAATTCGTGTACCAAACTGAAAATTTCTTCGTTTTGTGTGTCAGAGATACGGGGATTTCCACATAGTAGAGTTTTTACACTAGACCTAGAAGCCACTGGGAACTCTCTAAATAAACGGTCTCGAATAGTTTTGTAATTTTCACAATCCAATAGAAAATGATTTGTTGTTTCTGAACCTAGACCACAAGAACATGTCTGATCACTAACTAAATTATGTTTAAAAAGATGATGGTTTTTAAAGTTAAGATTATGAAGCTATCAAAGCATTATATCCGACCATTTAGTTAACATGTTCCCTGTATGCTTTGTCGTAACAGACAATTCGTGCACTGATGTTCACCCTTTTCTCTGGTAATTGGCTTTTCTTGCCAGGTGTGTTGTGTTGGGCGGCAGTGACCTCTGTGACAAAATGAACGGTTTAAAGGTCCTGCCATACTACAACGTAAGGAATTGGTTTTGCTGAGTTTGTTCACCTGTGACCCATGTGTCCATGTTAACGTTAATATTTTTGCATCAAACATCATGGTGGCGCATTCTCACTTTGACATAGTCTTGCTCATCTGCTTTAATTTGTTACATGATATATAACGTCAGGGGTGTGATGCACAAATTGTCAATCAGGATATATTTTGTAAATCGTTTATATCCAAAACCATAATTATTATTTGGCAACAATGCCAGTGCTATCACCAGTAGGCACTCTAGGATGATGAAATACTAGTAATGGTAAAGATACAATGATGGACTCTGGAGGATTTCTCTCGTCAAAAAATAAACTAAACACGTGATCAGGGGTGTAACACGTGATATCCGACATGACGCATACTTGTAATTATCGTATAAGACTGTGATTGCCAATATATGTATCTCCGCTGCGTATGATGTCAGACGGCCAGTCCATATGAAAAAATAGACGAGTGTCTGAAACTCCCTAAATGGGATTTACCATAAGTTTTACTTAGATAAGTATAATTTACCTCCAACTTATGCCTGATCCCTTAAACAAATACAGTCACAAAAAATATTTTTGAGGATAACAAAATTGAGGTAACCTCCAAGTTGATTCTCGAGCTTTGCCAGCCACTTAATGGAAGACTGCCAAACCACATTTACAATGGAGAAAATTGCATAATTGGTACAGACACAAATTGAACTTCTTTAATACATGCATAATTATTAACTGACAGTTCTACCTTTATTGTTTTGTACTGTTTGCTTAAACAAGCATTCTTTTTATTGTGCTCGATGGTCTTTGTATCCCAGCTGTGTACGAATAAAGATATGTATGTAGAACCATTTTCACAGATGTTGTCAATTTACAAATTTGTTTTACCGAGTTGATGTAGACTTGCAGGACTTTAAAAACATATATCAGGGATTTTTATGTCTGTGTGCCAACACACATATTCTGTTTTGTATGTTTCTTTCTTCTTTCTTTCTTTCTTTCTTTCTTCCTTTCTATCTTTCTCTTTTTCTTTCTTTCTTTTTCTCTTCTTTACTAGCAATGTTGCCCGACAATTTTTTGGACTCAATTACACTTAGAAACTATAAGCTTGATTTTGTTATGATTCCGACCTTCTGAATATTAGCAAAACTCAATAAAGAATGACAACAATAATATAACTTTAACAATAACAATATGTTGACAATCAAAATCAGACCTAAGCAGGTAAACTTATCTCCGCTGGTCTGCCAATAGTTAAACAGTTTTAGGTAAATCCTTATCCCTCGTGAGATTTTCCATAGGTACTGTCCCCAGTTCCAAGTCCCATGACAACTGCCAAATGATCTGGTATAAATCCCACAGAGGTGTGGTTTGGTTTCAATGTGGTACTGAAAGGTGTGGTGCTGATCCAAATCCCACAGAGGTGCAGTTTGGTTCCAATATGGTACAATTAACACGAAATATACCAGTCCCCTCAAAGATACTGTCCACTTCTCCACAGGTAATAACAGTAGCTCATAGTCCCGATGGCTTGTGGTCGCACAGCTTCTGTCAGATCTTCAGAATTCTCTCCCCAGTCAGGTAAATATCTGCTTTATATATATATAGACAGAGAAATCTCCAATTTGTTCCAGGATTTTCCAGTCCAGTCTCACATCTCAGTGCATTGAGTGAGACCTGTCTCTGATCTTTCTAGATCACCTCAGAAATGTGTATAGACATTACAATGAAATGAGTCATATGAATGTAGATCAACACTTTGTTTAGAAACTGCCTGAGAGTCACCCCAACAAAGTAAGCTAACTATGTGGCCTGGTACATACTCAATCAGTACAGTGACCTCCAGAATAAAAACAAACAGGCATACCCACGTCAATAACAGTATGGTTAGAGATCCATACATGAAGACTAGTCATTGTACAAAGGATGTTGAGTGTATTTAAGATTCTGCAAATGCAGGGCTTTAAAATTTTTTAACTTATTTATCTTCAAGACTATTTTAGCTGGAGATGTGATGCCAAACGTTACTCCTATGTTATTGGCCATTGTGTATCTTCCTGAATACAATGTAAAAGTTGCTGCATTTAGATTTATGTCAATTTGGGGTATTTCAAATTTTAACTCTTGAATTTCTCAAGATTATGATAAAAAGAGGTATGATCCCAAGTTTTATACGTTAACGACATTTGCAATAATGTATACAGAACAGAAGTTGTTGCATTTGAAGTTTTGCTAATTAGGAGTAATTCAAATTAGAAAACTTGATTATCTTCTAAATAAGATGGGGAGGGGGATGCAACTGCAGCAAATACAACCAGATCAACAGGTTTGTACAATTCTTTTGTGTAACCATGGAGACGGTGTAATAAAGCAGTCTGGGGTGGGTCATTTTTGTGCAAGGACTGTTTCAGGCTGGCAGGCAAGGCACGCAACCAGTGTCTGCAGATTGGTTCTTTAAGCTCTGCTGATTTTAGTGACAGTAAAATTTTCCTGATAATAATATATTTACTAGAGTTGTCATGGCTTTCGTATGTATTATGATCAATGTAACTTGTTCATGGAATTTTTAACACTTTCTTCCAAATTTTACCTGCATGGCGGTTGAAATTGCCTGTTGATGGTGTATTTGATTTCCTACACTGGAAATATTTTCTTGGAAGGAATCCCATTTGCAATTTAATTACGCCAAAAAACCCCAGATATTTTTTCCACTGCAACACCCAATGCCGTTTTATTTTGTGTTTGGCTTGCCTGTTGTCTCTCCATCAATATTGCAATTGCAATGCGGAAGCAAAACAACGTATTCATAGCATTTCAAAATATTCATATTTTGAAGGTACACAGGCAGAGTTGCTATTAAACAAATAATCTTTTCTTGCCTTTATCTGTGTTTGTTTTGAATTATGGTAATTTAAATTTGAATTTCTCACAATTTGGGGTACCTTCCAAATTGCAAGCTCCTATTTGAAAAACTCCTAAATGAAGACAATTCTTGACAGCTGTTTGAAATCCTA
Organism: Hermodice carunculata; assembly: GCA_964020975.1. Taxonomy (NCBI): domain Eukaryota; kingdom Metazoa; phylum Annelida; class Polychaeta; order Eunicida; family Amphinomidae; genus Hermodice; species Hermodice carunculata. The sequence continues at coordinate 34,009,551 of OZ026621.1, forward strand.
GAGGTTCATATCCATCTTGTGGAAAAACTTCATCATTTTATTTAACATGTAAAGAGTTTTTTTTAATATCGGATATGTAAAATAACACCTCATTGTCACAAACTTTATGTTTGATCAACAATTAGCTCTCTTCTCAGAATTGAAATAATTCCCTTTTGGGAAACACATGCTTTTAAAATGTTTATACCAATACTTTTCAACCTACGGAAATTCAAAGGTTATTATTGCACAAATGTTTTTTAGTGTATCTCCTGTCTCAACATGCTACATAATGCTCCGGATTTTTCAACTCCAATTTTGGAAGGGAACTGGAGATGACGACTTTCAATTTTCTTTTCATTTTTTTATTGGAGGAAGGCAAAGGTTTCTTATGGATTTCGCGTTTGGCGTCAAATATTGGTCATGCAATTCACATTTTAAGTTTGTGATTTTGATGCTTCCTTCGGGCCAAGTATTTATACAATCGATATGCAGTGTGCTCATCTGTGATATAAGCTCCGATTTCTTTGTTTTAAAACTTTCCATTATGGCTGCGGAGCGCTGGTTGACCGAAAAATTCACCGCCAACAACTCTTGCAATATTGTTCGCTGTAGACCATGCCTTATATAAACAATTAATTAATATATGACAGTTGTAGAGAGCTAGGCGCAAGGTCAGTTTACCCGTGAGAGCATTCCAATCATTTTGTTGTACGTATGTTTCATGTCACGCACCATGCTGGAGAAAGGTCACCGTACGTTCCCCTTTAACCTTCGACCCCTCTGGTCACCGCGAATATAAATGGCACTGTGGTCATTTCAGATAACACGAGACCAAATTAGTCTATTGTCAGGTAAGTAAGTTTTAAGTATGATCCTGTCTGAAAAAAGGCGATGGTCAATACTATGTGTGTTAGATATTCCTGAGTTATAACAAAGAACAATGAAAGGTCCTGCCAACGAATATCATGTATCATTGCAGAAGTGATGACGCACTTATGATTTCAAGTATGTTTCACATTCAACCTAAACTCACTACCTTCGCTCCAACATTTTTAAATAGGCTGCCTCTTCCCTTTGTATGACCAGTTTTGTTAAAATCTTAGGATGGTGCCAATTTAGTTCTTAGCGAAACACCCACACCCTAACAGAACTTCAGCAATTAAGGAAAGCTATGGTACAGGGAGTACTACATGGGTATGCAATATACACAAGCAGTCGGGTTAAGTAAGGTAAAAGGAAGGCCTAAAACAAAACTACACGAATGGAAAGACAGATGGAAGATAGAAGGCTAATTGAACAAATAAATGGAGATCTCACTAGGAGAATTTTGGGGGTGATTCAAGAGAAGATAGGCATAAAGAAAGTCCCAGCTGAGAATATGAGTAACATAATAGACCTAGATCGGAAGGAAACAATAAGAATAAGAATAAAAAGAGGAATAGACTGTATAATAGAGGCTACCAAAGAAATAACAAGCAGCCTGAAGATGATATAGACGGGGACAGTAAGCAGCTACTGTTCAACAGAGTTATCAAAAAGAAACAAATACCAAGGGAGTAGAATCTACTTATAATTTCTAACATTCCGGCAAAGGGTTCAACAGAGCAGGAGATCGACTGAAATGTTCGGGGGGGGGGGGGGCATAGCTCTTTCCTCCGTATGGAAAAAATATCCAATAGGTTGATGTACATTGCTTTTACTATTCAAGAACATTGCCTAAAAATCCTAACACACTAGGCTTTTCTCATAGAGTCTCTTTCCACACCCTATCATATGCCTTCGTCACATCTAAGAAGTCCATGAAACTGTTTTATTATTATTATTATTATTATTATTATTATTATTATTATTATTATTATTATTATTATTATTATTATTATTATTATTATTACTACTACTACTACTACTACTACTATTACTACTACTACTACTACTGCTATCGCTATTATATTTTATTAGCTCACAGTCTTGATAATCTATTACATGAGACATATACAATGTACATAAAATACAACACACAGTACGAAATTGGTTGAAAACCAAACCTTTAGAGATACCGGAGTAAGACCGATACAGTGAATATCCACAATAATTATCAATACTTCATAAGAAAAAATAAAAACATCCAGTCAGCAAAACTTGTAATATATATTCATCAGCCGAAGGCCAAATGAAACATTCACGGTGTATAAGGGAGCACAGAGCCCCTGCAACTCTGTCGTCACCATGACAAGTAATGGGTGAGTATTAAGTCTCAGAAAAGGCAACATGCCACGGTGAAAAACCATACTCAATATTTCTATCAACAATCATACAGGTGTTCATGTACCACGGACGATATATTCAGCAATGGTGTGTGCATAATAGCTAGGCAATAAAGGTCCGTTTTGAAGAATCCTTTAGAAATGCGAATTTCGCCACAAACAAAAAGTACTTGTTAACACTGGCTGTTTTGTGTACTTTTGACAGCTTGTTTTTGCACTTGGTACCGAGGGATAGACCAGTTCATAGGACTCGGGTTAATTCGCTTCGTTTTGGGAAGCTCGCAGTGCTTTGTTTATATTTTGTGCTCTACCACGCTGGCCGGATTACGCGTGGAAGGATCAGAAAGTAAAACACAGGATGTGCTTGGATTAAATAAAAAAAAATCAAACTGGCAGCGAACTAAAAATGCACGTTTCACCACTGATGTGACATTTTAGGTGAACAAATTTGCACTGCTCAGCACAATCCATACTGTAATCACTAGCATTAGCAGTGGCATCCGTTGTAAACATAAAGGCGTGTGTGGAAGTTGTACTGTTCAATAATTCACGAAACCCTGAGTTTTGTTCACAAAACCGTGGGTTTTGCTTTTCAAAACCCTGGTTTTGTAGCAAAACCCTCAGTTTTGCTAACAAAACCACAGGTTTTATCACATAACCCTACCCTGGGTTTTGTTAGCAAAACCCAGAGTTTTGTTACAAAACCTTGGGTTTTGCTTAGTTATTGAATTTTGATTTCATCTTGGACAAACCCCGGGGTTGTGCTACAAAACTCTGGGTTTTGTGTACAAAACCGTGGATTTCCTGAACAAAATCCAGGGTTTCGGTACGAAACCGTAGGTTTTGTAGGAAAACTTTGGGTTTTGAGCACGAACCCCACAGTTTAAGAGCAAAACTCCGAGTTTTGATCTCAAAACCCTCGGTTTTGTTATTTTTTTAACAAAACCCATAGTTTTGTTCCTAAAACCCTCGGTTTAGCCAGAAAACCGTGGGTTTTGTAACACTTTGAAATAACAGAACAAAACCATGGGTTTTGTGACATTGCAAAACTCTGGGTTTTGTGACATCACGAATCCCAGGGTTTTGAAAAAGTGCAATACCTAGGGTTTTGTAGCCAACTAATCATGACAGCTGTAACTTGGTAGGTGTTGCTGGGCTACTCAACTTACAAATAGCGTCAAACTACAAGTGGCTCAGTTATTGTGATCAATAACACGATTATTGGTTACCACGTGCAAAGTATACCTCTTAGCGACAGGATGAGAATATAAGTTATGTATTAGTTAAAGGACGAGAGGTTGTGCATCCAGTGTTCAAAATAATCCACACGCCGGCGCGAAGAGCCGCATTGACTATTGAAAGCACAGCCTCGAGCTTTTTAATTTGCGTGAAACATTCAATTCATTGCAAATAATTAATTTATCGCACGATATAAGATGGAGCCCTGGGAATTTTGATCTAAATAGCGTTTTCGGTCCGATTCTTCAACCATTATTGTCTGAAATATTCAACAGTTCTTGGTTGCGGTCATCTTGGCTTGGACTGGCATGACCTGGATGTAAAGGAGTAAACAAAGCCGCGTGGTCCGACCACTATCGAATATGAGACAGAAACCTAACTGCTTCCTACAAGCTAACGTGGCCACACGCTTAGCGTGTCGGACTGCGGGTCTGGAGAGGCCGGATCGATCCTGATCAATTCCTTTCATTTTCTAATTAATTAATTTAATCGAGCAGAAATTTTGGACTTGGATATTTCTCAAAGTTGAAGTTGTTGGTTCTGGTAAAAGAACAATACTGTGACGTCAGAAAATGTCTAACTGGCTTTTGGTTTGATGTCATTTATATGTCAAATGGTGGGCGAGCATGCACACTGAACCATTCGATAGTTCTTGAAAAGGTGCCAGGCTATCTTGGCGTTATTTGCAGTGCCCGTCAACAATAAAAAAAAAATGTACACAACTCAGTACTGGGAATTGGTAGTTTGTATGGGGGTAGTGGCTGCCACAGGGACATGCCGTTACAGACGGGGTTTTCACCCTTCCGGTTGCAGAGCTCCCGGGGAAGAGCTTTAGTATCTTTCACCAGAGCTGACACAGAAATAGATGCAAAATTCTGAATGGTGGGAATGAAGGTGGAGTTAAAGAATACCATGCAACAATTTAAGACTTTGTCGTTTTGAGATAATTATCACCACGACATGATGTGGCGGTCGTTTTGTAATCAACGGTCGCATAATTGCAGCGGCACAACGTACGGTAGATTTTAACGACGCGGCAGATCAGAGGCCTTAAGCTGTTAAAACCTCAGCCCAGTCGCACGGTCCCAGAAACTGAAAATCATTCTTCATCTATTAAATTTCTTAAAAACACATATACGATATACATCTTCCATGTTTTCTCTTGTACTACCTAAAATATGAGCTTATGAAGTGCACACAGTGATAAAATACACGATGTTTAAGTCGCGAATCGATGGAAGTTTTCCGAGATCCACCATCTTAACATGATATTGGTTTACAGCAAGGTCAGCAAGCAAGCCGTGTTGTGAGAGGTTGGTGTATCCATATGACCAGTTTTGCAGTAAAATACAAAACCGCGGGTTTTGTGACATCACGAATCCCAGGGTTTTGCGAATTATTCAAAACCGTGGGTTTTCTGACGACAGAAAACCCTGAGTTTTGCAAATAATTGAACACAACAACTGCAAAACCCAGGGTTATCATGACAAACTCATGGTTTTGAAACAAAACCGTGAGTTTTGTGAAAGATTGGCTACAAAGCAAAACCCTGGGTTTTGTTACAAAACCAAGAGTTTTGTGTACAAATCCCTGGGTTTTGATACAAAACCCAGGGTTTGGTCTACAAAACCCTGGTTTTTGTAATGAAACCCAGGGTTTTGTGCACATTATTGAACAAAATTAAGAAATTATGATATTTGTTTTGTTTTCCTGGGTAGTTTACAAAACCCAGGGGTTCGTGCAAAACTGTAGGATTTGCAAAGCAAAAATCAGTTTCGAAACAAAACTCACGGTTTTGCAAACAATACCCTAGGTTTTGTTTAAAAACTCTGGGTTTTGTGAGCAAAACTCACGGTTTTGGTACAAAACCTTGGGTTTTGTGAATTATTGAACAGTACAACTTCGATAGGCGTGGGCCAAACTCGGCCACTTGCTGATTGGACAATCAGGCCAACAATGGAATGCATAATTCATCAAGGTCCGGAAAAGCTCGGTACAACTCGGTATGAACAGCTCTGTTGGCCACTGCACACAGTACACAGTTGTCATCAGTGTGAAAATAGTTTAATGATCGATTCTGGGCGACAACGTGTGGAATAGGTTAAAACGACAGGTTTTATTGCAGTCTGTTACATGCATTGATACCATCTTGGCTCGGGGATAGAATGTAGATAATTAAGCCTGTAGAATATTGTGCCGCTCGTAATGTGATCTTGTATTGCTATTCGGTCATTTGCTTCGAATATCAGAATAGAAACATGGAATCTCATCACACTGGTCAATTAGTTATCAACAGACCTTCACTACTTATTTGCACATGCAAACAAGCTCATTACATTACGTCGAGGAACTGGTGGTATCATATTCACACTGACAAAGCTTACTGACTGGAATAAAGATTCCACCTTCTAAAAATTATTAAAATTGCTAGTTCATGTTACATGGTCTTGTGAAGAGCGAAATTTTGCGTTTGGGCAATACAATAAAGGAATACGTTCAACGGCAATTGTAGGTCAACTACAAATTTTATGATTTTACACTGGAGTCGCTTTGGGGTATATTTAAGTCTAAATTTGGACGTTCAATTGGCAAAGTTATATTGGAAAATTTCCGAAAGACTATGTTACTGCAGAGATGTTGAGCTTAACATATGCGTATATTATAGTCACAGAGACATGCATTTAAAAAGTCCCTAGTATGGTATGGCTGGGAAATTGCCAGTGCGACAGAAAAGTTCGTGGCTTTAAATGCCATAACTTGCGAATGTCTCTTGTTGCAACATCAGATTTCTTACTTTTCATGTTTTGCCTTTCAATTATATTTTGAAAAAGTTAAGTATTCTGTTTGCTCGATGCATTTTTAGCCGGAAAATGTCAGGTGAACCCACTGTGACATTTTCTTCTGGCCGACACTTCGTTCTATCAAGCTGTGCGCGTGCATGTGCCAGCAGAGAATGACGTGGAAAGCTGTTGCTTTATAATAGTCGTAATCTGTGACTTCGACATTACCATACAGCCTGCGTTACGTACGCTTTCGTACCAATAAGACTCAAAGGGTAGTAATTAGTGTTAATTTTGTGGCTGTTTTGCATTGATACCAGTAATATATCTGAGAAGAAATGCATCAAAGAAAGATGATAATGTATGTATGTATGTATGTATGTATGTATTATATATATATATATATATATATATATATATATATATATATATATATATATATATATATATATATATATATATATATATATATATATATATATATATATATAAACAAAAAGCGCGTGAACTCGCCACACAAATACCGGTACATGAGGTTCTGGCACCAAAGGAACATAAGGAACATACCGAGACAATTTCAATTATGAATGGTGATGTCGGACGTATGCATGAATTTGGTATACTTACAAAAACAAGCTAGATACTTAGCTGGTAACGATAAATAATGCACTATCAATATTAATACTACTTTAAAAATGATTGATTTAATCCCCTCGGATTTTTACCATGTGACTTTCAAAATTTCAAATGGTTTTAATGGTGATATTTTCTATAAAAATCAACAAATCAATCAGAATCTTTGTAGCTCGTTCAATTATATATATATATATATATATATATATATATATATATATATATATATATATATATATATATATATATACATATATTATACAGATATTGGATGGCAGGGAGTCCAATATAACGTTTCGGAGTCCCGTAAACTTCATATTGGACGACCTGCCATCCCACATCTGTTATGTTCTGCAATTTGTATGATTTTCTTTGTATAAATATAGAAGTCTGAAACACTCTAAAGTTAAATCACAAAATTTATTTGCCATTGAAAGTTTACACATTTTGCCTGAAGCTAGGGAAAAGCCCCAGTGAACGTCATTTCCGTTGTGACGTCGTGGCGCACGGGGATTGCCTCGAGCTGTCCAATATAACGATCCAATATAACATTTACAGGGCAGGCACGTGGTACAAATAGAGACAGCTGATTGGCTACTAATGGACTAATGCAGAATACATTTGTTTATCTGTCTTGGGTGGTTAATGGGCAAATTTACACGGCTAACGTAAAATATACTATGGAATAGGTCGTACAACTGGCTTGTGGGACATGCCCGTTGTCTGCGGGTTGATGGTAAATTTTGAGTTACCCATAAACCACCTGGGATATAAATACACATATTATATATATATTATATATATATATATATATATAATATATATATACTATATATATATAATATATATATATATGTATATATATATATATATATATATATATATATATATATATAGTATATACATACATACATGTGTATATGTATATATATACATGTATATATATATGTATGTATATATTAAATAGAAAAAGAAAATAAGCTTACAGCAGCAGTAGATTGTCGCTTTATAGCAACTTTATAGCCGCTGTGTATCGGCTTTACACCATTTTCATATGTAAATGAATTAGCGGCTATACAGCTATTAGGTTGCTACTATATAGCCACCACACAAATAACTGCATATAGTTTTTCATATAGTGTGAGTGTATGTATAGCGGCTATATAGCCGCGTTATAGCGGCTCTATAGCCACTCGGACGATATATGTGCTTTTAATTTATCAGTGACAGCATAGCCACTATGCTGTCACTCATAAGCTATTTATGTGTACACTTACATCATCGCCTAGATACACTCAAATGTACACGAGTATGTATGCTGAAAATAAAACAGAATCAATATTTGGGATAAAATGCTATTTGATCCTCTATTCTCTCTAGTGGTGAGGAAAGAGGATGCACTACTGACAAAAAATCATTCTCTACTTCAGCTTGAACTATAGAAAAAACAACGCGAGGTACATGGTGTAAAGGCCATTCATGTATCATGCCAGCCTGCTGATCAAGGGAAAAATAAAATCACTTCCTCAACACATTGTACTTAATTCTTTCCCCCTTAAACCGGCCAAAACCGGCTGGTGGTCAAATGTCGTCTGCTTCAGCGTTTTCAACTGATTTCAACAGCAATGAACAACAATTTGACTGAGAATTGAAGATGAGACTTATCAAGACAACATGACCCAGATCAACAGCTTTCCTCTGTTGACTCAGTCTTAATTCAAGGGGGAAAGGGTTAATAAACACAATCTTATATGTTGCAAGTCTATTTCAAGACACTTCATACATAGTTATGCAGTTTTTTATGCTAAATCGAAGTTAGATTATTAAATCTGCAAGCATAAATGCTTACCTTGCAACCTGTGAAGTTCTTCTGTTTTCAAAATGAAGAGAACCGTCAGGATAGAATGGTGTTCAATTGAATTAGTTCTGTGGCTACCTGTAGTAGATGTAAAACCACTGTACTGCTTCTCCAATCTTTGAACTTATGGGAATGCACTGCAGTAATGTAGTGATGCTGACTTCTGGGACAGGAATCGTTATATAGCGGCTCTATCAGAGTATAAGCTATGGCAACCTAGTTGCATCTGGTGAAGCTCAGATTTAGCAGCTATATAACGGCAGCCTCTTTAAATGCCTCTTTAGCGGCGGTAAAAATGTTGCGACAGCCTAGTGGCTATGTAGCCGCTATACAGCTGCAACACCATCGCAACCTTTCTTTTTCGTATGGGTTGGTACAGTTGGTATGTGTTTTTCCCATTTTTGGCCAGGTGATTGGTGCCGAAGGTTTCTGCTTCGATGCCCGTCCATTCCGTGCTCATAACACACGCACACACACACACACACACACACACACACACACAGACACATGTGTGTGTGTGTGTGTGTGTGTGTGTGTGTGTGTGTGTGTATTTAAACATATGGGGGGGGTGTTCACTGACACTGGAGCTGAGAACATGTTCATGTAAAGGCTAAAGCATGTTGATATACCAAATATGAGCCGCTTGCAATTTTTGTTTAGCCCACTTAAACAAGACAAGAAATAAGCTTTAAATTAATTAGCCAAATGTCTTCTATAACAAAACCATCTTATTTGATTTTGCTTTAAAATAAAACGCATTAAGATGCATATGTGTCTGTGAACTGTCAGCTGTAGTTTGTGTCTTTCGCTCACGGCATTCCCCTTAGGCGGTAACATAAGTAGACAATTAACTTAATATTCATATTATTTCCTTTGCACCTGTGATAATTTCACTTTTTGGCCAAATTTGGGTCACAGGAAAGCCCACGGACAGCTCCGATGAAGGCTACAGTTATATGTGCTGATATTGATTATAATCACAAAGAAACCCACGTTTATTATATCCAGGATTCTTGTTTACGTCCATGGGCCAATGACCACCAGACACTCTATTATCGCTCTGCTGGCTAAAAATAACTTTGAAAACAGTTCACCAAGTTGGACGTCACGTCTGTGCTTTGAAGTTTGTTGCATGCGCACCGTGGGTATCAGCACTGAGAGTGGCCCCAATGGCTGACCCAGGATTTTCATAAGATTGGAAATCCGAGCAGGTGACTTTGGACAGAGTGATGAAGGCATGAGGCATGAGGCAAGACAGGAACCTAGCTGGCGTCTAAAAGTCAAGGTATTGAGAGAAACACGCAACTGACAGGTAAGTTTTTCTGTCATGCTTTTCAATGAGCGGCCGTTGGCCTTAAATGTCTGTGTTTTTATTTCAGCGGTTGTCCACGTTGCGGACTCTTGTGGTCCGAGTGCGGGACGACTATGATAGTCAGTAGATAATGCCGTCGCAAGAACGTTTGTTTTGTAATGGAATAGGAATTAAATAATAACACATTGCGATTCTACAAAAAACGGACCATCCAACGTCGGCATGGTTTTAAGACCACATGAACGATATAAAACTATCATGGTATTTGATAACTGCTGTCATCTCCAGACATCATGTGATTTTACGATTCCAATATTCTAACTGCAGTGAAAAATTGTTATGTATTGTATTATGACGTGCTCAGTCAATGTATGCAATATGTTTTTGTGACCACGGAACGGCCGGGTCTCTAACCAGCAACCTTCGGCACCAATCACCTAGAATAAAGAAAAATATTGTTGTCCATCAGTGATTGTTGATCAGGGCAGTACGCACCGTGCAAGAGCATGAGAACAAAATATCAGGTGTCATTTCTGTGTGACAAGAGATTTATTTTACCATTCAGACCTCACATGTGCAGATTTGTGAAGCATGACAAATTACAGTATACTTTGTGTGTTCGTTTCTCTGCTTGATCTCAAATGTCGAAGATGATGACATAATTATGACCAACTACTTCACCTGGCTTTTGATCGTCTGCACTAAGTAGTATACAATACACTCGCCCCTGGCAAATATGATTGCCAAAAATCGATTATTATTTTTCTAAAATGTGCCTGGATAAATAATGGAAACCAGTGACTGTCCGCAGCATAATCGACGATATAGAGTGACAAGTAGTTTTAATTGTTACAAAGGGCACGGATTTAAGACAAGACAACATGGCTTTATTTCAGACGAAGTCCATATTACAAAATTGTTTCAACAATGTAAAAAGTTATAACGTGCAAAAACACCCATATAATAGATAAATGCAGGATGTAGTATGCCATTTGGTCCGCGGACTCTGTCAGCTTCTTACTCAGGCGAGTAACTGACCAGTTGCTACATATGACACTTCTGTCCAGGAAGTCCGTTGTCTGGATGTTCAGCGCACATCACGATTAGTAATAATTTGTTTTAAACCATTTGTCGATTTTTTAATCTGATAATGTACCCGTATGTATTTTCTGGTAGACATTCAGGGAAAGATTTTACATGGCTGTAGGCAAACATACCACTTGCACTACAAAGCCCTGAATGCAAATTACACCCATGATTTATCATGATCAGTGAAGATGTATCGAAGTTCGCTACCATGTAGCATTTTAATGCTTCATCGTTTGTGTTGTTTATCAAAATGTGCGTGTAACATACATGTGCCTGGATGTACAGACACCTCTGTTGTTATATATATATATATATATATATATATATATATATATATATATATATATATATATATATATATATTATATATATATATATATATATATATATATATATTATGTATGTGAGTGTATATGTATCTTAAAACAAAAAACACCGAATTAAACCTTCGCCTTTTAACTAAGACTGAGTCCTCCGCCCTCCTTGACGTGGGTTGCTCTTATTGTCGTGGATTGGGTCCCAAGCTGTCGCGTTAGAGCACGTTATGTTGATAGGCCTCCCCTACAATTCTCTTCCAAATTGTTTCTCATTACGGTTGAAATATGTCAAAAGCAATGAAAGCGACGGCATTGGACCGTCAGCTGATTTTGGCCGGTCTTAGAGGGAAAGCTTATATGACTTATTTCATATTACCAGACTGAGTGCAAATTCTCACAAAAAGCACAACGAAGATTTCCCAGAAAATATATGTCTGCTGCATCTACGTATAGTGTGGACATGTGCAGCACCGTAACTTGAGAACACTCTTTTGCGGAAGTCGATTTCCATAATATTCATTCAATTCAAAGAAGCCTCTGTGCCTGATAAAGAGGTTACGGTGCCAGTTTTCTGTTGTTACGAAATGAATATCACACGCTCATTAACTTTTATTTACTTGTGTAATATGTGTTTCTGGACCTTAGGCTCATGATAAGACACCTACGTGTGATTCATTTGTCCCTCAAGTCAAAAGAATGTATTCTTCTCTTCCATTCAGATAGCATCTGCAAGGAAATACAATTGTTTTACATCTACGTCATGGTAAACTATCAGGACGGTTGTTTAGTTGATGCTTCATTACGGACATTGAAAGTTCCTTTGATGGGTTTCAAACTTGGAAAGTTGCTTTGCCCATCCTGAGCAGACGTATTGTCTGTCAGAATTAATAAAAAAGATGTGAAATAAAAGTTAGTTTCAAACACAGGAAAACATACTGACAGACAGGCATATAGATAGATAGATAGATAGATAGATAGATAGATAGATAGATAGATAGATAGATAGATAAACAGACAGACAAACGGACGGACGGATAGACAGACAGACAGACAGACAGACAGATAGATAGATAGATAGATAGATAGATAGATAGATAGATAGATAGATAGATAGATAGATAGATAGATAGATAGATAGATAAAAATATGAGCATGAAAAAATAAATAGAAAGGGAAAAGTTTGGGTACATGCAATCTGCATTGATACATGTGTTCGCTCGTGGCACATTTCATATGTGTTGATAGATGCATGCGGCCAGCTTCCGTTGTTTTCTGGCCCTGTGTACATACATGTAAATTCTCTTTGATATTTAGAAAAGTGGAGCACAATTTGTTTCGTTTGCGGCAGCCTGCGGGCACATGCCTGCGGGCAGTACGCTATACATAAAGCAGAAACTTAAGGACTAAACGACCATCCCCCGCGTATTGTGACTTCTGTGTCATCTTATTGTCTGATAAATGATTTTCATAAAATTATATATGCTGTCACCGACACAGTACGCCTAAAAGAATGTACAGCTTGAGGAATGCATGCCATTAGGACGGTCTGTCCGTGAATATACATTTATACTTGTGCGTTCTGTTGCACAGCCTTGCTGTCGACACATATGCACAATGGATTATGCAGAATTTTAACTCCGCGCCGTAGGTTCCAGTGCAATGTTTTGCTGATGTCAGATCTGATGAGTTTTTAATCTCAAATATCAGGTTCTCTAGCACACTGCTGAAAGTGATCTATTGACATCACTATAGTGTGCTGCATTTTTCACTTTAACTTCCCAGTATGTATGACATTTTCTTTTCTTTCTTTTTCTCTTTTTGTTAGTTGGAAGATGAGCGATAATGATGGAAGGATTTATGTCATCTTGTATGTCTCTCTTTCTTCCTCTGGTGACGCAACTATTTATGCTTCATGGAATTAGCAAATGTTTTCGACATACCTATGTCTGTCATTTTTTTTTTTTTTTTTTTTTTTTTTTAATTTTCAATTTTATATCAGGCATGATAGACCGATCAATCAACTATTCAATACCCCAAGCTTTATGCCTTTCTTCTTCCACTCCTTCCTTCCACCCTGTTCCTTTCCTGTCTTTCGTAGTTTTTTTGTTTTAACTCTCTACACCTTTGTTAATTATATTCTGCCATTCTGGTTTAACTGTCTATCTTTTTTATTCGCACTTTTTTGTAACAAAGAAATTTAATAAAAAATGACGGGAAAGGAGCACGGAATAAATCATTAGCGCCTTACTTAGCATCGTTAAATCATTTCCTGCTAGTAATGTCTTGAATGCTCCACGTCGGAAAAAGTCATTTGGGGCACCTGATGGTGTTACACTGAAAATACATTTATAAACTGGATGCAACTCATACGGGCATATAGTGACATTCCTGATACAGGGCCTATCTTAGTGTTCTTGTTTTCTTAAATTTATCTGGCTGTCGCCTAATCGAAATTGTGATTTTTTTTTTACTTTATGATCAGGCACTGGATATATTTTCTTTTTTTCTGACTTGAGAAAATATTTTGTGCGTGACATTAAGCAATTTGATGAAATTTATGTCTCTTGAGATACATGTATGCCCAGGTAGCGTGCAGAAGGACGGGTCCCACTTACGCCCGTGAAGCACGAAAGTCACGATTTTAAAAAGTGCATACTTGGGCATGGTATAAATAGCCTATATAAGTATCAAATGAATACAATTATTGAAAAATTGATTAACTCTTGCAGTCTTGATTTCGACGAATGTCACTGACATGAATAAGAAGTATTCATATTGCTTGTCATTCTCAAAGTTTCGAAATCATGGCTAAATAAGCTGCAAGGACAAAATAAACAACCCCAAAAATTAAAATGCCCAAGAAAAGACGTTCGCTAAGTGTTAAAAGATAGCAGATGCCAAATACAATTAGAAAACACCATCTGTTTGTTTTTGAAAGGTTTGGAAAGGAAAGGTTTGGTTTGGTTAGGAGAGGAGAGGAGAGGGGAGGGGAGGGGAGGGGAGGGGAGGGGAGGGGAGGGGAGGGAAAGAAAAACAACTTTACGGAGCAAGCACAAAAAACATAGACACCACGCACAAGAAAACGCCAAGTAACTTTCTACGCTGAAGCTCTTCCATAGTTATCAAAAACGCTTAAGTGTTCAGGTGTTTGGCTTTTTTAAAGCCATCTGCAAATCCCCGTGATATCTCATGATATGAGGTGAGGCATATACTCTCATTTATTATCATTATTGTAAGCAAGATGAAGGGTGCAACTTGTGGCGCAAGTAAACTCTAATGAACGAACATCGTTGTGGCCATGCAAGCTCAGGCAGCGTGAATGTATGCAACAGGAGGTATTCATATGTAACGATACCAGCTGCAGACCTGCCTTGGTCCACTCATTTTTTAGGGAGGCAGCAAAAACTATGCTTCAGCGATGATCACGGCACATGTATCAATTACACAACTTATCCATCTAGAAATAACACCTTTTCTACCGTGCAGATCGTGTTTTCTGAATGTGTTTGGCATTTGGTATCTTTTAATATTTAGTGAACGACTTTTCTGATGCGTTTTAACTTCTGGGTTTATTTCTTTTGTCGTAGCAGCTTATTTAGCTATGCAAAGTACATGTACATTAATCTGCCCTCCTTCCTGTCAAGTTCCTTGTTGCAGCCTAGGCTGCATTACTGGATCTCAGGTGATATGAATACCTCCTATTAGAAGTGGTGTGACCTCTTTTTTCTGAGCCATATTGTTAAAATCAACTGATCGTCATGCAATCATCTACAATCTTTTGGTACTTTGCCAAAGACTTAACTTTCGCCCACTTTAATGCCATAGTTTGGATATTAACTGTCACAGATGCCAATATCTTCTTCTTCTTCTTTCTCTTCTTTCTCTTCCTCTTCCTCCTCCTTCTCAACCTGCTCCTGCTCCTCCTCTGCTTCTTCTCCTTTTCTCCTTTTTCTTCTTCTTTTCCTTCTACTTCCTCTTCTCCTTCTTTTCTTCCTCTTCTTCATCTTCTTCTTCTTCTTCTTCTTCTTCTTCTTCATCCTCTTCTTGCTCCTGTTCCTTTTCTTCTTCTCCTCCTTGTCCTCTTCCTCTTCATCTTCTTCTCCTTCTACTTGCTCTTCTTCTTCTTCTTCTTCTTCTTCTTCTTCTTCTTCTTCTTCTTCTTCTTCTTCTTCTTCTTCTTCTTCTTCTTCTTCTTCTTCTTCTTCTTCTCCTTCTTCCTCCTCCTCCTCCTACTCTTCAAATATATTGACACAGATAAAGATGAGGAATATAAACTATTTGAAATATTATAAAATAATACAACCAAAATGGAGCTGCGGCATTCATGGTAAATCTACCAAAATAATGAAATATATCAAGAACCTAATTATGGAACCTTCTTCTGTAATCATCAATCAAACAATAATCAACGGTATATTCCCTGATAAACGCAAAGTGGACAAAGTATTTCCAATCTATAAACAGATGATGAAACGCAATTCACAAATTATTGTTCTATTTCGGTCCTACTTGCGTTTTCAATATTGTTAAAAATATACATATATTTTAGTAACTAATTATATGCATACATTGTACTCTCAGAGGAATGAACATTTTTACAGTTATCAATATGGATTGGGGAGAGGCCATTCAATAGAACTTGCGACCTTTGGACTCATCGACAAAACTATTCAAAAATGGGCCAAGACAAATTACCAATTTGCATTTTGTTAGACTCATCAAAAGCTTTCGATATCATAGACCGTGACATCTTACTGGAAAAGCTTACGCACTATGGAATAAAAAAACTCCCCTGCAAATGTACATAAATGTTATGTGAAAGATTGCAAGCCGCGCGTGGCATATTGACGATATTGATCACATAATTTGTCTTAATGTGAGTCTCTGTTACCATTAATGTATTAACATATTTCTTTTGGAAAAAGATATGTATGTCTTTAGTCAAATAAACTTGTCCTGAGTCTCGAGGCCACTTCTTCTTCTTCTTCTTCTTCTTCTTCTTCTTCTTCTTCTTCTTCTTCTTCTTCTTCTTCTTCTTCTTCTTCTTCTTCTTCTTCTTCTTCTTCTTCTTCTTCTTCTTCTTCTTCTTCTTCTTCTTCTTCTTCTTCTTCTTCTTCTTCTTCTTCTTCTTCTTCTTCTTCTTCTTCTTCTTCTTCTTCTTCTTCTCCTCTTTCTTGTAATACCTACGGCGAATGAACGGTACGGCTGTTTTAGTTTGATAGCTTTTTTGACAAACGAAAGTCTAAAACTACACAAGTAAAAAAATTGTATGCGGTATTCTTTTTTTGTGAGCACATAAAGATAATACCATGTACCATGGCGTATACTACTTTGTAGAGTTTCCTGCCACAGAACACAATTTATTCCCTTGAATCGACCGCATGTGTATCTTATGAAGCAGTATTAGGCCATAGGCGGTGGGTTTACATACCTGGAGGTTATTTCACATGATACACGAATAAAAAGACCTCAATATTATTTCAATAAAATACAAAATTCCCAGTATATCAAATGGCATTAAGTATGAAAATTGACATCCTTTCCAAGGAAGCCAGCAGGATACTCAGTAAGGTTACTTTTCTTTCAAAACAATACAACATTCACCATTGCTGCCATTCGTGTCGTAAATACTGTTGACTAGACACTGCACTTGATCGTGAGACTTTTTGGTCCATGCTTGATGTGAAGTCTTCGTCAGAACCGGAAGATCAGTGGATGGGTGAAGACATTCGTTCGATGCTCCGCTTGTAGCATCCCACTGATGTTGTCTCTAAGAAATACCCAAAAGACACGGTATGGCATGACAGACATTCAATGCCGTGAGGCTGTACCTGCTGTTGCAAGTCTCGACACATCTGCTCTCTCACTGCTCGATGGTTCCAAACCAGTAACTACTTCTTGCAGCTCAACTGGGCAGTACTTTGGGCTCAGTTATTAATACTATATATATACTGGTTGGTGTTAAAGTCGGAAGATAAAGGCAAGGCAAAGTATTTTTATACCTTACTTAAGAATATACACATATATTTTAAATGTGAGCCTAGGGAAAAAACATTACAGCTGAGGTAAAAATGGAAACAGCTGACGATATTTGTTTACTTTTGCTGTGATATATGGCACGAACCTGCAATCATGAAGTTATGTGTAAACAAATGTACATGTAAAAAGTAAGTTGCCTTAAAACGAAATTAAGCATGACTGCTACACAAAATAATTGGAACAATAATCCGGGCGCTGTTTTCAAGGAATCTAAGATGTTTGGGAAATGCATTGTAGAATTGATGTTTTCAGTTTTGATTAATTTCAGTAGACGTTTTTTATGAAAGATGTAATCAAGGGGACTTTAAGGTTAAAATCATTTTCATTTACGTTTGCTGTGGTGCCGAGGTAAAGTAGCCTAGGCTTGTACTAGAAATGTCGTCGTTATATCCAGTTGGGCTAAAATTGATTTACAAGAATATCTACACCCAAATTTTGGTCTTAACCAAACCTTTTACATAAGTTTTCAGCACGACTTTTTCCTACCCTTAAAGATATAATTCATCTGCAAGTTAAAAAAGGAATGACAACTGTTGGCTTGCCGACTAGAGTCTGAATTGTGATTAGCAAAAACTACAATAAATTATCTTGGCCAAATCACAGCTTTTTTGACCACTAATTATTTGGCTAATTGATGATGCAAGCATACGCAAGCATGTTGGTGATTTTGTTTGTAAGGGTAAATAACCAGATCCTTGGAGATGCTTTTGCCTTGAATTTTAGACAAACATGTAGTCCTCCGTGAAGGCATACACACATTTAATGGGTGATAAAAACAAAATTAATTACTCACAGAGTTTTATATTTCATTAGTCTAAGTACAGCATAAGATAAAGAAAAAAACGGAAAACAATGCCGGGCAGTATGTCTACAGTTTACTTGTAACACAGAATTCACACGGTACCTTGCATGGAAGTGAAGTTTGACTCAATTCTGTGGATATATCAACCGCGAACGCAGGGTTCACATGCCTTCACTCCCTTGAGTTGTGTACTTATGCAAACTGGTTCTCTCGCCATGTGGTATTGTTTAATGTCCAGAGTATCTTTAATGTGACATGCAGCCCGCTTTGACTATCTCATGTGATCCCTATGTTCCCAATTGGTGATTAAATTCCAGGTTCGTTCGCGTAACTTTCAATTGAATTAATCAGTTAACATTGAGATGGACAGTGGTTATGCCATCACATTGCTACTCTGTTAAGATACTGCAGTTTTCCGTCGGAATGATGTCTGTGTTTGTTCGCACATGTGGGTGAGCTGTATGGTGCATCAGTCTGGCGCTGCTATGATTGGCAAACGATGATATTGAATAATACTTTCGACAAGCGGTATATGAGTTGCTTGAAGATTAGAATATGGATAAATATTACATGCTCAAGACACAATTACCCATGTATTTGGAATACCGTTGTAACTTGAATATTTTTGTTCGACTTTGGTGTTAAGATGAGGAGTATTTTGTGCGGAGCCTGCGCGTAACCGTAGCCAAAACTCAAACTAATGTTCGGCCGGCGGACCGCTTGACAAAAACTGAACTTAATTACTATTTTCAGTATTTGCCTGTTGTAATATTGTTTCCAACGAAAGATCTTCAAGTAGAATACAAGAAATGACACTTAATCTTGCATGCGCCACACAATAAATAAACCAGACAATGTAGCATATATAACATGTACATGCCACTTTGTAGTTTGACTAGTTGTATACTTAGCCCTCAGAGGGCGCGAATATGTCGATAACATTCTGTATTCTGTAAATGGAATGGTACAGGGCACCTGCTCTAAGACATGAAATTCAATTTTGAAGTCACTGCCATCATACTAGTGGGAGCGCCACCTGGCAGAAAGACTGGTATCAGGCGTTCGTCGTGATAGGACATGCCTTGCAATGTCAATAAAACAATGTTGGGCCACAATTGTGTGTCAAGACTTGTCAAAAGGTGTCTACAGGTAGAAAACCTTCTAATATTCATTGTGATCTCCTTTGCCTTCAGCTTGATCCTAGAAGGAACATCTTTAAAATGTTTTTGATAGGCTGTTTAGGGTAATACGCCCAACCGGTTATGGTTAGTTTTTGTTCAAATTGAGATTTTGATACGTTTGGAAAATATATATGTTATTGTCACATATCCATTCTTGCAAGTTCTAACCTCAACACCACCTGAATAAATTAACTAAATACTTCCAATGTAAACGTGGTGGTTGATGATCTTTAGATTGTGGTTACAGATAGTAGGTATCTGCATTTCTGTGGGTGTTTCACATGGTTATATCTCTGAAACTAATTCCCTGGTTTTAGTCAGCAAAAATTAATTATCATTAAATAAGCGATTGATGGCAAATATCATGTCAATTATTTCCTTGGAAATGACCCGTTCTTTGTAAATTCAAATTTGTGATACATTTGTGTCGACACATGTATTAAATCATTAAAGCACAAAATTGATCATTATATCATAAATATTTCTCAATAGATATATGCAAAATTTCTGGACTCCACACTTTTTATTCCAAGCGCTTGTGTATAGAGCAATATTGAATTTTGAGTTCCACTGCAAAGGGCTGTGGTCAACTAACTTGAATATAGTTTTATTATAGCAGGAATGCATATTTCTGTCATATTGGGTCTAGAAGGAAGTCACTTTGCCGTGGATGGACATGATAGTAATGACTGCATCAATTACCTTGTGAACTTGTTCTCTCCACTTATGTATGCCTCCACATCATTGGCAAAATTTTTAGGTACATAAGATGGTATAAAGTAAATACTTCCAGTCTTTAAATACTTTCATGTAAATATGTAAATAGTTGCCTGATACTAACAACAAAATTGGAGCTTATTTGAATTATTATAATTGACCAGATTCAGCTTTCAGCAGGGATATTGTCCTACTAATAAGTTGTTGTCCTACTAAAAAGTTGTTGTCCTACTAAAAAGTGCAGGTCAACAACTTTTTCTGGTATGATTTGGGATACAAAACTTTCCTCAGCGGTAAAAAAAGTTGTTGCCTAAGCGTAAATCGTAGAGCAAACTGTTTGACAATAAGTACTCGTGCATTACATTTAGTGCGCATATATGCAAACATCTGTCGGAAAACCTGTACCTATTACAAACTCAAGAGATCACCTATTTGTGTTCTATAAATATGTGGATCTTTAAAAGACGAGACATTTCAAGTAATGGAAGTAGTGGCCTCCCTGAACTAATCCCTACAAAAAGAAAATAAAATTATATTACAGCGGCCACTCTATCTTCAGAGCCAATAAATAAAAGTACGCGTATTCAAGAACTGCCCAGTTATATCCCTCGTTGTATGTATGTCTAAGATACTACGGTCCATGTGAAGATAACTTGCCCATGAGATGATTTTGTGGGTGCACCTAGCTTACAGATTCCACTATATTAACAAAATGTTGGACTCAAAATTCCCAACTTGTCACCTCCTTAAGCTCAGAAACATGGACATCTATTCAACTTTTCAGACTCTAGCCATCTTTACCTCAGAGTTGTATAATTGTTTAAATGAAGCATTTTATGTTCTTTTTATCTCATACAGACACAAACAGTTGTTGCAATAAACTGACCAATTAAGATTTCAACAATATTTTTATGCATTCAACAGTTTATGTAAAATTAAATAGATCAAAGCATGTTGTTATTTGATAACGCGAGCCTGTGTTGTTTCTCAAACGTGCACTTTAAAGAAAACTCCATGTGTCTACTTTCTGTTTTGCATAAAGAAGGTTGTGCTATGTGGACGGTTTAGCAAGTCCCACCCAATACACAATAAATGGCAGCTCTTATAAAAAAATTGGCCACATATTATTTTTCATATGGGATGGTCAAGGCAAAACATGTGTGTCTGTAAAACAAATGGATTTGAAGGAGTTGAATAATTTTGATATTTCACAATATATTTTGTGTTTTTCTCATTACAGGTATGGCCAAACGTTGGCAGTACATAGCCTTATGGATTGCAGTTGATTGCCTCTTGTGGTCTCCGCTAAGTGACGCCACCAGCTGTCCTGCGGCAGCACCATGTGAGTGTGAGTGGAAGGACCAAAAGAATCTGATGAAAGGCACAATACAATGCGGTGGAAAAGGTTTAAACCAACTGCTGCTTCCAACTTTAATGACAACAAACGACACCGGCAGCATGATCTTCCCCCTATTAAATCTGTCTCATAATGGATTTAGCGACCAGCAAAGCTTGCCATATGAATACTTCAGTGATATTCCAGGTCTAAAACAGATCTATTTCACAAATAATCAACTAAAACGTATTCCCCATGCGATAACAAGAATTCACTGGCTAGAAAGATTGAGATTAAACAAGAATAGTATCAGCATAAAGACTGAAAATGTATTCAAAGGACTGGGCAAGCTCCGGCAGCTTGACTTATCAAGAAATCAAATACAGAGTTTTCCACCGAGAACTTTTGAGGAACTGTATTCTCTAGAAGTGTTAACTCTGTCATATAATCCAGTCGCTGAGCTTTATGACGGCATATTTGACCATCTGGCAAAACTGAGAAATTTATATTTAAATAACAACCGCCTTAGAAATGTTACTCGTATGTGGTTTCGAGGTTTACATTCTTTGCAAGTCCTATACCTCCAGGGAAATCATCTGGAAGAAATACCTGCAAATGCATTTGCAGAAGTAAGACGATTAACTAGCTTGAATTTATATGCAAATATGATAACTGTACTTAAGCCTAAAGCCTTTAATGGTTTGATCAGCTTAACACATCTATATCTGCATGATAACCATATCAGTAATCTCCCGGATGGGATCTTTGACGCCTGTAGACGGTTGACACATTTGCAACTGAATGAAAACATGATCCGAACGGTTCCAGGAAAGGTATTCGAACCTCTAAAAAGTAATCTACAAAGAATGTATTTGCTCAAGAACTTGCTTGAAAATGTCGGAGACTCACTTCATGGTATGCGCAGCCTTATTTCCCTGGAGATCAATAATAACCCACTGAAGATTTTTCCAAATATATCTGGTTCATCTAAGCTTAAACTTCTCAACATTGCTTACACACATATAGCGACAATCTCTCCTTGTGATTTTGAAGGTCTAGGTAGCCTCACTCTGATGTACTGGCACCAGTCTCCACTTCAGTGTGACTGTCGACTTAGGTGGCTCTTAAAGTGGGTAAAGAGGCATTTTCCAGCAAATAATATGAGGGAGTTAAAACGAAAGAATTATAAGTGGGCATGTAATCACCCTAGAGAGTTAAGTGGTGTTTCATTATTTGACCTGCAAGAGTCCAATTTAACATGTGGTAGTAAATCTATAATTACACACGATAAATGCATACTTCATGAGACAAATACCATAGTAGCCACGCCACAGACATGGTCCACGCGCTATTTCACGACAAGGATATCCAAAATCACCACCACGAATCCAACGACAACTCTTTCCGCTGCCATTTCTTCTGATGATTTTCAACTGACTGGCTACAAACAATCAGCTTACAGCATACATATAAAATGGCTTTTAGACAAACGGACTGCTTCGGTGTCTGGATTCCGGTTAACGGTTGCCCAACCAGGACACGAACATATGAAGGATACATTACTTCATGCAGAAATTCGTGATCAAACTATTCATGGATTATCACCTGGTACAACATACCGTATTTGCTTACAAGCACTCGATGCAACGCAGCTACGAACAGCAATAGCAAAAATTTGTATTTCTGTCACAACTAGCTCAACTCCAGTCGTAGTAGGCGTCTCAGTAGGCGTTCTCCTCATCTTGCTACTTACTTTGGCCATTGTGGCCCTTGTCTGGTACATACACAGGATAAAATTTAAGGCCAGATTAGAAAGGCCGACAGCAGGTGAATTTGACAATATGGCATACGTTTCCACATCCGGGGAACTGAGGCAGATGCCGCCACGTTCGGCGCCTCCTGTTTCTGTGCAAGCATCTGGAATACAGCCGATGGAGCCTTGTGGTTTACCACCAGCCTATAGCGTTGATGTTGAAACCACTTCCTGTGAGAAAACTCCCATCCCAGACCAGGATCTAGATAGAGGTCCGATGTAAATACCTCACATTCACGTTCACTTATTGAATTTTATGAATAAACTTCGAACAGTTGACTGTATCTGTATGTATATATGTATATGTATATTTGTGTTGGAGACATACTTTTGTATCAGTCCTGTCACAATCCGTTCATATGAACATTGCACCGTGAGTTTGAACATTTGGTGTACGTTTACCATAATTTGGGATTTTCATTGCTCGACAGTTCACCTATTTAATTTGGTTAAGACCTGCGTAACTTGACACAGCAAATACAGAACTTCATCTGATATGACTGCCGGCCTAAAGGTCCACAGATGCAGAAAATAAATACAGGAGGTCCGTGTGGAACATAGTTACTGTTACACCGCGACTTTTGCAGCATGCCTATATATAAGAACCAAGAACAGCAAAGATCTGAACGCTTCAGGGTAAAACCACAGGCGATTGCAATGTCCAGTCAGTCAAGCATTCGTGCTAATAAGAGGGGGTGGGTAGAGAGGGTGAACTTAGAACATCTGGCCGACCTGAGGTCTTATCTGCAAATAAGTATTGTGTATTCATTTGTGCAGTCAATTATTCATGCTAAGAAGGGGGGAGGGTAACCAAGAACCACTACGTCTTAAAAGGGAGCTCCTACACATAAAGGTTTGAAACGAGGCTCACATCTATACCACCATAAACTTCCCGTTTTACATGATGTCTCCGCTTTTTTTTACATACTAAGAAACTGCAACTCGTCAGGTTATTCCGAAACTAATTTTTACAGGTATATCCAATTGATCGTCCATTGAAGTCCACATATTCCCATGGCAACTTGCCCATAATTGTCGCAAATGTCCCACAAAATATATTTCGTCAAAACGTCCGACATTCCAGCGTCAAAATTCAAACGGGTATCCCATTCTGAATCAAGTTCGCCACGTAGCATTATCCGTGTGACAGCTGTCCTCAATTGTCAGTCAGACTGTATCCTTCAATCCACTCACGTTTTTATCATGTGTTCATTTCCACAAACTGTGAAACCTATCCGATTCCGTCGGTGCTTTTCGTATCCATCAATACTTTTTGGCGGCCATAATTTTGACCGGACAAGCGCTGGTATCCAGCTGCTCTCTGATTGGCTGAAAGTTTACTAATGCTCCGGAACGAACTTAATTCAGGATGGGATACCCGTTTGAATTTGGCGCTGCACTATCGGATGTTTTGCCCGAAATGTTTTTGTGGGGCATTTGTGACAATTATAGGCGTGTTGGCATGGATGTATGTGGGTTTCACTGGATTATCAGTGTGACATACCTGTAAAAACAGTTTTGGGACACACTGGTGAGTTGCACTTTGTTGGTATTTGAAGAAACGGAGCAATCAGGTCAAACATGAAGTGGGATGCGGGTCCAGATGTGAACCTCGTTTCAAAACCCTTTCTGTGAAGGAACTATGTTTGACACTGTAGTGGTTCTGCCCCCGCCCCCTTCCACCCCCGTCTCATTAGCACGAACGCTTGACTGACTGAACATCGCGCAAGTGGGTAAAACCTTCAAATGTGAAGAACTGCATTTACACACTCCATGCTAGGTAGTCTCTCTGGTCAACAACCTGCCTGGTGTCTGATTTTTCTGGCATACTACTATAACACACTGGTACGTGGAGGTACCTCCACACCCAAATCGACCAGAAACTTTAAAATGTACACATGGAATGAACGTCATTAAGTGGACCGAAACTGTACCTGAAATGTCTCAGTATATATATTTTTCGTATGTGACCCTAGCACTTAAATTGGCTGTGCAGTTTCGATTTTAATGAGTCAAGTCATTGTACATGGTTAAGCATTCTTTCCATTCAGCACTCCTTCAACACACAAGTCGAACTCATCGCCTGTTTTTTATGTTTCTTGCAACTTTCACTATTGCCTAAAATTGATGGCTGTTCTTCAGCAGGAAGTGCCTTCCTCCATTCAACCCGGTAACTCATTCCATACTCTGGTGACAGGCCTTGGCCAGTGGTTCTGGCACTGCCTGGCAAGTCATGCTGCAGCTGCCCTTGCGGCAGCTGCAGCATCACTTGCCAGGCAGTGCCAGAACCAATGACTTAAGACTATACGCATGTTGGTACTTGAGTGAAGCCCTTTTCATGAAGAATTTAAATATGCAATTGTCGTCTTAAATATGGGTAAATATACGGAAAAATTAGGAACTGGTATGGAATGAGTTACTTTATCCTAGTCACGAAAAACAAAGGCCCCTTGTTATAACAATTTGGACCACTTCAATGAAGATAATACACTTAAGTATAGCTTAGCAAAGTCCTCAGTAATCGAACTGTTTCGCACAAAATGTCTTCCCATAGTATGAAACACTTCTGTACATTGTCCACTGCACATTTTCAAGTAACAGAACGTTGTAACCTGAGACCAAGATATGAATTTAAGGTACTGGTTGTGAAACCATGGAGTGATCCCACTTTGCCACATGTACATTTGGTACTTAATCTGATAAAAGCAAGCCAGTTTAACATTCCTTGCAGCAAGGTTTTCTTGAATATCCTGGAAATAAGCGTAAAATATAAGGGTCGAAGGGACCTGAAAGCCTGTAAGGACAAGATCCAATGGTGTAGTCTGCACAAAAAGAAAAATATCTCGTGAACATTATTATATTTACTCTCTCAGTGCCAAATTTTGGACTGAGTCAACACCTTTTCTCGGTGTGCATTGGGCGCAATGAGCGCCGAAAAAAGCTGTTGACCTGGGATATTTTCTCTGGAACTATAGGCATGCTGGTTCTTTAATGAGAGGTCTGTTTACGCGGAAAATGAATCTGGGATCCTTATGATAATACAGACTAGTTTGACTGAGGTATATTGACTTTAGTTGCACTTGACACTTAGGAGTTAAGTCGCTGTTAGGCTGGCGTTCTTTGAGACTGTGGCATTGCCTGACCCGTCTGCAATGTTGAATCACTTCAATACTAAACTATCAGCCATGAGAAACGTGTGATGTCAATGATGAAAAAATCTGATATAATTACATAAAAAGCAGCATGAAACGGACATATTAGTTCATCACATGTTATATCAGAAAACAAGGCAAACGGCAACGTTGCCACACGGCGGATTTTACACAAGCATTGCACCATTCCTTAATTCCATATTGTCATTGCGTCGCATCAAATTGTACAATTTAAAACGTTTTATTTCGTTTTTTTTTTTTTCAATTTTAGACCTCCCCAATCACATTGGAGAGCCCATTTATCACGACATGGATGGCAACTCTTTCAATAATTCTAGTTTCAACGGCTGCAAATGTTTGAATATATACTGCTCCCAGGTAAAATCTTGCCAGTCACCAAATTTACCCGGTGAACCCGGGTTATAATTTCCAGGCAACAGAAGATAAACTTTTCTTAAGTTAAGTATTTATGTTGTCACATGCACAGACACATGTTGGTGGCTGCGGGACCTCAGGGTGGTGTACCTTACCCGGCATATTTATGGCCAATTTGTTTGAAGATTATTTTTTGTGTGGTTTTGTATTATTAATGTTCTACATCACCTATACTGAAATGTCTGTCTTGTTGTTTGCATGTTTCTTTGTTCTTCGTGTTGCACTCGACAACCAAGTGTCTTTATGCAATCTCAGTTATCCTGCGAAAATAAATGTAGTTTACATTTTCTATGATATTAATTTTCACGCATTTCGACCAAAACATACTTTGAGTTCCCTTGTTCTATGTATTTAGTGTGCTAACAGAATGTATGTTGATTCGAAGGAACACCATTTACAACATAAGGCCTTAAAAATAAATTTGATTCTTTAGCGTAGACGCCCGCCCCCAAATGTGTGCCCCACACTTTTAATTCTATCAAGTCAAACCAAACCCGGTGTTATGTTCACTTGATGATTCATTTAAAAAAATAAAAAACAAAAAAACACACTTTTTCATGCTTTATGGGATAAAGAAAATAATATGAAATCATCCTGCCCCCCCCCCCCGAAATTTTGTCTCAAAATTATGAGAAACTGAAAATTTATTTTAAAGTGCCTAAATGATTACGGAGCAGTGATGAGCTTCAAGTAGTATATAAGGACTTTTGAAGTTCCCCGCTTCAGAGTACTTTAAGGCATATGTTGTAAACGTAAACCTTGATAACTTTATGTTTACAGATGATCTTGGTCGCATTAAATCCCTCAAATAGCGTAAATAACTTTGCCAATTTAACAAAGAGGCATTCAACACACGAGTGGTCCTTGCTTTCTGGTCTGGGTTTATAAAAAAAAAAAAAACATATATGACAGCAGAAGGACGGCCGCATCTGATACACTATAATCTGTTAAATTACATATTCCATACACATCACGATAACAGCACCTCTGGTGATATACCTTCATAACCAAATGTATTCCTCATGTTCTTACGTTATACCGAACGGTTTTATTTAAGAATTGCATGTGTAGCAGTGGAAATTAATAAACATTTCAATGGAATCACTATTGGACAATCCAGTGTGCTGCTTTGATATACCTTAACTTTATCAGTACTAATATCTCACTAATATCTTACCATTAACAACAAAACCGATAGCCCACTCTTGATGTATTTTTGTTCTTTTTGGGGGCAAATCTAAAAAAATCTTCGACGACGAAACCGCCCGTCCATTTTCTTTGATATCTCACAGGGGTACCTCCGTGACTCCTAGTTCTGAATTTGTTCAACAGGTGGCGCTGCGTCTCTTATTTTTTGTGATTTTTTTTGTGTGTGTTTTTGCTATTTTTGACTTCTCTCCAGAATCGTCGCTCAGATTAAGATGAAATTTGCTGGATATGTTCCTTGTGAAAAGTTCAAACAATTTATTCACTAGGTGGCACTGCTGTAGATTCCTGATTTTTGACGATTTTTTCAATTCGGGTACTTACCGGTACATGCACCTTTCCTTTTGATTATTATGAAAGTCAATGGGTATTGTAATTCTAATTCACATTTTGGCATTCTTCTCTAAACCCGTCTGGCAGATTGACTTCAAACTTAAAGGCAATATACCTTGGGTGGGTTTCTGTAAGGTTTGTTTAAATGGTCACCCTCAAGTGATTTCTTCATTTTTTGATGAATGTTTTTGTTCTTTTCTTGGACAAATCTTACAAAATCTTCTTCTCCATAACCGCTCACCCAATTGCTTTGATATTACATAAGAACACTCATAGGGATTCCTGGTTCCTAATTTGTTCACCAGGAGGTGCTGCTTTTTTTTCAATTGTTTTATGAATTTTTGTGCGTTTTCGTTAATTGTCACTTTTTCTCCAGAACCGTATGTCAGATTAAGTTGAGACTTTATGAAAATGTTCCTTGTGAAAGGATCAAGCAAAGATGTTCACTAGGTAGCACTGCTGTGGATTCCTTTCTTTTTTATAGATTTTTTTTTTCAATTCGGGTACGTATCGGTAAATGCACCCTTTTCTATTGCTTATTATGCAAGTCAATGGGCATTCTTAATCATTCTAATAGTAAATCACATTTGGACTTCTCTGAAGAAACTGTCTGTCAGATTTACTTCAAACTTGGTGGTAATGTGTCTTGGGTGAGTGTCCGCCAAGTTTGTTCAAATAGTCACGCTCTAATGATTTTTGGATTTTTTACGATTTTTTCAATCTTTAAAAAAGTATTTATAGGAAATTTAACATGGGAATTTCTTGTAATGATTATAACGTAAATAATTGTGGCCCAATTTGTGCCGAACCTGGTAGGAATGTACCTTTTATAAGTGTCTACCTACATGGTGCAAATGGTTATGTCCAATGATGTTTGGACCTTGACCTCATTCCCACAGGTCACATGGCAACTGACACGAAATTTACTGTTCGTTTGATAACGTGAGATCTATTTTGAGTTAGGACCTTGATGTTGCACATGTTTATGTTTCTCTATGAAGGTCATGCTTAGACAGTATATGGGTGACTTTGACCTCGTTTCTGGGGTCCCAGTGTAACATGCATGAATTTTTACTCTTCACTATATCTTAAGAACTACTTGAACTTGGACACCTATGTTGCACATGCTAGTGTTCCTCTATAAATGTCAGATTTACTCAGTAATGGATGTATTTGATCCTGTCCCCAGTTTACAGAACTCCAAGTGTCATGAATATCTAGGTCAGCTGAGGATGGGCTGTTCACACAGCCCTGTTGTTTTAATTTGTGGTTGATAAGGCAGAGAAAGTTCACTTAAAATTGCAAGACAGAAGCGCCATCTGGCGGCGGATAGGTATTCCACTCGTCTGTATCAAGCATGGCGTGAGTGATCTCGTTCTTTTCAAGTTCCGCAAGAAAAGAGATAATTTTATTTGGAAGCTCAGTCAAAGAAGGGCGATGAGTTGTTTGCTGCAGCAGCTTGTCAATGACTGTATATTATGTCATTTGATCATTGGCGGTTTTGTAATAAGCCTGTTGTGGAAGGTCTCTTTCATCATTTCCTCCCTCGACGCTCTGGCTTTCTTTATTTTTTTTCTTCTATGATCTTGTCATTACAACAAGGCGCTGATGGCCATATGACAATAAATCTTTTCTTCTTTGATGCATGTCTGCCAAGTACTTCCTTGAGAACAGAAACATCCTCGCTCAAAGGATCAGACAAGAAAATGGGTATGTTGTTGCATAAACTAGAATTCTGGTGCAAAAATTTAATGTCTAATTAAATGAAGAATAAGACATTCTAAATTTAAAGGATATATATATATTATGTCCAATGCCATTGTGTTATATAATATCAGTGACCCTGATTTATTTTGTTAGGTTACCAAACCTGTTTAATTAGAGGAGGTGAATGTTTGATGGTATGACGTAGCTTGGACATCCATGGCAAAGAGAATTGAGCTTTCAGATCAAAATGGCACTTGAGTACATTGTACATAAAACTGTCTCTTGTGACCAACTATTTGGGTCACCTTGACGCAATGATTGTGTGACCTTGACCTATTTTACAAACAAATTAAGCACTTAGGAGAAGGATATGTAATTCAGTATTTTGATAAAGAATATGGCAATTGATGCCAAATGTGCTAAAAAAATAAGTTTTAAATGGAAATTTGACATGGCATAAAAAGGATGACCTTGATTAATTTTTCAAGGTCGCGAAGGAATACATTCCAGGAAATAATATTTTGTTGGTGATGGTCAGCAAAGTATTAGGCACATGGGGTTTTGTTATATTCATTTATTATGTCTGCAACGGTAGGCATGGTGGTCCGTGAATGAAAGATCGGTTCAGAAAGAATATGAATCTAGTATGATCATATCAATTCAGAGCATAGCGAGGTTTGTCGACATTGGCACTGAATTAGTTCAGAAGATTGATCTCTAGAATCCAACATTGAGGCCAAACTGCCTGATCAAGATCAGACAAGTATACATTTCTTCCGTGAGCACCATGAGGCTACCATGTAGGCTGGTTACAGACTGCGCACTAAAAGGGTACTTTTCAAAAGTCCACAATAGAAGTTTTCAGACTTTACATTTTCAGCTGGTTAGACATATTGAAACTGGCCTCCTTTAGACCAATACTAAGGACTGAATCCACTCAAGTGTCCACTTTGTGATGATCTGATTGAATGGAAACAGCTATGGCATCTCCAGACATTCTGCTTTCGAATATTAACCCTTAAAGCGCTGATTTAGGATTGAGTCAACAGCTTTCCCCGGGACACTTTGCGCACAATGCGTGCAAAGTGTCCCGAGGAAAGCTTTTGACTAAGACTACTTTTTGCTTTAGACTAGGCTTGCTGCTATTTGAATGAAAGGTATCTTCATGAGGAATTTGGTGTGATCATGTATCAAATGCACATACCTTTGTACGCCAGCATACATAAAGACAAGTTATGCAAAGAGCATTTCAAGAAATATAGAAAAAATGCGAGATGAATGGAGAAAAGATGCTGCACATTTTTATAAGGTCTGTCATTTCAAATGCCTTTGAGCAATCTGAGAAATCTAAAAGACAACAGAGCATGTCCCAAATGTTTCAGTGACTGTCAAAGAAAGAAGTGCGTCTTGTCTTTGTTTAAGCATTGCGGTCATATTATATGAGGAGGAGTGTCTTTATTTGCTGGAAAATTTGGATGATGGCCATATACAGGGGCGGCAGTTAACTCATTCCACCCTAATGACGCTTTTTCCCGCCAATATCTAAATGTCGTGTGCTAATTGTATTTTACTAATTTTAGGGATAACTTTTCATAATTTTGGATGAAACTTGCTCGGAAGATCATTCCAAATTATATGCACTGGTCAACAACGTTCCTTGGAAAGCTCTGAGCGCATTGTGCCCAGAGCACACCAAGGAAAGCTGTTGACTTAGTCTTCTGTCAGGGTGGAATCAGTTAAACACTTATGGTTATTTTAGACAATGATGAAAATGCTGATAATTATGGATGGCACCTTACCTTAACTGCAAATAAAATGTAGTCCTGGGCAAAACAAGTGGAATAAAACAATTCAATTGCATCATTCCTAGACAACCATTGCCCACACAAACAATAATTAAATCAATGCAGTGACAGGACATGTTGGGCAACATGTCGCCACTGTAAAGTCACCCTTTTTGATACATTTTCAACATTGGAAATTAGGAGCAAATCAATGTTATTTAAGATCATTACAGGTGAAACTTACACAGAAAGTTGACCAACAAGGATATGAATGGAGTTTTCCAGAATGAGCATAACCTGAACATGGAAATACGATGCCACAGAGTTACCACTCGTAGGCCCCAGAATAGGGATTGTGTATCACACAAAGAAGTCACCGTTCAGGCTATGAATTGAGTAGCAGCATAGGGCACACGAGGAAAGAACACCCACTGAGTCAAAGTTAAAACTTAGTGGAGAAAGTTGATCCTATAATGTATACAAGTCCGAAGGTACCAGCGTGTTTTTTTTTTATGTAAGTGGCAGTTAAAGCACTATATGATAAAAGATGTTTTGATGTTGTAACTGAATTTAATTTAATCTGCTAATATTTGTACTAGTTTGCTATACCCGAATAAGGTCTACTCGGGACATTTTGGCAATGTTTGCCCCTCCCGAAAATTTGTAACTATACAATATGCATGATGAGATTATTCGGCATTCTTAACTCATTCCCTACTGTGGTCACATGCCTTGGTCAGTGGTTATGGCACTGCCTGGTAAGACATGCTGCAGCTGCCCTTGCACAGCTGCAGCATCACTTGCCAGGTAGTGCCAGAACCAATGAGTTGGGACTATAGGCATGTTGGTACTTGACCGAAAGCTCTTTTCATGAAGAATTTGTATATGGAATTGGCG
This sequence comes from Hermodice carunculata, assembly GCA_964020975.1. NCBI lineage: Eukaryota > Metazoa > Annelida > Polychaeta > Eunicida > Amphinomidae > Hermodice > Hermodice carunculata. The sequence goes on from OZ026621.1 coordinate 34,042,427, forward strand.
TCTTAAATTGAGGTTTCTTAGCTTTATAGATAAAATTCCCCATGTGTCTAGATTTTCACATGACACATGCATTTTAATGGAAATATGAGTTCATTACTAGGTTTACCAGGAACATCTTTAATTAGAACAATTACTTAACTCCATACTGCAAAGTCCCCAAACTGTAACTGTTATTGGACAAACATTATATCATCTATATAAGGCACCCTGAATCACACTGCACTGCTAGTGATCTCAACGTAATCAAACAGCTCACGAAGATGACAATAGATCTGTAATTGAATGTTTGTTGCAGACCATTTTATTCTCATTCATCTCTTGATTGATATTGCAGCAATAAAATATGATATTTTTCAAAGCTGATTCTGCAACTCCACAAATAATGTTATCTGAAAGTCGGATATATAGATAGTATCTATGGTCATGATAATTATGATACGAATAAAAGGGGGTAAGAAATATAAATAATGTCAATTGTAATGAAAATTCTAATGATAAGTATTGCAGCATGGGTCATAAATATAAATAGTATCAATAGTAATGATAATTATGATGATACGTACTGTATAAGGGGTCATAAATATAAATAGTGTCAATTGTAATGATAATTATAGAGATACATATAGTAGTAGGGGTCATAAAAAGAGAATTGTACATGGCTGATAATGATTTACCATTTGCGATAACCAATGATGTTTCTACCAACTACGACCGCTCCTGAGAGAAAAATAATAGCTTATTATAAGCCATATAATATAAAGTATAGAAAAGGATGGCCCACATTCATAAATTTCAAACCCAACAATGAGAGCAAAGAGATTCCAGAGCTGCCAAAACATCAACATTCTTCTTCCAATACCAATGTGAAAAAAAAATCACACCTGACTTGAGATAGGCAGTTTATTTGTAAATTTTGTTTATTATATCATCAATTGGATATTCATCGCAAAAAAAAATTAGTTATTGTACGTGACGTGTGACCTATAATCAAACATCCCTTGAGCACATTTGAGCTTGTCTTTATGTTAATACCCTTCGTCTGTGATTAATGTCCATCACAATTTAGTTGTAACAATGTTGAGGTCCTGTGATCTACAGTGAGTAACTTTAGGGCTTCACGCTTGAATATGATAGTTCACCTTCCAATACAGAATTATACTGACTTCAAAATGCAGAATTATACTGACTTCAAAGTGTAACAGCAATGCTGATAATGACACCCATACATACAACAGGAATAATGATACACATAAGAATGAGGACTATTATCTGACTTCAGAAGTGTATTAACCACTTTGACACCGATATTTTGATATGTGATAGAGACAATGATATGTGTAATAATAACGGTTATAATAATCTCTTTTCAAATACAACAGCAATACTATGAATGATACATCTGCCAAACGATGACAATGATACCTGTACATATAATGGAAACGTACATGACACTGACACTGATCTTAGAAATGTAAAAGTAATACTGACCATGATCATTCTATTCATGATGACAACAGTAGTATGTATATTGATAAAAGGATAATGGAAAATGCCCTACATGTTTAACTCTATAAGTGTCATATTTGTGACTGAGACAACAGCTTTCCTTAGTGAGCTTTGGGTGCAAAGCCAAGGGAACCTATTGACCTAGACATTTATATTCTATCTATAAGTAGGAATGTTGTGCTGCATGAAATCTTCATGAGGGCTTGGATTCAGTGGCTGAGATGCTTAAAGGCTGCCTTTAAGGAGTAAAAATTAAAAAAACAGATATTTTTAAGCAGATCCTAAAGCTTTAAGGCAATCTTTGAGGAGTCCGAAAGCTTTCAGACTGTATTAGAGAAGACTGAGTCCTTGAGGAGTCTTCAACATATTGTACCATCAAGTTTACTGATTTCCTTTAAGGAAATACATTAATGGCCAGTGATAAATGCGTCCGTCCACAGGATCACGCTAAAAGTACCTTTAATGTTAATGTAGTAATGACCGCCATGTTGAAACAAATGAGATGGGTATTTCTGCCAGATACACCTGCCCGCTGGACAAACTGGTGCTGCCTTTAAGAAGTTGGTGCCCCAGAGCAAGAAAATTGCATCCAGCTTGAAGACATACATGGCCCAGAACGTGAAATGTACATCGTGGCGTGGAGGCATAGTAACCTGCAAGAATGATCTTTAAGGTGGAATCTTTTAATAAATGGTCTTCAAGGAAGGTAGTTTCGGACGCTTCTTCCCTCTGCGTGCTGCTACTTGAATGATTAGGTCTTTTTATAGGAGCATAAATCTTCCACCCTTATCATAATTCAGAACAGTTCGTTTTAAGTTATTTTAGACTTCAGTCACTATTGGCACTGAAAGAGTTAACTTGCCGGGATAAATAACGGGTAGTTTTACCAACAAAAATTGTCTAGGTCAAGATCTTTCTTTGTAGAACTGCAATCATGAAAAGTGCACAAAAGAAGGCTGTTAATTCAGTGCTCAATTCAGCATTGAAAGGGTTAAAATGGAAACAAAGGCAAAGCAAAGGTATCCCCTGGTTCTTGTCAGTACGAGATACAACATGTGGGAAGTGAACTCTGAACCGAAATTTTAATACAAAAAAATGTTGGCAACTGTAACTGCCAGGACTTCATGCTGGAAGTTGACCTCAGGGATGTATCCAGGGTTTGTTCAGGGGCAGCTTAACTGTGAGGACGAAGTTGGGGGGGGGGTGTTGGCTAAAACTTCCAAGGGAAACTTGGACACTACCCTGGAGGGGGTTCAGGTAGTGGAGTTGTCTTAAGCTTATGATATACATGCATTTCTGGAGGCCATGATTTCGGCGTTGCCAATTTATTTTTTTATGTCTCTTCTGCATCAGTACCTGGGACTATCTACCCTATTTTGCTGTAGCAGTAGAGTTGCCTTGGTACATCCGAGGACCAATAAGAACTAGTGGAACGTACCACCCACTTTAAATTTATAATGCCACGTTGTTTGTGATGTTTGTGCTGGTGTTAAATAGTGATCCATACCAGACAGTCTCATTAGCTTCAAGATTCTGTAATTAAATTCTAGCAAATTGGTTCTTTTCATTAAAAGCTTGAATTTTAGATTAGTGTGCAACTTCAGGGCACTATACATATTTTTTTCACTAGACTTAAACTGAAATATGCCAGACCAGTATTAAAGTATCAGCACAATGACAAACGAATAATCAACCTTAACCATCTAACCAAATGTGATTTTTAAGAAGCGATGGATATATCATGAAATGCATGAAAAAATTATCTCTTATGTAGAATTTTACAATGATTTTCAGTTTCATTTCAAAATATGCTAGCTTTTTTAATTTAAAAGAAGTGCATCACAGAGATGTGTATTTAAAGAGAACCAGACGAAACTGCACATTGGTGTGTTTTTTTATAGTATGCGTAATAACGTGGCTTGACCTTTTAGTATAATTTCTCATATAAGTTTGACATTGAATAACATAGATGTAGATATCAAACCAGGTGTGTGGTGTTATAATTCATACTGGAATGATAATATTTTATGCTCTTTGCGATTGCATCACATAACTTAGAAGTGCACAGTCATGTGTTGGGGTAATAAACCTGAGGCCGTTAATGCATACAAGTGGATACATTCTTCTTTTAATCTGTCTTCATGTATTTTATATATAATTGGTGATTTTTACAGAGATATAATGGGTAATGGTAAAATTTGCAATTTGTCACCAAGCCAATCCGCAATTTCACAAAGTGTTAACTCGTTATATCAGGAAAACATTGGTAAAAAGACGCCCGTAACTGTAACAGGTGACCACGTAAATGACATGATAAACTCTCTTAATAGGAATTGTGCTCCAGGTTACGACGGGGTCAGCACCGAACATCTCGTCTATGGAAAGTCGGATATACTGTGTAATATACTGGCTTCATTGTATTCTGTCATATTATCTCAAACAGTTGTCCCCCTTGTTTTCCGTATCGGGATTATTGTACCTATTCTAAAGAAACAGACTTTGAGCCCAAATGAGGCCAGCAGTTATAGACCTATTACTTTGTCGTCTGTTCACTCCAAACTAGTGGAATTGTTTATGCTACCAGCAGACAAAGTGTCAAACACACAGTTTGGTTTCCGTAAAAGTCGCGGCACTGGCTTTTGTAATAGTTTTCTTAACGATATTAGTGCCTTCTCCAAATCTAAAGGAAGTGCTGTGTATACATGTAGTTTAGATGCGGAGAAGTGCTCTGACCGCATTTGGCATGACGGGCTGTTCCATAAACTTTGGGGTGTTTTACCAGTTGCGCACTGGCTATTTCTATATACCTGGTATAACTCTTTGTCCGCCATGGCGAGGTGGAACGGAGAATACAGTACTTCGTTTAGTATCACTACAGGCACGAGACAGGGAAGTTTGCTCTCTCCTTACCTGTTTAATATATTCTTAGATGACTTACTGGTTGAATTGTATAGGACAGATATTGTTGTGCGTGTCGGCACCTGTAAGTTTAACTCGTACGCTTATGCAGATGACATTACCTTGCTTAGCTCTACAGTAACTGGACTTCAGAGTTTGTTAGATATATGCTACCGTTACGCAGATCAGTGGCGATTCTCCTTTAACCCTGATAAAACAAAATGTTTTATCTCTGGTCAGCATCCCTTTTCAACAAAACCAAGATGGTGGTTAGGTAAAAATGATATAGAAACTGTAGATAAGCTTGAGAGCTTGGGTGCCCTGTTTACTAGTAATGGCTCTGGTGGTTGTCACGTGGACCACCGTATCAATAGTTGTAGACGATCCTTCTATGGACTCGGAGAAGTCGGAATGGTCTACCCTGGGCTAGATTCCCAAACAAAGTGTCATCTCTGGAACACCATTTGTGCCCCTGCTCTTCTGTACGGCATGGAATGTGTTCATGTTGATCGTTCATCTATAAATAAAATGGAGTCTCTGCAGGGCTGTCTCCTTAAACAGTGTCTAGGGATTGGGAAGCGACATCACCATACGTGCTTAGTGAAGGCTCTAAATGTAAAGCCTGTCGAGTGCTTAATTAGAGAACGTGCTTTATCACTGTTTAATAATATTTTTAAGATTGACACATGTGTACGTGACTTGAATTTGTATTTGCTTTCAGAATATGTTTTAACTGGTTCAGCTATACCAGGGACACTTTTAGATCACGTAACCCAAAGTGGGATCTCTCCAGTGTCTTTAGCGTTTGGAAGTCGGCCTAACTGCAAGCATTTTAACAGACAAGACGGCATAGTCGACTCTTTAAGATTTTTATTGCATCACGAAAATTTTATTAAACCGTATGGGGAAGAACACATGCTTGTATCACTGCTGACGAAAGCTTTTTAGTTTTACGGTGCATTTTGTTTTATCCTGTATTAACTTCTGCGTATTTTACTTGTATTGTCTTACTGTGATTATCTCGATGTATCGTGTATTTTTTCCTCGAATTCGGGGGTTTTAATAAAATTATTATTATTATTATTATTATTATTATTATTATTATTATTATTATTATTATTATTATTATTATTATTATTATTATTATTATTATTATTATTATTATTTTGACACCACGGATCAACACATCAGGTAATTTGTAAAAACAAGGAACTGTACACATTAGATGAACCAGAAACAGTAGGCTCGTAGGCCTACACAGCTGACAAGCCACTGTTTAGTTTCAACATATTTTTTTTCACTGGATTACCCAATAGTACATGAAATATAACTAATCTAGGGGTTCTCCAGACACGGGGACACACAAAATGATATATACAAGACGCATAGGACAATACAATGTACAAACATGTGACTATGTACTCAGGTAGACATGCTATAATACAACTAAGCAACAAAAACAATGTCTAACATTCCAATCCAATTAATAAAACATGCATATATACACGAATATACTTAGTAGCAAGCTAAAGCGTCCTCAGCACAGGGAGCGACTGAAGGGGAGGTTATAGCTTGCTGGGCGCGGCCGAAGCACTCTGGCTGCAAACTCACACTGCCAATGTGGAGCCGCCAGTGCGCCCAGTAGCTCGGGTGTTCCTTCCCGCTTTGTCATTGTCGACCCACCTGTGGAGACACGATAGAGAACATGATAGTATTAAAGGTACATACGTTGAACATACAAATACACTGCAATGGTATATGCTGGTTTCGGGAGACATATATGGGATGAGATACTACCCAGTTACAATATAAATCGGCGTGTTTCAACAACAAAATTGTACATTGCTCTGAAAATTACTGTATTGCATTCATCTGAGAGTTCTTTACTCCCGAACAATAAAATACTACATAGTCTGTCACTTGCGACATGCATTATCAGGTTTGGATTAACACCAGGGGCTAACAAAGGAGTGATGGTAAGCAGGAGCTTCTTTCTTTCCTGGACATATTTAGGGCAGTAGAGACAAAAGTGTTTGAAATCCTCAGTTGGGTGGGAGCAGGCACAGGTTGGCTGTTGAATGATATTTACTTTATGGAGATCGGAATTAAGTCTAGAGAATCCTAATCGTAATTGGGTATGACAGATGCTAGCAAATCGCTGACCAAGGGAGTAGAAATCTGGAGCAATGTCGGCCGCTAGCAGAGTGGCTTTAAGTTTCTACTTATAGATTTGAAGGGAAAGGAGTTACGGATATCATTGGGGAGATTATTCCATAGTTTGGCGGCATCAGGGAGAAAGGAATTTTCAAACCGTTGGGTTCGGCATTTGATGAGGCGAAGGTTGGTGATAGGCCTATGGCGGAGCGTGTGACCAGCAATGGCGGGGGTGCGAGGTATAAGGTTGGATAGGTAGGAAGGAGTTAAGTTAAAATACATTTTGTAGAAAAGGATTAATTTGAAATATTTGCTTTTTTCTGGATAGTGTAGGCCAACCAAGTTCGTCTAAGAGTTTGTTATGGGATGTGTGCCTTAGTGCGCCAGTGCATATTTTAGCTGCCTCGTACTGAATCGACTCAAGTAAATCACTCAGACCTTGCCCACAATTATCAAAGACAACACAACCATATTCAAGAATTGGCCGAACCATTGAAAAATATAATCTTTCAAGTGTTTTTCGGGATAACTTAAATTTGAATCTTCGAAGAAGTCCAATACGCTGGCTGGCTTTGTTTGTGATGCGTGTGACATGCGCACGCCAAGAAAGATTGTTGGCTAGAGTAATTCCAAGGTGAGTGTGGGTGTCTTCCTCTGGTATGACTGTACCACCTAGAAGGACAGGGGGGTGATAAGGTTTATTGATTTTGGCCGAGAAAATAACTGAAATGGATTTTAAGGCATTAAAAACCATGCGTCATAATTAACCCCAGTGGTAAATAGTTGACAGATTTGTGTTCAAGTGGTGTGCTGAGTCGGTAGGGTTTTGAACTATCTCAAGTAGACTATCGCGTCGGCGAAGATGCGGACATCACAGGTCAAGTCATCTACAATATCATTTATATAGACAAGAAGTAATAAGGGACCCAGAATTGATCCCTGAGGTACGCCGGCCTGAACAGGAAGCCAAGAGGAGGTACGCCTGTGGATAATGACACGTTAAAAGCGGTTTGACAGGTAACAGTTTATCCACATAAGAAGTCCTTCAGATAACCCCAGTTGTCGTAGTTTGAAGAGGAGGCCTACATGCCACACTTTGTCAAAGGCTTTCGAGATATCTAAGAATACTATTCTGGCCTCCTTGGAATTTTCAAGCCCATTGTAGATATTGTGGAGAATACTTATTAGTTGGTTGGTAGTTAAATCATTAGCTTCAAACCCAGAGTTCTTATCAGTTAATAGGTTGTTGCCTATTAGATACTCATAAAGAAAATTAAAGACCAGTCGCTCGAAAACTTTAGATACGTTGCACAGCAAGGAAATTGGACGATAGTTACTCTTGATTTGTTTATTCGATTTTTTAAACACAGGGCAGATATTAGAGCGTTTCGAAGAGTCGGGAAATTGGGAGACACTGAGAGACAGGTTGAAAATTGTTGTTAAGGGCTTGGAGATAGAGTCAGCAGTATTTTTTAGGAGAGTATTGCCAATATTGTCGGGTCCTGAGGCAGAAGTTAATCTCAAGGATAGCAAAGCTTTCCTGACACTTTCTTCATTGAGCGTGAAATCACTCATGCGTGCCTCAGTACAATAGGTAAAGTTTGGCAGGGGAGGTGCATCCTTATCGGCATGGGTAACGCATTGACTAGCGAAGTAGGTATTAAATACTTCACATTTTTCGGTAATGCTAGAGATAATTTTACTGTCTTCAACAATAGGAGGTATGTCTTCATGGATTTTGCATCCAAGTAACTTCCATCATTGTTTGGGATTCATATCATCGTTATCTAAATGTGTACGTAATTTAGAAAAGTAGGAGTTTATTGACACTTTTATTGCGTTGACAACCTTATTGCGTCGCTTTTTGTAAAACTGATAAAACCTGTCAATGTTGGCACAGACTTCAAGAGTGAAAGGGTAAGGAGTTTGAGTTAATTTATTAAAACGTTTCCATGCACGATTACGCTGACGCATAAGTTTTTTAATTTCAGCTGTTATCCAAGGTTTATCCTTTGGCCGTATGGTAACTTCCTTCAATGGGATAAACTCTTTGGCAGTTTTTAGGAAAAGGTCAGACCAGTAAGATACCACGTCATCAATGGAATCGAAGACGTTGAAGGCAGTGTTCCAGGGAGCAGAAGATAGGGTATTATTAAGACCTCGAAAATCAGCTTTTTTGAATTTCCATACACCTCTTTTAAACGAGCGGTCTCTGTGGTAGGAGAGTGAAAAAGAGCAAAAAATAACCGAGTGATCAGAGTTTGAAATAGGAGCTAAGACTCCACTGTCCAGGATAAGTCCAGGCGAGTCAGTGATCAGAAGGTCCAACAGACTAGTTGAGTATTCGTTTATTCTGGTAGGTTCGTCTATTATCTGAAAAAGATTTAATTGAGCTACGAGATTGAAGAAGAGAGACATGCATTGGAAAGCTACACACCGCATTTGGACATATAGAGTGGAACCTCATTAATACAGACCTCATTAATCCGTATGTCTCATCAATCTGAACGCTTCTCCAGGAACAAAATTGTTAATTTTAAGTTATAGTGATTCAGAAATCCAGATGCTTCATCATTCTGAACAGTTAACTGGGGTACAAAAGTCTTCGGATTAATGAGGTTCCATTGTACTTGCTTGCAGGCAGCATTCCAAATACAGATGCAGATGTGGACATGCATAAGTGAATAATTTAATCGTCATTTGAGAAAGATGTATTCCAACTGATGTATAATATCCTGGGAAGAAAAGAGAAACTGCACCAAAAAATGTATGCAATATTGCGTGCGTTTGTAAAGAAACAGAAAAGCAAACTCCAGTGCCACCAAAGCAGTCAGGAAGGTTATATTTTTTAGCAGTAACATACACCCTGCAGACTCCGTTACTTCCTACATAGTGGCGCTGAAACAATTATCTCATGCATGGAATTAAAAATGATGCAGTTGGAAATTATCAAGGCTGCACCTGACATGTTTTGTCAAACTGTACTATAAGCAGTATTAAAGGAGAAAAAAAAATTTAAAAAGTATTAAAACATTAGAAGGCACGCAAACCAAATAGCTCTGGAAAGGTTTGGCCTGGAACAGCAAATATTAATGGCAGTGATGATAAAGATGATGTCGCATATTCATCTGGTAGGGAATGGCATTTGTGGTCCTTGTGATTATCTTAAAAATCATGAAGCATGTTGGCTATGTGGTTGTTGAGGTCATGGTCGCATTATTCAAGTTTGGTCAAGTATAACTGTGGCAAGATATATAAATAATTCAGGCATACATAGAGGACCTCAAAGGAGAGAACATGGAAGTCGGGCAAGGTTTTGGTAGGTATGATAGCCAGAGTACCACCAGCACTGTAATAGGAAAAGCACGGGAATAGTATCATCATGGACAGAATAGCCAGGGGCAGGTACAGGGTTGCCAGATGGAAAAGCAATGACACAGTATGAGGAACAGCAATATGAGCATTTACTCCAAACATGTATCTCTGCATGCATGGAAATCAATTACCAATGGTTATTGACATTAGTGCCAGTTCTCGATGTGGGGAGCTAAGAAATAAACCCTTTTAGGGCCCCAGAGGGCAGCACTTGAGGGTGATCATTTGCATAATTTTACTTATCTTCATCAGCAATAAATCTGTTTGAAGCTTTCATTAACCAAATATACAAATTTATACAAACGAACACCGTCAAGTGCTGCCACCTGGTGTCCTAAATTCCACAACTGTGTGGTATAAGTCAGATCGCAGTTTTTATTTTGCCCATTGAGTGTCCTGCTTTGTTAGGCTGTTAATTGTTTTGAAGTATTAGGCTAGATTGAAATGAGATTGGAGCAGCTTTGCAGATGGATTTAGTATATTGTGCTTATGACAGGGCTTGTGATTGGGAAGAAGATTATCTTACCCTGTTTGAGGATTCTGTTGGCAAGTTGGTAGACAACAAAGATGAAACTTGCCAAAATTGACTCCAAGGTAGCCCTGGGTATCAAGTAGAAACTGGTTTTTAAGGAATGGGTTCAAAAGCGGGGACTGTTAAAACAGTAATCAAGACCTTACACATTTAGTGTCATTTTAAACAACAGTTTACCTGATGATCAAAGTGGACCAGTATCCCCTGCCAATACCCAAGGATTTGTTTCATGAGTTGGCTGGATTGAAAGGTACAGTTCGTGATATGAGCCAGGCTTACAAACGAATTTTCTGGCTGAAGATCGGAAATTGTAGTTGGTGGTGAATACACACAATGGACTATTTCAGTATTTCTATCAAGTTACACGACTCATGGAGATTTCATGCTCCCTTGCATAGGAATATGTAATGATGAGTTGGCTGGTAAAATTGCCTGAAGAAGTGTATATACAAATAAAATTCAAGTACAAAATGACACATGAAATCAATATGGAGTATGGAATTGTTCTGCATGGGTGTTGGGTAAATGCACGTGTGTAGGGTAATGAGACCATGCTTCAATAGAAGTCAGTATAATGTCTAGTATTTCCTACAGTGGATATATTGAGAACCTGAAAAAACACATTCACAGCTGTATGGGTATTTGATCATTGGCAAAGTAAAATTTCCACAAAGTATAAACCCAAGACAGCATTTCCTGTTGCCATTTGGACTAAATATTTTGATGGAGTGGTAAGTGAGAGACCACAGAAAAAAATCCAATTCTGATACAGCACTGCTTGAAATAGACACTGCTACTTGAGACAGTAGTTACACTACTGTGTCATAAAGAAGAGACACTACAACTCCAAGCAGGGCTTACACTATTGTGTTCTAATTACCATACGCTGCTACTTCAAGCACATCTTACACTATTGTGTCGTAAGGACCACACTACACTGCTACTTCAAGCACAGCTTACACTATTGTGTCGTAAGGAACACACACTGCTACTCCAAGCAGGGCTTACACTATACTGTCGTTAGATAAGGTGACCAAACAACCAGTGATGCCAGCTCTCAGACTTAACCCAGAGGGAGCTTCCGAGAAAATGCCAGCCAAGCTTGATTTGTTAGAAAATGGACATGGATGTACGCAGATTACTGCCCACTTTGCCTACCTTAACAGCTTTGACTCGAACTGTGAATATCAGGTGTTTTCCTTGGTGCTGTTTGAACTCTCATCTGTATGTATATATATGTATATATATATATATATATATATATATATATATATATATATATATATATATATATATATATATATATATATATATATCACTTTAGTCTTCATGTATATTTCTGTCATATATATTGTACACTCTTGTTGCTGTTGCAACAATAGCCTCTTAGGGTTGGGTATGTGTGTACCATCACGTGTAGGAATAGTACAGTGCTCATTTGTTTAACATAATTACTTTCATAATTTCAAACCTGATGACAAGTTCTACTACTACAACTAATCTATATATGTTAAAATATCCTGCCAAGATGTGGCTACTTGGCATAGAGGCCCACTGGGAGGGAATGTTCTAGCTCATGCTGGAATTATGAGCCACTCCCTTTTACGTTATCTATGACTGTGTCACACAACCGATGATCATAGTGTAGTGTTTGGGAGTGCTAAACAAAACTGTCGCCTTTACATGATACAAGTTGAGATGCTCCTCTTCTAAGAGGTCGCACTCATCAGTTTTAAGATACACAACAAACTGTGCATCAGTGCTACTTTCCTTGTTCTCTTCTTTTCTATTTATCCCATCTATTTTTGCCCGTACCCCTATTTGTTCTGAGCATCTAGCATGCAGTTACGTCCTCAAGTCGATGATGAATCTGCAGGCAACTATCCAGAAATTGAAGATAATACTGATTTATTTAGATCTTTTCCAACCAGAGAAAGCATTGATAAAGAAAAAGGACCGATTTGAGTCGTTTCGTACAAATAAACATAAATATGAGAGGATGGAGCTTTGATTTTTTAAATTTTTACTGAGCGATTGTCACGTTCAATTTGCTGATATTAAAAGTTACTTTGGTCTGCCCATTTTGCAAAGAAAATTTGTCACAATTGGCATACTTGTATTACTGCAGTTGACTACACAACCCAATGCACAAAGTTCTGTTGAGCTGCAGATTGACGATAGCCTTATTAGTGGGTAATTTTTCACGGGACACCCGTATATTATCAGCATTATCGGGATTTTCTCAGGCCTTTGCCAGGAACAATGGAGATATTGCAATTAACAAAGTGGCGGAAAACAACATGGCGGCCCCCATAACTGACACTGCAATATGACAGGACCCCCAGATGAGACTCAGTTATCTTACTATGACATAACAGACTTTGGGTGTAATACTGGGGCTGCCCATGGGGAGATAGTGTTGGACTCAGATATAGGACTACAGCAAATCTTGAGATCAGGGGCATGGAAACCTTAAAAATGTTACGTACCCCAATGGTCAGAAACAAACCTAGAGATACCCCATACAATGGTGCAAGAAAGAAACTAACGTAAGAGACATTGTTGATTGTCTATCCCATACTATCCACATGTGCCAACTTTTTAGAAGCGTTCAGTCTGCTTCTGTAATGTCCATGGTGTTATTTGATCAAAATTACATCAGAAAGCTAAGGCACAGCCCAATTTATGTTGCAAACAGAGATTCACATTTGCACATTTGCTTCCTGCTCACCAAACCTTGGAACCAGAATGGGCTAAATGTAATAATGTGTCAGCACAGCGCAACAGCCAGTCAAATAGCGGCAGTGGCACACCACTGAGGATGCCAGTAAAACAAGGACCTTTAAACCAGTGAGGGCAAGGAGATATGCCGCCAGCTCAATTCTGCAAAGCAGTGCAGGAACACTGAGTGCAGATTCCTGCATCGTTATTTAATAGGGAACTGTACCGAAAAATATTCTGCTCTCTAAGATGATACATTAAAAAACTGGAAATTAAGCCAGGGTCAGGCCTAAATATGTCTGCCTTTCAGAAACAGTTAGCTGACGACCCAGACAATGAGTTTTTAATGCAAGATATAATGGGAAGTTTTGACATTATAGACAATGATGTCGACTCAGCGGTTGTTGAAATGCCAAATCACCAGTTCTGTTTTACGACAAACCAGGGACTTGTTATTCGAGCATGTTCTACAGAAAATACATTTGGGAAATTCTGTGTCTTTTTGCAACAAGACCTGTTATTGTGAAGCCACTCGGGGCCATAGACAAAGATAATGGCAAGTGACGCTTATACATGACTGTAGTATGCCAAGTGGCTTTGCTGTAAATGATTAAGCCACCGTATCATAGTATTGCAAATTTGAAACAGTTGACACCTTGGCGCAGTCCCTGTGTAAGGAGGGGGGGGGGTGTACATGGCGAAGGACGATATTCAGAGTGCTTATAGAAATGTATCCATCTGCGAACATAGCCAGCGGTTTACACAGGGCTGAAGTGGGAGACAGACAAGAAAGTTGTCCATTTGTATGATCATGAACTCCCCTTGAGGCCCGTCTGAGTTGTATCACCTTTCATCGCATCACACATGGTGGTAAAAGGATGATGCAATAACAGGTTTATCAAGTGTGCATGTACATGGATGATTTCCTCTGTCTAGGTGAGGCCAACGCTAAGTGCAGAGAGGCCACGGACTACCTCATTTACTTGCTAAGAGAATTAGGCCTACAAGTAAATCAAAAGACAGTTGTTGATCCCACACAGCATATGAAGTACCTGGAAATTGAAAGTAGATTCCTAGGAAATGTGATTGTATTTGCCACCAGATAAGCTAATTGGCAGTGCGTGCACGGCTGCAGATGGCAAGTAAAAGGTGGCGGCTTCCTAAGCGGCAGTTACTAGTACAGAGTTTAAATGGCCCATCAAACTTTGGGGTGGCATTGGCTTATGGCCCAAGAGTTTATTTTCGCTGGTAAATTGATGTTACTTACAAGCTGAACAACAAGTCTGACCGCACACGTATCAGCGGCGAACTTCTCCAGGACATATTATGGTGGCAAAAATTTATCTTTAATGGCAAATCACTGTTGCTTCACGAACCCCTAGTAGCGAGCATCATTTCCGATGCCTGCTCCAAGGGGGCGGGGGAGGGGGCTAAAAGCCTGCCAGTTATATATAAACTCCAAAGGGACATTATCTGTGGTTGTAGCAGTATCTAGGTGGGCACATTAGCTGGCCAATCACATGGTGTATATCACGTGTGACTATTCTTGTACTGTGGTAGCTTTAAACAAAGGTCCCTCCATAACTAAACAAGTGATGCAGGTCCTTAGGTTACATTTCTGGCTATGGGATTGGTTTAACATCAAGCTGAAAAATTGTGTGTTGATTCCAACAGGTGTTAATTTGACTTCTGATAGTATTAGCAGGCCAGATGTTTCAGAACAAGTTGTGTTAAGATGTACCTTATTCAGATTATCGTTGCGATATGTCTGAGGCAGCTTAGGTTCACGTTGGTTTGAGGAAGACGAACCAGCAGCTTTTCCTGACAACCTTGGACGCTAAGGAGGCCAGGTTCCGTGCTCAGGTCATTTCACCGAACACCAGGGGGACTTATAAATCTCAACTAGCAGTATACCTTAGCTTTTGTGCAAAAGCGGGCATGGCCCTTGTACCAATAAATGAGTGTGATTTAATGTGCTATGTTACCCATATCTCTTATACTACCAGTGCGAAGGTCTGTTAATGTGGTACGAGTTTTACATGAACAGGCAAGGTTACCTAGCCCTTTCGAGCACAGATTGGTCCTTGCCTCTTTGTTTAAAGGTAAACGTCGCACCATAGGCGACTCATGCCTACCGAAGTTACCCGTTATAATTGACATTCTTGAGAGACTTTCAATAGTAGTTGCCCATTTCAATTGACATATTTGACAGACTTTTTATAGTAGTTGCCCATTGCAATTGACATTTTTGAGACCCTTTTATAGTAGTCGTCCATCACAATTGACATTCTGGAGAGACTTTTAATAGTAGTTGATCTATCTTTCCAAAAGGTCAGGTGAATGGACAATTGCCTTTTTATCTTATTTGACCGAAGTTGAATTTCTTTGTTGAGCCTGGTCCCCCTGGTGTGGGCTAGCTCGGGAAGGGGGTGGGGTAGGCGCAGTTTTTTATGGGGTGTTCGGTTTTTGTTTGTTTGTTTGTTTGTTTTGGGAGGTGGGGGTGGGGGTTTGTTTGTTTGTTTTTTGGTGGTTTTTTTTGTTTGTTTTTTTTTTTCCAGAAAGGGTGCTCAATGGACCAGCGAGTAAGCGTTGGCCTGTCACCGCTGCAGCCCGGGTTCGATCCCCACCGACGGCACAAGTTGTTCGTCCCGGGACGCTCTTCCGACACGCGTTGAGTCCGATTCCTTTGAGGCTTCAAACTTCGCGGCGTTTTTCGGCTGGGGGTTCATGGTCTCATGTGGCAAGGTCCCCAAACACCTGCTGAGCACAGTAGGTTTTCTCCAGGATCTCCGGTTTCCTCCTACATTAAGTTCACGATAACTGGGCTAAGATGTTGCAAGGTAATACAGTGCACGTATTGCAGCATTGTGAAAACTTTGACATTAAAATACTTTGCTTTTACATAAAGATACCCAAGGGGGACCTTCGACAAAAATTGTTGAAGGAGATGATGATGCAATAAATGCAGTCCTGTCAGAGGGTATGAGCATAAAGTGTTCAGTAAAATTATTATTATTATTATTATTATTATTATTATTATTATTATTATTATTATTATTATTATTATTATTATTATTATTATTATTATTATTATTATTAAGGGACTGTTATCAGTGTAAGGTCTTCTAAAACGATCCAATTTTGCGAGCGGCAGGTGTCAATCCCCTTGATTCCAATATCCAACTCAGTTTGGTGCCCTGCTCAGAACGCGCTTTTAATGTTTAAGCCACATCACAGTGTTCCGTTACTTCTGGTTTGTAACGTTACAGATGTGACATGGCAGTGTTCCGTTACTTCTGGTTGGTGACGTTGCAGATGTGCTGTGCCACATTACAGAACAAGTCCACTGCCTCTCACTTATGTGAATGTTAACTTTTTCACTAGTGCACGTATTAGTCAGCGACTTTTACATCGGGTGACACTTTATTCTGTAGTTGTCCTTGCGACAGCTGACTTACTAATACATGCACAACTATAGGCAAAAAGTTAAGGTATTTTTGTACTTGAGTATGTTCATGAAGAATATAAATAGATTTTTTCTAATCACGATAAATGTAACGTAACTCCTGGGCTGGTATGGAATGAGTTAAGTAAGAAAAAATCAATGTGCTAAAGATGAACCCCATTAATTAATGTCCTTGTTGGACATCCAAATTAGCATCAGTACAGGCCAGGCCTCACGTACATTCTGCACTCACGAAATGCGACAAATTTAGATATAAAAATCAGGAAACAGACTACTGTCAGGTGACCTTTAAAGGTTTTCTTCTCCACATTCCTGATGTTAGTTGTGTGCTGCTTCAATGTTGTTACTAAAATATATCGGTGATACAAAAAGATGGCGAAAATTTTCAAAGCCTATAATTTGACAGTGTTTACAATGTCAAGAGCTTTCCTTGATGCACGATCATGTGCGTAACCCACGCCAAGGACAGCCCTTGTATCTGATTTCAACAAGGACAAAGTTAAAGCTAAACATTAAGTTAAGGAATTTAACGTTCTCTCATGCCCTGCAAAATGTGATAATACCTGGATAGGGGTTATGTCACGTTCGCGGTGCCGTCAGCTGAACCTTTAAATCGGACATGATGCAGCAGTATACTACAATTTACCTCTGGACAGTTGTTTGTGTACCATCACTGACATTTTTCTCTGAACTGTGTCACTTGCCTGTAAGAACTTGGCATGATCAGAAAGACGCAACGGTAATATTCTTAATACGCAGTTTGTAGACATCTGTCGGAAATCGATAAAGTTATTCTGAAGGTACGAAAAATATTGCATT
The DNA here is from genome assembly GCA_964020975.1 of Hermodice carunculata. NCBI lineage: Eukaryota > Metazoa > Annelida > Polychaeta > Eunicida > Amphinomidae > Hermodice > Hermodice carunculata. Next base: position 34,059,898 of record OZ026621.1, read on the forward strand.
TCTATCGCAATTTATTCATCATAAATGGTATTAATTTATCACTCAATATCATAAAGAGACAGTCCCTAACCTTGGAAGAGACACACTGAACTCCGTCAACTCTTGGCGCTCACGCATTTTAATCCTGTTAAGTCTCCCTTGGAATTTTCGTTGACAATATTTTGAGATAGTACAGTATTCAATAATATAGACGAGGCTGGCAACCTTTGAAATCAGCAGTCACTGCATACCAGTTTAGCCCGAAGCGTGATAATACAGTGAAGTACAGCGTTAATGAGGAGATTCACTGCAAGTTGCAATAAAAGAGGTTATTCTGTGGACCATGCGGAACAGCTGGTGGTCTTCTCCCCGCCAGAGGTCGTCTTCTCGAGTCACTTTCCACCTTTAAAGACTGTGGGCGGAACAGATGGCGTTATCGACTCTTTTAATTTCCCGTCAAAATAATTACTCTTTTTTTTCTGGGGCTTCCTTAGAGTGATAAGGGTTCCCCATGGCCTCGTTAAGCGGCGTGCATGTCCACAAGTCAAACTGCTCGGCATGAGGGCAGTGTCCATTCACAGGTCTTTAATTTTGTTGAATTCTTGTACCTGGGACTTCTTCTTTTATTCATCCCCCGCTTTTTCTGTCGGGTTCATGATTGCCTTTGCCGGTGCGTCCTCGGAATGGGATGGGCCAACAGGTGTTCCATATTAGGCATGTATACTGTGGAGGAAAAAAATAGCGGTTGCACTTGCTGGGCACATTTTGGAGGGCAGGTGCAAATTGGCATACCGACAATATGTCCTCTCTTAAAATCAGAGGTCTCTTCCCAGTGATCCCCATGCCCAGACATTTGACTCATGTGCTTACAGTTGGCAATTTTACCCCATGTGCACCTTTGTAACCATTCTTTGGTCTTATCCCGGCTAATCCTCTATTCAATCGATTTATGAGCAACACCGGACAACAATGAGATAACTTAGACACATTATAATTATGATTACATTTGCGTATAATGCAAGTGAATAAATTTATATCCGATTTCTGATTTTTCCGCTTAAGCATTCCGATGTCTGATTCCGATTAACGCTACTCCCGGTCAGATATTATACAATATTATGAACATTTTTCGTTAAAATCCTTTGTGTTACTGCATTTATACCTTGGTAATGTGTGCTGACGCACACACACACATATTACAAACTGGTCAATCGACAATTGTATGTGGTTAACTAATCAAATTAGTCAGAGCTTCTGAGCGTGACGTGTACAGTAATAATTGTAACAATGATGGAGATTAATAAACAATTTAGAAAATCAAAACTCGGGAGACACATTTTGTCTGATTGTCAATTTTATGAAAAAGGGCCAATTACCCAATTTGATGATGAATTCGTATCTTTTTTGCTTGTCAAGATGATACCACTACGGATGCAACAGTAGAAAGTTTAAGGAAACACGATATCTCTTCCGCTTTTCATCAGGACTGTGGCTTACATGCATGTGCATTTGGGATATTAAAAAAACATGGCCTTTTACCTGAAATGCTGTACTTAAACTTCAAAGTTAATTTTATGGGCCTGTAAAATCTTGCATGAACCAATATGTAATACTTCCTTGACCAACCTGAGGGTTGGCCTGCAGACTAACAGTGGTCAGAAAAAATGGTCCAGGAAAGGAAAGTGCCCACAGGAAAGGGGCAAAATGATGTTTTCACTGAGATTAGTCATAAGCTATTTTTCTTTACATGATGCAAATAAATGCAATAGAACGTTTATGCAGAACATCTTATCCGTACATCGGTTATGAACTTGATGTTAAACCATTATTTTCACAAGTAAATTTTCAATCAAAAGAACTTGCATGAGGAGATCGGTATATATGATTACGTGTAAAGTCGGGCCGTCCTAAGCAAGTTTCAACTTCACACACACCGTCCAATGAGTTCATAACTTGCAGATCCACATTTCAGCTGTTACCATGCCACCATGCCAATGGAAGTTATTTGCACTCAGTAGTTCCTATGTTTCAACTTGATTTGTCTTACGTCAGGAATCATATATATGATACAGTCGGCAGTTCAGCACGTACACTGTCACATTTACTACAGCTAGCTTGGTGAGTCTACATTGCTGACGACACATTGTATCTTTATCTGAAAGCTCCCGTACCGGTGGCCATATCATCAAGCAGCAGGAAACTCTACAGAACTGTGACATTGTACCTGCGGCAGTTTCAGTCAGAAAATTATCATCAATATTCCAACACGAGTAAGTTAATTAATATCACTTGGCAAGTAATTATACCTTGTCATGCCCAGTAAACAAGTTTTGTTTACTACAGAAAGCAACTATGTGTATGTACATGCTATTTGTGAGCCATACTAACAAGACCCCATCTTACATTTTAGTTTTTACAACTTACAGAACTACAAAATTGGACCTTTTTTCCTCATCTATCTACGCCATTCTCACTCTTGCTTCTCTGTTCCCTTATATACATACATATATATATATATATATATATATATATATATATATATATATATATATATATATATATATATATATATATATATATGTGTGTGTGTGTGTGTGTGTGTGTGTGTGTGTCTATATATATATATGTATATATATATATATATATATATATATATATATATATATATATATATATATATTCATACGCAAAGAGTACACAAAACACCATCAAGCAATTACACTCCTCATGGAGTCAAAAGAAAAAAAAAAGAGACAGATCAATCCAACAGTATTGAGCATTAGACATGCGGTTTTGAGCTCCAAGACCTCAAAAAAAAAATAGAAGCTGTCAAAAAAACGAACCACAAGCCACTACATATTACAATGTACAGAGTTCCTGGATGGACTCACCAAGTTCCTGTTAAGTCAGGATGGTTGACAATTGTCCATCTCTAGCCTGGCATAGTTAACGAATGAGTAAAGCTGTACATTAAATGTGGTAATCAGGCTCAGTGAGGTAGTAAGAACTAAGTCTATCAAGACTGAAATTTAGATTCTGGGTATAGAGTGAATATTTGCTCAAATTATACTTACACAGTATGACATTTAATGGGTTACACGCAGATGAACAGCTTCCTTCCAGGGCCAAGACGCCAGATGCGTGTACAAGACAATTTGTGCTATTCGATATTTTGTGAAAGAATTTCCCAAACCCTTTGTGAAGTTGAATATCAATAGTAACACGGTTGCATATAAGATTAAGTATATTGTTATGACTATTGTAAGGAATTTTCCAAGCAAACCGTACGGCTTTTCGCCACGCTGTATAGAAATTGTTTACGTCTTTGCGAGAAAAGTCCCAGAGCTGGCAGCCATATAAATGCATACAATACATCTTTAATAATTTATACCTTGTTTCAGGGAATACCTTGCCAAATTGGGCCATGAGTATGTTGACATCAGTTTGAAATTTTCGCACAGAGTTTTTGACATCATTACCATCAAGATTGGAATAGAAAATTACCACAATGTACAAATTGATTCATCATATCTATTGGTTTACCATCGAGATGTAGCCTAGGGCATTTTTTAGCTGGCCAGTAAACATGTCTTTAGTCTTCTTGCGATTAAATTTAACATGGTAATCAATTCCAAACTGCATACATATATCTAAAATTCCTGACATACCAGACATGGGTAGGAGCAAGCAAGAAGACATCATGGCCATAAGTCAAAGAAGACATCATGGCCATAAGTCAAAGAAGACATCATGGCCATAAGTCAAAGAAGACATCATGGCCATAAGTCAAAGAAGACATCATGGCCATAAGTCAAAGAAGACATCATGGCCATAAGTCAAAGAAGACATCATGGCCATAAGTCAAAGCACCAGAGAATATATCACCAATATGACAGCCAAAACCTGATCTTTTTAGACGTATCAGAAGTTCGTGCAAGTATTTGCCAAACAAAATGGGAGATAATACTCCACCTTGCTTAACCCCGTAACTACACTTGAAAGGCATAAAAGCATTAGCCCAAATAGCAGTGACATATGTGTTGACATACATATTGACAAACAATCTAACTGTAATAGAACAGATACCTCGTCTCAGTAGTAAAGAAAAAAGTTTGACATATTCCGCCCTGCCAAACGCTTTCGATACGTCCATATGTACATTTTATCCTAGTGTTTTGTAATACTTAGCACAGTCAGTTAATACTAAAAAACATTGATGGTAGAACAATCAGGTTTGAAGCCAAATTGTAATTCCGATAAGTAGAGACCTTCAACACGTTCGGATAAAATGACCCAATCTAACACTTTGCCAACAATGCTACTAAGTGCAATTCTTCTGTAGTTTTCCGAATCACCTGCTGATTTTCTTTTATTCTTGGGAATAGGATATATGGATGCTGTAAGAAAACCATTGGGGGGGGGGCGAAAGCATGTTAAAACATATCACAACATAACAGAGAGAGATAACGATTAAACAATTCAGTACCCAAAGCAATGTGATTTGAGTACGACCAATATGTCCGTCATGCTTACCTAATTAGATGTGCAATGGCGCGTCCAACATTATCAACTGATATAGTGTTATAGTGTAAAGTGCTAGATATACATCTGCATTACAATTTTCTTTTATAAGACCATCTCTTTTTCTTTCAACTTATCCTATCCATTTCATTATAGGATATCTTCTCATTAAATTAATAGTTAAGAGTAACGCCTACGTGCTTTCTATCAAGTGTAGCAAATCTGGTTCAGGGGTATCTCGTCAGAGTTGTAATTGGCAGTTCTACTGATAAGCTCACCTCAGATTTTATATTCTCTGTAATTTGTGATCCAAACTGTGTAAGAAATATTATAGGCCTACACATGTGTATGTCAAGTGTCCTTGATATATTCAATTTTATTCCACTAATATATTACATCAAAGCGAAGCACTTCTATTTTTTCCCGATACTGACGCTTGGCCATTGCATATTCATATACACGAGGGTTAGCCGAGCTGTAGAAAGACTTGGGATTCTCGGTGAAAATACAAAATACAGTAGGGTTTTATGCCAAAAGACCGGACCGTAGGTGACCATTAAAAACAAAAAACAAGACAAACAAACAAACAAAAAAAAACAAAAACAAAAAAAAAACAAAAAAAAAACAAAAACAAAACAAACAAACGTTTCTTAGAAATGGCATGGAAAAACAGAATAACATGTTCATGGGTTTCTTGGAAATAAAAAGACTGTGATTACCATTGCAGTGATGCGCTGAAAAAATTAAAAAAACGATTCCGATTTGAGGTTACTTTCTTCAAATGACGAATCTCTGTACTAGCATGAGAAGTGCATGCTCGCTTTGACGAATGCAGAAGTGTAAAACAAGTAGCTGATTACAAGTTTGAAACATGGACGCATTCGTTTGTCAATTTTCTTGCACTGGACCTCCCGAAACGGACAAGGAAATGCGTGGACGTACGTAAAGAAGTGTTCCCAACATATCTAAAATTTCTTGGGTTATTTTTGACTGAGACTGTTGTGCCGACGGCAGTAGCAAATTGAAGGAGAAAGTCGCATATGATACAAATATTAGAAATTGTATATCACACGATATCAATGATATTCAACCTTTGCAGGGAGAAAATAAAACTGTGATACAAACTGTGGATGTTTTTCACTTGCTGCATACATTGGTTTTATTGATAGCCAAATTATCATTTATCATACACAAAAAGTGCACGCCGCATATAATCCAACTTTAAGTGAAGAAAATAGAATGTTATATACAGTTTACAGTAATACTGTAAACTGTATATACCATTCTATTTTCTTTGTAGGTGAAAGTGATTCTGTAAGAATGGAACGTGCAATATCATTATTGAATTGTGCAAAGTATACACTAAAATCAGGTGCCTCCCCCCACCCCCTCGTGAACATTGGGTATAAGTGTTTGTGAACTTTGTTTGTGTTATGGTACCAGTGCTTTTGTTAAACCTTTTGGGAAGATGTGGTGGTCCTGAAAAGGACAGTGCTGTTTGCTTAAAGCCTGCGGTATCAAATGTGATCACCACGCTTCTTCAAGTAAGCTTGGACCTTCTTTAGCATGCTGCTGGTGATTCTGTTTACATGGCCAGGAATTTTGTTCCACTTGGCTGTGAGCCGCTGGTCCAGTAGGGCAAGGGCGGCCGCAGGTTCGTCTAATTCCTCCCTGACTGGAAAGGTCAACCCCATCCCATAAATGCTCAATGGGGGAGTTATTGAGATCGAGCTGGCCATGGCAACATTTCGATGTTGTAGTGCTGGAGATACTTCATGCTGACTCATGCAGCACGTGGCAGTGACCTGCTGGATCAGTTGCCCAGGATGTTGCTGGTACCATTAGGCGACTGTTAGCAGGATCTCATCCATATAGGGCTGACCTGTTTTTGTCCCATTTACCCTGATGAGTTCTGTTCTTCCTGTCGCCGTTAAAACCCCTTCCCACATAATAACGCTGCCTTCTCTGTGGCTGTCATGTTCTACCGTGCGTCCGTCCACAAATCTCACTGAAGCCTTAAAGGTCCACTTCATTGACCATATTCAGATTTGATACATGGGTGACTCATGGGTTGTTCTCACCATACGCTGCGATTTTAAAACATTCGATGTGAAAATAATACCTTTATTCACATTTTTGTTTTAAGAACTCACTGTGCCTTCAATCGTCGCCTTCCGTTCATTTCCGACACCCGCAAGGCGCAAAAGGCTTGTGACATCACAGGCAACACCGCTGGCTGACAGGGAAGACTCCGACCATGTATGACGTGTAAGCGGGCTGCTTTACTTTTTCATTTTTCCGAAAATTGTTACTTGTATTTTTTTACGTACATATCTTCCATAAAAGGGGAACTTTCTTCAGCAAGAATTTTATAAACCTGAATAGAAATTTTCCTGAGTCTACCTGAGTAAAGTGTGGGTTTCTTAGCACGTTGCAGTTGTTGTTTTTTCTTAGAAGACTGAGAATCATTGAAGGCAAATCGCAAGGCTCTTACCTAGCGCTTTTCCATTTTGTTTGTGTTAGTGGTGCTACAAAGATGACATACTAAAGGACAGAAGTTCAAGTTTGACAAGACAAAAGAATTGAAAATAAGTAGCTTTGCCCTTTCATTCAGAAGTTTTGAGAAACACTTAAGACACTTATCTGTTAAGCAGCCTGCTAATATATGTGAGAAAAGTGATCATGGAACTTAAGTTTATCACCAATATAGACACTGAGTAGTTTTACACACTCTTCTTGAGCTTCACGAGAAGAGTGAAGCAGCTATAATGAACCTGTTATACCGAGTTGTACCGACCTTTTTCCAGACCGTAATTAATAATGCATGCCATTGTTGGCGTGATTGTCCAATCATCAAGTGGCCGAGTCTGGCCCACGCATTCTTGTTCACAACCGATGCCATGGCTAACGCTGGTAATCACAACATGGATTGTGCTGAACAGCGCAAATCTTTTACCCAAAATGTCACATCAGTGGTAAAACATGCATTTTTAGTTTGCTGACAGTTTAATTTTTCATTAAATCCAAGCACATCCAGTGTTTTACTTTCTGATCCTTCCACGTGTAATCCGGCCAATGTGTGCGAGCACAAAATGTAAACAAAGCAGTGAACCGAAAAAACCGAGTCCTATGAACTGGTCTAGTTTTACGAAAAGCACATAACAAAGAGTGAAATATATCACTGAAGAAGATAACCATTTGTTCATTGAGAAGGCTATCAAACCTTGGAACAACATGATAAGACACTTACAGGACGATAGTTACATTGTTTAAAGAATCAGCCTTTTTATAAACAGGAAAAACATCAGCCTTTTTTCAGGTCAGACGGGATTTTCCCTATTCAATAAATTTGTCAATGACTTGAGTTAGAGTAGGTCATAAGACATCAGCACCAGATTTGATTAGTTTGGGCGGAATGGTATCCGTCCCAGTAGCTTTCTTATGATTCATCGTCTTCATATATGTTAAGGCTTCATCTTCAGCAGCTAAACGAAAATTAAACTCTGCATTGCTTTTCTTTTTAATTTCATCCGCAATGGTAGTAGAGATACTGAGATAACTGTTAAATTAGGGGGTTGCGTTGATTGTGTGGACTCGTCATTTGGAGAGTGATCAGCAACACACGAGAAATAATTTTTAAAAATTTAACATAATTCATAAGGATCATGGTGCAACGTCTCATCTTCCATAAAAATAACCGTGTCGTTTATATTTTCATTTGACTTATCAGTAAAAGAGACGCACAGCGTCCCAAAAAGAAGATTCCTTGCTTGCAAGACCACTTCTGTTTTCAAAGTGTCGCTTTATAGATTTTTTCCTCAGGGATAATAATAATAATAATAATAATAATAATAATAATAATAGTAATAATAATAATAATAATAATAATAATAATAATAATAATAATAATAATAATAATAATAATAATAATAATAATAATAATACTGTGGCTCTCCGCTTATGCGCCGCGGTCCTGTGCGACACAGGTGGCCTAGGAAAAAAAAAAGAGAGATGGAGGAAACCATGGTGATGCTAATCAGCTCATGCTGCCATGTGTTCCAGGACCAGAGCCGAAGCAAAGAGTCCACCACACACTCTCTCACAGCTGTGGAGGGCCCCTGCCCCTGGATGTATATCCCCCAACACTCATCGCTTGTAACTCCCCCCCCCCCCATAAAAAGACAGAAAAAAAACCTTCCCTCATACACCCTATCCCCGCCTCTAAGGCTCAGGCATTTCCCATGGGGGATCCCATGGGAGCCCTTATAAGGGCTACCACCATTCCCTCTCCTCCCTGCATCTAAGATTCTAATTCACCCTGTTGCTATCAAGCCCTATCAATTCATTTCTTTTCTCCCAGAACCCTACCAGGTAGTCCTGTACACTTTTAGTGCCTTTCCTGCCTCCCAGAAAGCCACCCTTCAAACCTAAAACCCATGCTACACGTTCCTCTTCCTCTAAACACTGAACCTCTTCTAGACCCTTGTTCTTATAGTCTTCCCTGTGCCACTTTCTGAGAAATTCTTCTCTTATCTCTCTATATGCATCACACCACAACAGCCAGTGATCCACTGTCTCATCTGCCTCTTGTCTACATACCTTACATTTACCATTACTCCCTGTTGTCCACTTCTGTTTTCTCTTTTCTAGATTGATTACTCCTGCCCTACTTTGAAAAAGAAGCTTGGATCCCTTCCTTCCATCCCAACACACACTTTTCTTTGGTTTTTCTAGTACCTTGTATGCTTTTAGTGTACTCTTTTCCCTGACACCTCTTTTCCAGTCTTCTTTCCAGCCCTCTGTAACAGTCCTACCTATATACACTTTCCAGTTTTCAACCTCATCATATCCTTTCAATTCGTATCTCTCTGCCAACTTATTTATATCTTTGACCCATCTTGTTTGTTCCTTGACTACTTCATTGTAAACTTTCCTGAACCACCTGTCTTCATTTACTGATTGTAAATACCCCCCAGTACTTAAGCTTTGCTTTGGCAATTCTGTCTGTAATTTTATTCCATCCCAACTCTCCTAGGACTGCTTCTGTTGCTGCACATGGTGGTGCTCCCAGTATCCATTTGCTGCACATGGTGGTGCTCCCAGTATCCATTTCCCCATCTCATTCTGTACTTTCTCCATTCCCTGGATATCTCCTTCACTTATTGAAATCACATCTTAGCCATATATCATCCCTGGTATTGCAACTCTATCCCATAATACACTTGCTGTGTATGCTCTGTTGAAACTGTTCAGTGCAGTAGCTTTAATCATTCCTTTTGTACGGTTCACTTTCTGTTTAATCTTCTCCACCTGATATCTGAACAGGCCCTTACCTGTTGTTTTTATCTTAACACCTAGGTATTCATACTCATCAACCCCCCCCCCCCAATTTCAATTAATTGTTCATTACCTTCTGGAATTTGGAACTGCCCAATTTTCCATTTTTTATTCCAATCTGGTTTCTTCCCAAGAATGATCACTTTACTCTTATCCTTACTAAATTCTAACCTCCATTTATTCCCATATTCCCCTGCTATGTTCAGCATTTCTTGAGGGTCTTTTGGGGACTCTGTCATGAGTACAATGTCATCTGCGAAAAACAGACCTGGAATTTTCAGGTCACCTACCTTTATTCCCTTATTACACTCCATTAACTGGTCCCCCAGCTCCTTTATATACAGGGCAAACAAAATCGGGGACAGCACACATCCCTGCTTTAGACCTATATCCAGGCGTGCATTCTCTACTTCTACCTTTCCTAATGAAAGTGTACAGTCTACATCTTTATATAATGCTTTCAGAATTTGTAGAAAATTCCCACCAAATCCTAGTCCACTTAGTTTTTCCCACAGGGCATCTCTCCATACCCTGTCATAAGCTTTCCTCACATCTAAGAAACCCATGAAGACTTTCTTCCGCTTCTGCCTTGCCAACTCTAACACCTGGGTCAATGTGAAAATATGATCACCTACCCTTCTGCCTGGTCTGAATCCATTCTGAATTTCCCCCAGAAGTCCAAGCCTTTCGACTATTCTACTTAATCCCCTGTACATTATCCTACTGAATATTTTTCCCACATTTGATGAAATGGCAATACCCCTACATTGATCCAATTGGCCTCCTGGGCCCTTCTTTGGGATATAAGAGATCCTGAGTTTATTCCATTCCTTTGGTACTTGTCTTTTCTCAATAACCCTATTGAAAAGCAACTGCAAGCTATCTTTAATTTCTTCTGGCCCTCTATTTATGAATTCCGACAATATGTCATCTGGCCCTGGTGCTTTGCGTAGTCGGATCTGCTCAATTGCTATTTTAACTTCTATACTCCTGACTCTGCCACACATCTCTGGATCCCATTGATCCTGTGTGTATTCTGCTTGACACCCTGGTACTGTTCCCTGACCCCAGTGTGGATTATTAACATCTTGCCAATGCTCCCTTAAAGCTTCCTGTATTTCTTCTTTGTGTTCTGTTCTTTTCCCTCTGTGTGTGATTTCCTATGCTTTATTCTGTTTACGCCGATTAACCGGTTTCCAAAAGATGGTTGACCCTTCCCCCATTCTCCATTATTTTCTTTGTCATTCTTTCATTATTACTGGCTCTCCTTTCTGCTTTCATCTCTGCCACGTTCCTTCTACATTCCATATACTGTCTCTTAGCTTCTTCTGTTACACCTTCAGGGTATTTATTTTTCCTGGCTAATCTCCATGCTCTATTTTTAGTCCTCTTTCTTTTTATGGGCCCTTTCAGCTCTGGGTCTATTCTATACCCTAGGCTTCCAACCGGAACTTTCTTTCTACCTATCTTTTCCTTTGCTACCTTAAGAATCCTTCTGATTAGATCCCCATTCATTTCCTGTACTTCCCCTTCATTCTCCCATCTATTATTCCATTCCTGCAATTCCAATTTTAGGCTTTCTTGATACTTTGTCCAGTCTGTTCCCTCCTTTATATCCCACACCCATTTAACCCCCCCTCCACTTCTTCTTTGACATTGTATGTTAATTGAGACTATAATCCAGTTATGATCACTGCCTATATCCAATCTACCTTCCTTGTCTATTTCGCATCCTTGTGGGATGTTACTTTGTTTCTCTGAATGGGGTAGGCTTTCCATTGGCCTTTATAATTTTTACTTCGTTTGCGCAAGGTACGCCTTTCAGTGATAGCTTTTCGTAATTCGCCATTCATGAAAGGTGCTTGATTGGACCTGACGTCCTTTCTTTTCTCTGATGCGTGTAGATCAACTCCCTCTTTGATCAAGGTGCCATAAAACCAAACCGCATCGTCAACTTCGTTAAAGATGCCAGCTACGTGAAATTGGGCTCTGTTTAGGTCGACAATAAATTTATTCTGATCAAAGGACTTATCGCTGCGATATTTGCTATCTGCTTTTAGAGATCTAGGTACTTGTATTTTAGCACTTGCAAGGACCATTTAGTGAAAATCACTTAGCCCCGTGTCGATACACGTTAATTCGGCGACCCCATTTGAAGGTTGGCAAGTATAACATCGATCAGAGTAGGTGTGGTACTTTTACAGCAAGTGGGAGACTTTATAACATTACATAAGTCAGTAGTTGTATTATTATTATTATTATTATTATTATTATTATTATTATTATTATTATTATTATTATTATTATTATTATTTATTATTATTATTATTATTATTATTATTATTATTATTATTATTATTATTATTATTATTATTATTATTATTATTATTATTATTATTATTATTATTATTATACAGGGTGACCACGTTCAGCTGGAGGCTGTTTTTCACCGCGCCAAAGACAAATATGCAGCAAAACGAATTCAGATATGTGTTAAGAACAAAACTGGAAATTTGACAATGCAATGCAATATGCCAGTCACTGAGCTGTGTAGAGTTCGCTTTAAAGAATGACTATTAAATGCAGCTTAAAATCCTCAAGAATCAGAATCTTCTCTAAAAAGTTGGGAACACTGTTCTACAGTATAGCAGCATTGTATGAAAATATCTTTTAAAGTGTCCTTACGGGAAAACAATTAAAACAATAAATCCACCAGTATGACGCGTGTTGTAAGAAACGGTGACCCTGAGCAAAATAATTTGGTCAAACAGGTAGTTGGCAGCTAATCCGTAAACGCATTTAAACATTATAATCGCAGCGTTAAAGTGTCGCCGCTCTGTTATAGTTTGCCACTTGGGCTGCTTCACTAAATCTTCACATAGCACATGTACATACTCATAATTCGCCATGATGACCTGGGCGGCAGCATTTTGTAAGCTCTGAACCATTCTCAGCCCCTGGATGCTCCATGTTCCTAATAGTCAATGCAAAGTAAATTCGTTGTCTTTTCAATTAGCTCTTATTCATCTAAAATGTTCTCACTTCATTTTATTGTATATTTACTCTTATAGCATGGCCTCTTTGTCCTAAAAATTACTAAACTAAATATATAATCCGGTAAAAACTTGCTTAATCGTCTAAAAACATTAAGTTTGGATAAAACTTTTGTTTGTAATTTTTGCAAATGAACCAGTTTTTATATTTGCCAACACTGAAACCCAAGTATTTCATATCGTTAACCTGTTGTATTTCCATGTCATCCATACACATTCAAATGGTTCTTTGTTAATATTATTCCGGGTGACGAGCATCTACTTCGGTTTGCCTGCGTCGACTGAAAGTTTTTACCTGGAGTACCAGTGATGAGCTTCATCTGGACTGCTGTAACGTATTCGCTACTTCCTGGACGATAAGACCAGCAGAATAAATTACAGTATCGTCGGCGACAGAGTTGCACGATCCTTTACTTTCGTGCTGAACAATGTCATTTACATACAAAAGAAACGGGGACCGGCCAAGGATAGGCCCTCGGCGGATCCCTATTCTTACACTTTGTTTAACACACGACTTTCCATTGCACACTACAAACCTATTGTCTTTCTGACAAATATGACGAAAACAGTTAGAACTCATTGTCAGTCCCTTCAGTTTATATAACTGTTGAACAATAGCTGCTTCGGCGCTAATGTTCTTTGTTTTATTTGTAATCATCTTGAAATCAAGGTTTTTATAATACTATGCTTTCTTAATTTATATTTTTCAAAATTAATGATTTATGATATAAACACATCTCTCTATTCCTAGAAATGAACTGCCCTGATTAAGTCATCAGTGATATTTGCTAGCCAGTCCTCTAAAACCTTGTGCTGTTAAGTCTGCTGAATGATGCTTTTAATACGCAGACTCCTCATAATAACGAAATCAGGCCGGAAAAAACATTCAAGTAGTTGTTGCTAAATTATTATTATTATTATTATTATTATTATTATTATTATTATTATTATTATTATTATTATTATTATTATTATTATTATTATTATTATTATTATTAATATTATTATTTTTATTATTATTTACTACTACTACTACTACTACTACTACTACTACTATTACTACTACTATTGTTATTATTATTATGCTTCCGCAAACGAAGAAAGTAAAATACATATAAAGGATACTTTTAAGATGATACAGAAGTAAATTTTATATGTCGCGATAGTAAGTAACAACTAAACCATAGAGAAAATAGAAATGGCTGTATCCTACAGAAAACCACATGTCTCCCGGGGGACCTCACCAGTTTTTGCCCTTCCAAACCTTACAATATCTCGTGCTAATAATGGCAGTGGCCCATAAATAACGATGTGGCCCTGTGACTTTGGGACTTGGGTCAACATCAACCATCTTCAAACTTGATCGAGCCCTTATAGCAGACTATAGTCCTGTGCAATATGAAAGCTCTAGCTCCAAAACTTCTTGCGCTATCTCGTTCGCGTCGATGTGTTAAGGATTTCATTAATGTGGCTCTGTGACCTTGGCAATTGGTGAAGGTCATTTATCTTAAAACTTGACCAAGCCTTTATGGAGGGCTATCAACCTGTAGAACATAAAAGCACTAGCTCAAAAACTTCTCAAGCTAACATGCAGAAACCAAATTCATTAATTTGGCTCTGTGACCTTGGTAATGCGGTCAAGATTACATGTCTTCAAATTTGATTTAGCCCTGTTAGAGAACAATAATTCTGTGAAATATGAAAGTTCTAGCTTTAAAACTTTTGGAGTAGCCTTGTTCAAGTCGATCGGTTGAAGAAGAAGAGGAAGAATAAGAAAAAGGAGAAGATGATGATGATGACGACCACGAGGACGACGACGACAATGACGGTGGTGATGATGATGATGATGATTGTTATTGTTATTATCATCATCATCATCATCATCATCATCATCATCATCATCATCATCATTATTATTATTATAATTATTAAAAATAAAAAGGGGGAAGAAGGTCAAGGAGAAGAAGTAGAGAACAAAGATGATGAACAAGAAGTTTGTACACGAGGAGACATAATAACACTGAGCTTAAACGTCAGGTAAAACATAAAGCAGCGGATAAAATAATTACATACAAATCATAACACGAAATGACAAGTATACAGAAATCAAACTGCAAGCCACACAAAGGGGTTCAAGGGTCAAAGCTAAAACAGTGAAAAGGTAAAACAAGGCATTATAAAAACATCTGTGGCACGCAAGATGAGCTTTAATACGTCTGGGTCGCGCTGTTACCTGTTAAGAAGCATCAGCCTATCAGGACATGCGATTTAAAGGGATTTCGGAAGCAGAAATGCCATAATGCGGAGTGGACCATACAGGTAATTATGAGCATTGTGGTTCAGGATAAAGTGTAATAAGTCAACTACCCCTGCACATGCATTGCCAAAATGGTTATTATTATGGCGGGCCGTATGCCTGTGGACATCTTGAATACCGTTTTCAATAAGTTTACCGATATGAATGCCAACTGACATGGGTCTACAAGTGCTCTTGGTTACGTTTGACCCTTTAGCCTTGTACACCGGAATGACACGTGACATTTTCCAATCAGGTGGAACTACCGCTTGTGCAATACACAGATTAATCATGTGCGTGGGGCAGGGGTTCACTGCCTCAGCTCCTAAACATGAAAGTTTTGCAGCAAAGCTCAAGAGCTCAAGGCAGCTTTGGTCTTTCAACATTTTTCTTCTGCAAGTAACAGACAAAAAACTTGCGTAGAGTTTATGCATACCACGTAACCCTTTGACATTAGCACTTATGTTGTGGTAATTTATCACCCGTACATTAACCTGAGTAAAATGATTATTGAACTTCGCAGGAGAAATGTCAATAAAAACATCATTTTTATTCTTTTTGTCGGGATATATTTTTCTTATTTCTTTCCATAGTTGGCGCGTATTTTTATTTTCCTTTTAATGAGACCCTCAAAATATTTTTTTCTCTCCCCATTTAATCAAATCAGTCATCAGTTCACGTAAATTCTTATAATCCACTCATCGTTTTGCGAGCACAGCCTTTTCAAGTAGTTCATTTCTTGTGTACATCATCTTTATTGCCTCTTAGTCTACCCAAGTGTTCTTTTATTTTTTATTCTTATTGTTTTATCGGAACATGTACACTACATAAGATTGACATACCATGTGTCTACATTACCCAAGCATCACTCAAATCACCACATACCATTATCTGTCCAAAAATTTTAGGTTTTTTTTTTAAATCGCTGATAAATTTACCTGTATCAATTTTTCATAATCTGTCAAAGAGGTTTACTTCCAAAGTGCGTGCCAATTATTTTATACACAATTTAATGGTCACTTAATGACACCTTACATGTTGTTCTTGCATCAGCATGACAAAACCACACGGTAAAAAAACAGTCTAACTCCGGATGATGATTCGCACATAAAGAAAAAAAACCCCAAAACATATTAAACAAGATATGTTTGTAAAACATAGATGCCCCCCTCCCTCATTACCCTTGTCCTTGCTACCCTTGCCCTCGCTACCCTATTGATAGTGGTAGAAGGGGCACTCGTGACCTTACAAAATTAGTGAAGGTTGATCATACATCAATGTCACATATCTTTATACTTTAACCTAGCCCTTAAAAAACGACTAAAAACCTGGGCAATATAAAAGTTATAGCTGAAAAATTAGTCATCATTTAGAAACCATATTCAGCAAAGTGGCTTTATGACCTTGGAAATTATGGCACAGTCACTGATTTTCACTTGACCTTCTTCAGTTATTGTGCGAAAAACAAAAAAGGAAGTCTACTGTCTGTGTGTGACCCTCAAAACTGGGTCAAGGTCACCCATCTACAAACTCAAACTAGCCCTTATAGGCAACCATAAAGCTGTGCAATATAAAACTGCTACTTCTAAAATGCAAGTTATCATGCAGAAACAGTATTCAACCAAATGGCTCTGTGACCTTTGAAATTAGGTCAAGGTCACCCATCTTCAAACTTGACCTAGACCTGAATACGGACAATTATCCAGTGGAATATAAAAGTCCTAGTTCAAAAACCTCTTCAGTTATCATGTGGAAACCAAAGTTAACTCAGGCACCAACGTGACCTTGGAAATTAAATCAAGGTCACCAAACTTTAAGCATCTTCTAGCCCTTAGCAAGGACTACAGACCTGTAAAGTATCCCAGTCCTAACTTAAAAACGTCTTGCGTTATTGTGCAGAAACCACAGGAAGCATCAAACTATATTCAGTAAAGTGGCTCTGTGACCTTTAAAATGAGGTCAAGGTCATCCATCTTCAAACTTCGCCTAGCCTCAAATATGGAATATTATCCTGTGCAATATAAAAGTCCTACCTTAAAAACCTCTTCAGTTATTGTGCGGAAACCAAAGTTAACTCAGGTACCACTGTGACCTTGAAAATTAGATCAAGGTCACCCATCTTCGAACTTTGCCTAGCTTTTGATGAGAATAATACACCTGTACAGTATCAAAGTCCTAGCTGAAAAACTTCTTGAGTTATTGTGCGGAAACCACAGGAATTCTACAATCTCTCTGTGACCCTGAAAACTGGGTCAAGGTCACCCATCTTAAAAATCAATCTAGCCCTTACAAAGAACCATAAAGCTGTGCAATATAAAAGTTCTAGCTCCAAGGTATAAGTTATCATGCAGAAAGCATGAAACCATATTCAGTAAAGTGGCTCTGTGACCTTTAAAATGACGTCAAGGTCATCCATCTTCAAACTTCTGCTAGCCCCAAATATGGACTATAATCCTGTGCAATATAAAAGTCCTAACTTAAAAACCTCTTCAGTTATTGTGCGGAAACCAAAGTTAGCTCAGGTACCACTGTGACCTTGGAAATTAGGTCAAGGTCACCCATCTTCAAACTTCGCCTAGCTTTTGACTAGAATAATACACTTGTACAGTATCAAAGTCCTAGCTTAAAAACTTCTTGAGTTATTGTGCGGAAACCACAGTCTACCGACCGACCGACCGACAGACCGACCGACCGACCGACCGACATGTGCAACGCTATATGCCCCACCTTCTTCGAAGGGGGGCATAATTAACATAAAAATCAAATAAACAAAAAAAAAACTATATTTCACAGGCCTTAACATTAAAGAGCATCGCTAAGAGTAGGATGTAATATTGGTTCTGAGGAAGTGACGCGGCTGGTGCGTGAGGAGTTTCGACCACAGCCTTTGGTTTGCGAAAATTAGGCTGGTGGGCTCTGAATGAGATTTTTTCCGAAAATCTTTTTGTTTCGCCAATACATTTTTCAAAGGGCCCTACTTAAAATCTAATATTTACACTTTCGTCTTCGAAAAAATGTTTGTCCGACGGAAGACATCTAGTCTAACAACGGAGCTTTGATTTCTGCCTACAAGGAACTGTTGATTTTATATATATATATATATATATATATATATATATATATATATGCTTTGATTTCTGCCTACAAGGAACTGTTGATTATATATATATATATATATATATATATATATATATATATATATATATATATATATATATATATATATATATATATATATGTAGGCAGAAATCAAAGCACCGTTATTAGACTAGATCCCATTCTAATACGTCAGTGCCTTTCAAATATGTACTTTTCCTGACCTAAAAGCACAATTGATAGAACTAACCACCTTTAAAGTTGACTATTCCAACTGAAAAGTACTTTCCTAGCCTCAATCCTAAACGTTGCATAATACAGTCTGTGGATTTGAGTTATTTAATTTCTTCCCTGCATTATGCACAGTCTCAATCTCGAGCAAAAAATAAAAAACGCATGACATGCTCGGTGAAAATACGGGTGTTACATTGACAAGAAATCAGTGGGCAACAGATGTGTTGCAATAGGGATGCACTGCAAAAGCAGATGGGCTGTCATTTTCCCAAATATTGTTTCATCGCCCAGTCCATGACATTTTTACAGTGCATAAACACACATTTGTGGCCGAACACCAAAAGGCAGCGAAGGGATTACACTGACACTGATGATGAGCAAAACCACAAATTAACCCTTTCCCCCTTTACCGGCCAAAACCGGCTGGTGGTCAAATGTCGTCTGCTTCAGTTTTTTTTTAACTAATTTCAACAGTTATGAAAAACGTCCCGCATGCACAGACATACATGAAAAAATATGACAAAATTGCCAAAATCAGATAGAAAGCCTAGGTTGCATGACACTTGGAATTTGGCCCCGCGATTGTCGTTTGCTATCCCAAGTAATAGGACGCATGGTCTTCCAACATGTATTGATTCCTTTTCAGGCGCCACCAGCTGTCAGCCTTGCCTACTCCTATTAAAATCAATCTTTGATCACAAATATCGATATATACCTTAAATTTTATCCAGTCATCTTTATGATACAGGGTCAAACGTCCTGCGACATTTTTTATTTCTTGTACTGACCTTTATATAGTCTATTGTTTCGAAACTGGTAGACACAGCGCACATGAATCCCTATATTTACATGTTGCATCACGTCTTGTACATAGGTGGTAGAAATTGAAGTACATGAAGAGTAGCATAAGGGCTTACAGGCGAAAAGTCAATTTCCGGTTCAACGGAAAAAATCCAATGTGTCCTATTTATAAGAAAATATGACCGACAAACAAAGTCTCACTACCGATCAATATCGCTCCTTTGAAATACGTTTTAAGTAATGTAAACGAAAGATTACTTTTTAATAAGTTTTAAGAATACTTCGTAAAAAATAATTTACTCACTTATCAAAATTTTGGGTTTAAGAAAAAAGACTCTGCCATAAATCAGCTCGCAAGGGTGATCCACAAAATCTACAGTGAAGTCTAATATGGTAACGAAATTCCAATGGTATTCTTAGACGTCTCATACATTTTTGATAAAGTTTGGCACTAAGGCATTCTTTCTGAATTGCGTCGTCGTGGCTTTTGTGGAAATCTAGTCAGCTAAGTGGAAGATTACCTATCAGATCGACTTCAAAGAGCAGTCATTCACGGACAATCATCTACCCGGCTATCAGCTGAGGCAGGTGTGCCCCAAGGATCCATCTTAGGTCCACTCTTGTTTTAATATATGTTAATCACATGGTCGAGGATATGCAAATGATACTATCATTATCGAAGTAATCAGAAACCCAACCGAACCTGCTGTAAGGCTGACGGCAAATTTGGAACAGACTGGCCTTGCGAGAAAGGTTTGAAAAGTTACATTTAATGCAACAGCCTCTTGCGTTCATATTTTCCACCAAACGAAACAAACCAAACCTGCGCCAAGTTTTGGCTTGAGTCAACGGCTGTCCTTGTTGTGCTGTTGACCTGGACTAATTTATTCTGTTGGAACTATAGGCATGTTGATATTTGATCCAAGGGTGATTATTTTCACAAGGAATGTCAATCTAGCATCTTTAGCATAATTGAGAGCAGTTTGCCTTTAGTATTTTGACTTTATTTGCAGTTGGCATTGAAAAAGTTAACTTACAAGTGATATAACGCACCACATACTATATACAATATATGACTCTTTACCCTTTGAGCCAAGACTGAGTCAATAGTTTTCCTTGACTTGGGGTCGGCGGTCCGTAGCACAGATGGTGATGTTGGGCATGTTGAAAGGACCGTTCGTAAATCTCATTAAACTCGTTTTACATAAGTACCAGAGTGAATGAAAATCATTACAGCTAATGACCATTTTGCCCCCGCCCCCAGTGAGTTTTTTGTTGGTTCCAGGAAGAAACAGTTGACAAGTTGTTATCCGATCCTGGACCATACGACTGGTACGCGTGAGGTCACATTCCGCGTGTCCGACCCGAAGAGGCCGCGCAAGTTGTGACATAAGGCCAACCTGTAATAATGTCCCACATTGGCTTCTGATTGTATTGTCATATACATGAAATACATTACAATTACTGATAGCCTTGGCAATAGGTAACAAGCTAAGTTACATCTTCAAAGCAAAGGAATAGTCCGAGTTTTCAAAAGACTTTTTCCTACTCAATAACATGTGAAATGTTTAAAGTTATATGAGAACATTCAAAATTCTAGATTTTTGTGACCATGTAGCATGATAATTATATTATATTAAGATATGGATAGGTCATGTAACATCTCGTTCATAATTCCTCAAATACGCTCACACATTGATCCTCTGGTGCAAAACAAAAAAATGAAAGTGAAACTTGAAAGTACACGTTGTTACTTAAAAGTGGATGTGTTGTTCCTACTAATCGATTTGATAGTCATTGATGACGGTGTTGAAGAGTGTGATGAGACTTCACTGTCCTCGCTGGTGAGGACACAGGAACAGACCACGCTGCGAAAGGCCTTTCTGAACCCATCGTTGGTTATGTAATACAGAACAAAATTGAAGGCAGGGTTGAGAAACATGAACAAATCCGCAAAGCAGTCCAGCAACTGGTACTCAATGACATCCGTGTAAAAGGCACCAAGATCAACCAAGGCAAAGAAGATGGATCTAATTGTTGATGGTATACTGCAGATCATAAGAACAACCAAGACTGATAGCAACATCTTGGTGATTTGGACGTTCATTTGCTCTCGGCGATCATGGATGGATTGAGAAGCTTGGAGATTCCTAAGTGACAACTGTGTTTTACGAAGTGAGTGGATTAACCCGACGAAGCTGAACACTGACAGCAATATTGGCAGGTAGGTTGTGAACACTTCTTTGATGTTGTAATACACGTTGTAGCTTTTGGTGTTACTGACGAGGTATTTACATATGGGGCTCAAATCGAGGTTGACAGGACAATCATGTATCCAAACTACCATAAATGCAGGCGTGTTGACCAGAATCATCGTAAAACACAAGGATGTGACGATAATTGCCACATATAAAGGCCTTTCTAAAAATTTTGCTTTCATGGGAAAAGATACCGAGATGTATCTGCATATCATGAGAGAAACTGTCATCCAGTTTGACACAGCTGCGGACAATCCTTTTAATGCCCAACAGGACATGACTGTCTTCCACCCCATAGGCCCCATAGGGTCTGTTAATATGATCTTAGCAACATTCAATTTTCCACTGTAGACCCGGGCAAGATAGATGTTGGGATAAATATATGAGATGGAGAGTATGCAGTCGGAAACCGCTAATATCGTAAGAAAGGTTTTGAGGATAAGGTTTAGCCTGGTTCGCAGAATTACTATAACAGCCAGAAAATTGAAGAGAAAGCTGATGACTTGGATTGGAGGCATAATAAAAGCCCTTGTGATTCTGGTGACCTCAAATGGGTTGTATCTTCCTTGCGGGTGCCGTTTCGTAACTTCTTGGCCTGAAATAACATTTAAATCATAAGAATAAATGCCAGGTACTCATTATTGTGAATATGAGTGTTCTCAACCTGTCCTCAAATTATGTTGATACCTGCAACAACTTGTTATAACCTGAAAAAAAAAGACAATCAAGCTACTCTTTCAAGCAACAAAAATGAGAAAAGTCAAATTAATTGCAGCACCATACTATGCAGAAAAATGGTATTAGCTCGCTCAAGCTGTATACATGATGGATTCAGCATGCACAAAGGTCCTACAAGTCTCATCCCGAGTAATCCAAAAGACAACTGGTCTGCAAATTACATCTCTTCTTCTTTCCCTAGTGTTAATTTATGCTAAATGATCTAATAAAGAAGCAGTGCTTCCCATTGGGGTCTCTTAAAGGGCAGGTCTCGAAAAAGCAGCTGCTGTCTATTTTTACCCATTTCTTAAGAAAAACTTTGAATCGAATTCCGCGAAGCGTATGACGTCACTTGGTGAACTCGTTTCACTTGCGAAAAATGGCAGGCAACTGCATGAACAATGTGGACGTGGAGGAGTTTTTTTTTTTTTATATGGACAAGATTGAAGAGGAAGACAACGAACTGAACATTGGTCCAAGGCCCTAGCAAAAGGTTGGCGGACGAAAGCGGCCCAACCAGCCAATGATCCTCACCCGCTCGAGGGCAGACAGAATAGCCTTCCATGGTTATTCTATTTGTTTTGATTTTGAAACTCTCAGCATGTTCAGTGAAGCCATGAACAATTTATGAAGTTTAAGTTTTGCTACTGGGAGTGCAGGGTCGCTCAGGGCGAAAATATCACTGTTAACAGTTGCATTGAATAGCATTGGCGCTAGTAACCCATTTAATGGCCATTAATTAAATTCTCGAGTGGCTGAGGCAGCTTCGCCGTCTTTGTCACAAGACTATAGGCAGACGCCTATAGGCCTAATATATATTAAAACTATGTTTGAACATTCACTGATTAGAATGTGAATCGTGTATAGTTGAAACCATATGTAGCGTTCATCTTTTCTGGAGCCTTTGAGGCTTTGGTTGTTAAGAATAAGAATAAGATGTATGTACAAGTGTACATGATTATCAATTGAAAGCTGGACCATCACCCGGGCCAGGGCAGAATTTTGTCACTACTGGCACTGCGTTGTGTATTCATCTGAATACACAGATCTATACATGCAACTGTTAAAATCGTCACCTTGACCATTTAATAGGCCTCAAAGTTCAAAGCGGCTTGGTGCTATATCCATCTACCGCTCACCGGCTGAAAGACAAAATAATGGTTCAAAATTTGACAATGAAAGCCATTATTTGACTTCAAATTTTAACACTGATTTAGCTGGCTTTGGCTGAAGACAATTACATTAGTTGACTCGCGGTACACAGTGTTTTATTCACACTATATTATGTTTAAAGACATATAACTGGGGTTTTTTGACAGTTTGAACAGGGGCTAGTCATACATTACTGATGAGCATGGAATTAGATCTTCATACATAAACTGAATCTAGCATAATGTAGTGTAATTAAACCAAAAGTTTCAAATATACATGGAGATTGCTCCAGTTGCACCATTTTTCAATTTTCACCAAACTCGAAACACAAGGTACACAACAATCAGGAATCATATTTGTGAGTAGCAGCATAGGAATCCTGGTGCATTGCAATCTGTTACCATGGTAACCACAGCTTATCATTTTTTTAAATTTTACTTTATTTTTTTATTTTATTTTCTTTTTTTCTTTCTTTTTTTTTTTTTTTTTGCATTAGAGCTGGAATCACGGGACAATGGTAGGCCAAAGGACACAGTAGAAATTTCACCAGCTCAGTCTACTGCATCAAAATGAAGGGAAAAGAGATCACACTGAAAATGAAAGTTGTTTCAAATTATCACTCATGATGAATAAAAAACTGAGATCCCAATGCAGTGTATCAACATATCCACGATTAGGTATAAATTTCACAAATCTGCTGTGGTGCTCAACATCAAATGCAGCTTTGTACGTGTATGCAAATGTTGCATGAGGGCATTTGAGAAAATAATGCGATTAACTGCTGAATAGACAACGAATTGGTGCACCCATAGCTGGTGGACTTCATTGTAACGGGACTGACAAGATGCGCTACACCCTTTGTGTACATTAGCCAATGATATTCATATTTGTATGCATCCCTACCCTGTGTATTCACTCCAAATGAAATACTGCCACCCATCTCGGCACAGTAATGGAATGTTAAAATTTCTAGTTCCAGCCAATTTTAGGATAGCCAGAAAGGCAAGAGCAAGAATAGAAATAAAACTTACTGTGTCTGTCCTGTAGAGGGCACTAAAGTCAGTAGGGCTATAGGCGTATAAGATTTCCATTGCTTTCCATCACAGTACGCAGCTTAACTATTGAACTGTAGAACCATCAAATTTTATACATTTTCACACATTCTATACATTTTCACACACACAGACATAAAATCGGAGCATGTCACGTAAATTTGAAAGACCCTTCTTTAAAAGTTTTCAGTTTATTGTATGTTCGATACCGCCTTACCTGCTCTCAAGACAACCCGTAGTGGGTGACATTAGTTTTTTTTTTCAAAAACCCTTTCAAGATCATGGACCATTATTTCTTCGATTTGCCTGCAGTTTAATAGCATGGCATCTGCCACAAGTGCCCAAATAGTAACAACGATAGTTTAGCATGTAATTCTGTGGGAATACACACCTCTGGCGCTCAACCATTCGGTGTTATGGTTTGTGTGTTCAGCTGAATATCCAGATACAGTGAAGCCTGTCTTGAAAGATCACCCTTATGGATGACCAAATTATGGTCTCCAGAGAGTTAGTCTCATAAGTAGTATGAATAATAATGAAAAAGGTACCAGGCAAAGTATATGTGTAAAAGGTGTTTTTTCAAAGCAAGTGATCTCTCACTACAGGGACCACTGTAATTGCTTGCTGCAGCCTCTTCTGTCAAACCGTGGTATTTGCCTGCTGAACCACTTATTTGGCTCTGCTGACCGTCTGCCAAAGGGCAAACCAAAGCTATTTTCAACAGGCAATTGACTCCCTTCCAATTATATGAGATATCATAGCGAAGGCCCAGTCAGCCAATGAGTTTTAGCTGCCTGTCTAGTAAATTGTCAACCGAATAATTATTAAATGAGCTGCACTTCATCCAGTAGGAAATTAGGCCTCCAGTCATTTTCAACTGGCAGTGTAAAAACAGATTGCGTAGGGGCAAAGTAGCCTTAGGCACACCACTGGAGTCTGTTAAGCTGGACAACTCGATATGAGATGGTAAATGCTGAACGATGTGATAATATACAGTGGTAGCTGCTGTATGTGGCCACCACTTCTGCCAAGTAAATGTGGCCTGTCGCACAGGTAAATTTTACAAAGAAATTGACTCCTATATCCGAGCCTGGTGACCACAAAAAGTAATATTCAGCTGCTCGTGGTAGGGGTTGCTTACAGGAGGTACCACTGTATATGTGTTTGAATGTTTTCAGTTTGCATTAAACAACCTTATGCATGTACAATGTACGTGCACAGAACATGCAGAATTATCTTCTTACATGATGTTTCTGTGACCTTGCAAATCGGCCACCAGCATTGTACATGCCACACTGTCACATTTACATGCAAGTTCTAGTTTTGGAGGAACCAAAAATGTTGTAAAACTGAAATATTATGTTTTGGCACCATGAACTTATCACAAAATGTTTTTTTCACAACAAAACTTAAACCATGGACTCCCTGTCTAAATATTTCTTTGTGAATAAAAGAGTGTGTGCATCAATCACTCAAAATTAACATTGTCATCTTGACAACTTGGTAGTAGCAATCTATGTGATCTGTCGTCTGTTACTGAGTGCATGTGAGAAAAGATTGAAAATATGTCTGTTAGTGGGAAAGTAGTTAGGCCCTAACAAGTGAGTTCTGATTTACGGAAAAGACGTAACAACAGCCTGTGCCCTTTTTATTTTATGGATAATGTACACTGTGCAGATCATTACATGGTCACCATTATCATGCAAAGACATAAAAATAAGAGTGAGATGGCCCCTTACAAATATCCAATCACCAATGTGATTAAGACAATCTATAAAGAATCGAACAGCTAATTTGGGAACTTTCAGCATTTTCACTGGATCATTTTCATTTGATAGGACCAAAGTACACCAGACGGAGTGCTGCACTGCAGGTGTATGCTTTAAATCATGTAATGAAATTATTATTAAGTAACAAGTAAATTTATTTTCTTATCATCATGATGATACATTGTTTTTCTGACCAGTATATGCATTTATCCAGAGTGGCCTCATTGTCATATGGGTCTGTGGCAACTTGTTTTTTAGTGGAAAGTGCAGCATGCCCACCCAGAGTCTGACCAGGACTGTAGATATCAAGGGCGATCTGTGAAAAAAATCAGGGACTCCAAGAAGGACTGACTATATGATGGCCCTAGTAGTAAAACCCACGGGTTAATGGCGAAGGGTCAGGTTGCATGGAGTTGTAACCTAGGATGTCACAAGTCAAGGGTAGATAGTACACCTCAAGACTGTGGTGTCTTGTGGTCCAGAAGTCCCGAGAATTAACTCACTAAAACTAACGTAGACCCTTTCACCTGTGTACATGTTAAGTGTCATTACCCAGTCACTAATAGTGGTCATAACTCAGGTAAAGTCAGTGCGACCAAGTCACAAGGTACAGGAACGGGTCAAAAGCTTTTTGTTTTGAACACATATGACAAGGTGAATGTCACTGACTCTTTATGCAAAGGTAAGGTGCGGCCAAACAGCTTCAAAGACCACTACATTTCATTGGAAATTTGTAGAATTGTTGCCAAAGGTAGTGAAACCAAGTTGCAGCATCCTATGATCGGCCAACAAGGGTCTATGGCTTCTAACACAAGTGGCCATGATATTGCAGGCCCGTTGGCCAGTAGTAGCCTCCATGTCAATCGTTGTGCTGCAGTTTCTGAAACCAGTAGTAAGTTGAGTGAGGTCATGGTGACCAAGTCAGAAAGTTCCAGAAAGGGTTTAAAAATGCTTCTGTGTTTAACACATGTAGCAGGGGATCAGTTTCTGGCATGGAGGATTTGTTGAGAGTCAAAACAGGTGCTGGTTCAGTCCCAGATGGGCAAGTTTCATTTCCAACAAATGGTTCGTGTATAAAAGGTGGTACAGACTAGGTCAATCCTAAGAGCCCTGTGAAAGTTTCTCATCAGAAAAAGTGAACAGGGTCATGGTCATCTGGACTTCCCCAATCAGTTCAGCAGAAAAAAGGATTCCCCAAAATGCAGAATAATGCTCGATCTGTCCTGCCCAGCAGGTAGGTCAGTTAATGATGGGATCCCCAGATACTCGTATCTGGAGTCTGCCAGTCAAACTGGATTTCCCCTCCTTTCATGACCTGACCAGGCATATGGTTGAGCTGGAAGCAGGAGGTCTGCTCTACAAGCGTGACTTAGCGAGAGCCTAGAGACAGATACCCATCGACCCAGGAGACTTACACCTACTGGTTTACCCTTGGAAAGGCAAGGTGTTAGTGGACCATGTGCCAGCCTTCGGTCTAAGGTCAGTGGCTATGTGCTGTCAATGCACCACAAATGCGGTCACCTCCTTCCCCGTAGTCAGGTTTTTTTCCTGGTGAATTGCCTAGATGATTCAGCAGAGCCAAGAAAAGAGAAAGGACAATTCACGCCTTTCTGAAGCTCCGAAGGCTTCTCAGAGTATTAGGTCTGGTTGAATCAGAAGCAAAAGTGGTGCCTCCAAATGAACAGATGATTTTCCTCGGAATCCTCCTTGATTCAAGAGGGATGACCATGTCAGTACTAGAAGAGAAACAGCAAGAAATAAAGCAGTCACTCAAGGCATTGGAAGGTAAAGCCCAAGCCTCAAGGAGGGAGATCCAATGCATTATTGGCAAGCTCCAATTCGCAGCACGATGCGTCAAGCCCAGCAGGATTTTCACTGCCCTAATGCTTGAGCAACGAAGGTCCATTACACAGTTGCCCTTAGACAGGAAGGTGGTCATGCCTGCCACCTTCCTTAAAGACATACTCTGGTGGCAGAAGTTTATGAGAACCTATAATGGAGTCTCATCATACTTCAAGAGGGCTGGTCTGAATCTGATGTGGTATCCGCAACAGATGCATGTCTGGCTAGATTTGGGGGCCACACTGACCACTCCTTCTTTCACTGTGCGTACCCCCCTGATATCATGCACATGGGTCTGCACATTAATGTTTTGTAGATGCTCACTGTGGTAGTGGCCCTTAAGCTCTGGGGACAGCAATATTCTGGGAAAAGAATCCTCATTTTTTGCGACAATCTGGCCTCAGTGCAGGTAATAGATTCAGGTTGCACCAGAGACCCTTTCCTGTCGGCATGTTCCAGAGAGATAGCCTTTCTAGTTGCTCAGAACGAGCTTGAAATAGGTTGTTTTCACCTGACCACAGATGAGAACAGGCTGGCAAACCTGCTGTCTAGGGGGGAGCTAGATGCTGCTAATCTGCAATTTTATACAATCTCTGGCCTCGGACCAAAAGATAAACTGCAGGTCCCAGCAAGCTATTCATACTTACAAGCAATTGGTGAATTTTCATTATTTCTGCTTGCAGATCGGCAGATCATGTAGCTTTTGCAGGATGTCAAGTTCTCCCCAAGAAACCCCTTTGCTCTAGGTACCACCAAAAACTTACTTACACAATGGCATGTTTACTTTATGTTTTGTCTATACTTTAATCTGGTGCCATTACCTTCTTCATTATCTAACATTTGCTTGTTTACTCAATTCCTCAGCAAATCCTTCAAGAGTGTCACAGCCATAAAAAGTTATGTAAATGGCATTAGTGTGTTACATTTCATGTTAGACATGCAGTTCAACTGCACTACAGATTTTCAGTATAAGCTATTAGTCAAGGGTAAAACAAGACTTAACCCTCACTGCCCAAAGAGGGCTCACCCTATCACCCCGGAACTTCAACTAAAGATTCATGCGATTTTAGATTTCTCAAAACCATTGCATGTGGCCTGTTGGGCTGCTTATTTATTAGCCTTTTCATTGATGGCTCGTAAGTCCATTGTGCTTCCATTAGGCCTTTCAGCTTATGACTCTTCAAACAGCTCAGCAGAAGAGATATTGTTCTAGGTGATGTGGGTCTGGTAGTAAGTTTAAGCTGGGTGAGCAAAAACGTATTATCCCTGTGGTAAAGATTCCAGGTTTAGTTTTATGTCCAGTTAAGGTGTATTCCAAATTATTTGGTTTACAAGGTGCCGAACCAGAGGCCCCTGCCTTTATTTAGTTTTTCACCCAAGGCTAAATGACTGTGTAGCACAACACTCCTTTGTGCAGGTGTTGCGAAACGCTATTGACAAGGTAGGTCTGGCAGGAGCTCTTTACTCAGGTCATAGTTTTCGCGGGGGGGGGGGGGGCGGGGGCACCACAGCCTTCATGGCTCAGGTACCAGGGGAATTGATTCAATTACAGGGTTATTGGGCATGCTACCTTAAGTACCTGGAAATGGATCTCATTCTAAGCTTACAGTCGGTTCCATGTTGAGAGATTATATTCTGAAAGCTTAATCACAATTCTGTCTGAGTTTTCCCTTTTGCAGTATTTTGATTGTGTCTTCTTTTGGTAGTTTGTATTGATGGTCGAATGGTCCTCAGGGGGTTAAGGTTCAGCTACATGTAGTCACGTTCACGTTTATGTTACATTCTGTATGAAATGTGAACCCTGAGGCCATTCGACCCATAATTTTTCTGCAAAAATCAATAAAACATTTAATTAAGCTTTCGCCCCTGTCTTAATTCAACCTGGTTCCAGTAAGTCCCTATGGTCATAAATTCCAGGTTTGCAATTATAGAGTCTTCCATTTGTATGGTACATAGCAAGCTGTAAATTGTAAACGGAGGCGTCTTTCCTGCAAACGGCAAACCTGTTTCATGCCACTCGGAGATCTTTAATTACATTGTAGTCAGGTGTCGGGATGGCTTTAACTTGCAGAGGAGGATCATTGTGATAGCTACTGCGGTAGTTTTTGAATTACGCTTCAATAGGTGTGTCCACAGTGAACTCAAAAAAGACTAGACTCTATAGGCCTGTGGCCCGTCTTGTTGATGTTGCCACACCACATTTCCACAGAGCAACGGGGCATGGTAGTGTCAAAAATGATAAGCTATGCGTAAAAGCTGAATATGGTGGCACAAACAATATTTTGCGTACAAAAATTAGAGGTCGCTTAAAATTTTGAGTCAAGACAAAAATGCGTGTCCTTTCACGAAATGGTATCTAACGTGTAAATGTACTAGACACTGTCCCAAGGCACATGCCCAACAGTTTGATCGGAATACAGGCAAAAGAATTTGGAGAAAGATATATATGCATATATTTACACTTTTATTTTTTATTCATACCATGCCAACATACATAATATTCTGTGGCACTCTGCTTATCTGCCGCAGTCCTGGCTAGCTTAGTAGCTAGTCAAGTGGCCTTTAGCAAGGAAGAAAAAAAAAGGAGCAAGCCCTATCCCACTGTCGCAACTTTGCGCTCAGCATGTCCACAGCCACTGCTGATGATGCCACCTGGCACGGTCATGGGAGCCCTAATTAGGGCTACCTTCTCCCTTCCCTTGCTAAGTTTGTCCTCTATTCTCTTCCATGACTAATCCTAAGGTATTATTCCTACTCTCCCAGCACTGCACCAAGAAGCCTTTCACTGACTCTAAACCAACTCTACTTCCTGGAAAATCACCCTTCAATCCTTGTATTCATGCTAACCTATCATTCTCTGCCATGTCCCTTACTTGCTCTAAGCTTTTACATTGCCCATCTCTTGTTCTCCATTGTACAAACAGCTTGTCTCTAAGCGCTCTTTAACCTGTACACCATGTTAACTTATGATCAGTGGTCTCATCCACATCCTCCCTACACACCCTGCACTTCCCTTCACTCCCATTCATCCACTTCTGTTTCCTCTTCTCCAGATTGATCACTCCTGCTCTGCCCTGAAACAACAGTCTAGAACCCTTGCTACCATCCCAACATTTAGTCTTCACTGGCTCGTCTACAGCCCTATATGCTTTCCATGTGCTTTTTTCCTCAACACTTCTTTTCCACTGCTCCACATGTTTCTCTTGGATCACCTTTCCTATATACGATTTCCACGCCACTTCAATCTCATCTGGCCCTTTCAGCTCATATTTCTCGGCTAACTTCTCTATTTCTTGAACCCATTTTGTCTCTTCACTGACAGCCTCAATGTGCGCCTTCCTTCACCATCTTTCTTCATTCACCTGTTGCAAATATCCCCAGTAGCCTAGCCTAGCCTTAGCTATTCTATCTCTTCTTGGTAACCATCCCAACTCTCTTAACACTGCCTCTGTTGCTACACACAGTTGTGCCCCAAGCACCCATTTCCCCATCTCCCTCTGTGCCTTCTTCATCCATTCAATATCCTTCTCACTAATGGCTATTACATCTACCCCATACAACATCCCAGGTATGGCTACACGTTCCCACAGCACCCTTCCTGTGAATGATCTATTGAAACTGTTCCCTGCTGTGACCTTTATCATACCTTTCGCTCTTTTCACCTTCTGTCTAATTTTTTCGGACCTTTCTTTATAAACCCATTTAGTACCCCATCTGGCCCTGGGGATTTTCCTACTTTCAACCTGTCCACTGCTATTTCAATTTCTACTCTCTCAATTCTCCTGCATAGTTCCTGTTCCCACCTGTCAGGTCCTGCTTCTACTCTACCACTAGGTGGCTCCCCCGCCCCCCACTTTGGGTCATTAATTTCATCCCAGTGTTCCTGCAATGCTGCTTCTATATCCTTTGCCTCCTCTACTACTTTTCCTTTATGTTTAAGCTTGTCAATTCCTACTCTCTTCCTTCTCAACACCTGTTTCCAACAGACTGCTGATGAGTCACCCCCACTTGACAGAACCCTTTTCGTCATCTCATCATTCCTCTTTATCCTCCTCTGTGTCTTCATCTCCTGTACTATCATTCTTGCCTCCTTGTACTCCTCCTCAGCCTTAGCTATTTCATTCTGCTGTCTGTATTTCCTAGCAAACCTTCAAGCTTTATTCTTAACCTTCCTATTTTTAATTGCAATCTTTATCTCTGCATCTATGCTATACCCTTTCTTCTCTACTGGTACTCTTTTCCTTCCTACTACGTCCTTTGCAACCTCAAATATTACTCTCCTCATGTCATCTGCCACTCCCTAAATATCAACTGATTCACTCTCCACCCTCTGGTAATCCCTCTCTGCCTACATATACTACCCCTAGTGCTATCTTACTCCTCTGTGACTCTATTCCTATCCACTGTACCTTGTTCCTAATCTCACTGCTCTCATCCTCTTCAATCCCAACCCTGTGCCACTTAACTCCCTCCTTAATGAGAAATCTACCCCTCCTCCCTTTCTCTGCCCTACTGCCCTCCCTCTTCCTGTAAAGTTATACCCCTCAGGTATATCTAATTGGTCCTGTTCTCCTCCCCTTAAATGTGTCTCTGTCAGGGCTACTACATCAAAGTCTTCCTCCTCAGCTACCATGCAAATATCAACCATCTTTCCTCTAACTCCTCTGCAGTTTACGTACCCCACTCTAATCCTTGACCCCTAGTCCTTCCTTTCTCCTTTCTTTCTTCTTCCCTCCCTGCCAGTCTGAGCCTCTTGAATGGGTGCTGGGTTCCCTAGTTTTCCTGCTGCTGTTGCACCCACTCACCATACACCTGCCCTAACCTGTCTCCTCCTATCTGGCTCGGGTGCAAACCATCCCACGCAAACATCTCCCTCCTGCCTACAAAGTCCTCCCACACATCCCTGAAGGCAAACCCTCTCTCCCTGCACAAACCTCCCAGCTGCCTATTGATTGCTATAATCCTGCTAGCTTCCCTTCCATTCATTCTAAACCTGGGCAGAATCCCCATCACAAGAGGCTCACAGTCTAACTGCCCTACCCTGTCTAGCAGCCTCTTGTACCTCCCCAGCACTACCTCTGTTCCCACCCTGCCCCTTCCTCCCCCCTCCTCTCTGTTCGCTAGGTCGTTAGTCCCTACCTGTACCACCACCCTCGGACACTCCCCACTAGATCTGACTAGCCCCTCTATACACTCCTCCACATCCCTAATCTTCGCCCCTGGTAAACACACCCTAACCCTATTCCCTCTATCCTGCCTACAGAAAGCCCAGTCTACCCTCCTTACAATATTATTTCCCACCACTACTGCCTGTCTGACCCTCTCTCCCCTCCCCTCCTCCTTACTACTCTCTGCTGCCTGTGCTAACCCCTCCCCTCCTTCCCTGCTCTCCCCCTCGTCGCTAAAGCCTGCTGCCTGTCTCGCCTCCTCCCTCCCACCACCCCCTACCCCACCTCACTGCCCTCCACAGCCCTGGCCCTATCCCTAGCCTCCTCCAACTCAAACTTCAGGGCTGCCAACTGTAGCTCTAGGGTCTCCACCCTCCTGCACCTCCCATACGTGTACACAAAGCTATCCTCCTGTGCCTCCTCAAATGTACACATTAGCCCTGTTGCACTCAAATCCTCCCACATACCACACTCCCTGCACCCTGGACCCTCACCCTCCCTCCCGCTCTCCTGAGACTCCTCTCGATCCTGGTCATCCCTGCCCCCATCCCTGGTCCCCTGACCCTGCCCCTGCACACAGGAAACCCTCGCCCCTACCCTCCTTACCTGTATCCCACTGCCTACCCTCCTGAACCCCTGTACCCTCCGTAACATCCTCCGTGACAACCCTCGGCCCAACATCCTCAATTAATCAAGTTTCTTTTTACAACTTCAAAGTTCCCGTGGTTTTCAAAATGGCGTCTTTGCTCTATTCCCACTACAACTACCAATTTCTTCCACAGTAATACCTACATCCACTCAGAAATTTTACTGCATTGTCTCTATATGTTCCCACAACAATCTATGACTGCAATACCGTAAGTAACTCAAAATTTTTTCACTTATCTTATACAACTTCACCCACACTATAACCGCACGTCCACTCTCGTTCAAATCTCGTTCTAGAAAATATATTGATATAAATGTGTAAGATACTGTGTTTGTACTTGTTCTACATGTACTCTCTTGTTGATCAACACATCAATTCAGCTATATACACACAGAATTGCGGCTTATCCAGCGGGAAAAAGAGATTATGGCAAGTAACACACGAGTTGCCAGCTACTACCACCCAATGGTAGGTTTTTCCTTTTTGTCACATACCTATATTTGTCTGGAATTTTAAAAGAATCTGAATCGGAGCGAATTTTCCTGCTGTTTCTTTGCCATTTTGTTTGCCATGAAAGTGAACAACCAACAGAACATGACTTACAGCATTCCAACAATGAAAAGCTACCAACAACCGGTTCTGAGTAAAAACAAAAAACAAAAACAAAAACAAAAAAACAACAACAACAAAAAACAATGAGCATGGCCTGACAGACGTCAGGTGTGCGGAGATACGTAATCCTCTTATCTACCACCACAATACGTCTTTCGGCGGCAAATGACCAGTTTTGGTGGCCCACCACAATACTTCTTTCGGAGACAAATGACCATTTTTGGTGGCACACAGCGGCAGACGATGGTAGAAACACTGGCAACTGGTTGCCTTAAGCCGTCAGACAACCCCTGTCTCAACACCTCTATTTTCTTCCGGCGCAAGTGGCAGCTAGCGGCTGGCGTCTTTTCCGCCAGCCACCATTTAGTGCTCTGTAATAATACAAAACTGGTCATATGGAGCTAAATGCATTTTGCATGTGTACAAAAATAAGCCTTTCTCCTGGCAACAAAATTCAAAATTCATGCACTTTCACTCGTATATATATATATTTTTATATATGTATATATATATATGAATGTAAAAATCGTTCAGCTGCCCTGGGCTTTCAATTGATATCCAGTAAACAAATATATATGTATTTCTTCATACGCATCAACGTTTGTAGACACAAAAAGCCATGCTCTTACATGAGTGGCTATAATCTATTTATCATTAATGATGGAAACTTCTTTAAAAAAAAACTTTCAATTGCCAACATAGGTTTGTCACATTTTAGCTTCACATCAATTCAAAATGACAGTAGAAGTGATGCGCTGCTCTTGAAGTCCTATGTACTTGCAGTTTTCCTAATATCAGAAGCCAGATTGGCTCTACGTTTGGTGGAAATCTACATTTGTCATGCACTGGTTAGCGGTCTTAATTATTGTGAAATTTAGACATAATTTAGTTCAATAGGTGTTATAACTAGAAGTACAAAATGGCAATCTAAACATGTAAAGAGACCACTGCCGGTTAACGTTGAAATCTGTGATTCTCCCTTGGGTATGTGCCTGTCAAAGTTTCCCTATGCCAAAGCAACGAACTCGGAGGGAAAATAGCAAATTACTTCCGTTTTTCTTATCTTAATATTTATCTTCCCAGTTCAATCCATTGCCATGGATATTTGTTATCAACACCACAGAACTATAAGTGTATTTATCTAAGTGTCTAAGTTTTTTTTCTGAAAGTGTCTCGACTCTGTGAGAGAGATATCAGTACAACCAACCAAAAGCACACCTACTTGAAAGCGTGATCCCACCCATCACCAGACCCACTGTACCTTCACATTGCTGCTCTAGAAATGTTTAATTTTATCTCTTTCTCCTGAATGAAGACCTCGACAACAGCTTTTCACGGCGTGGGTTGGCTACTGACTGCCCACCTTACCTCGAGGAAAGTTGCTAATCTGCTGTCCTCCGAGTCCACGATGCACTGCAAATCTTCACCAACATTCACTTACTACACGTAACTTCCAGCTTTTCTCTACCAACTTGTGCCAATTTGAAAGTGACACATACACATAAACACACACACGCACACACACACCACTCTCAGCACCTTTTTCCTGACAACTTTAGATCACGCTTGGTAAAACAATATTTCTTTGAGATATTGGATCATGCTTAATCATTCCTGTTATTTTCACTGATGTATATGTGTCATTACCACAGGTGCCTCCTAAGTTAATCAAAATGGTTGACCAAAGACATGCTGCTCTCAAGCATGGAACACTAGTCATTTTGTCCTCTTCCTTGTTTTGTCCGTTTGTCGTGCTGCCTCATCTTTGTGAATATCATGTCGTTAATAAAAGGTTCTGACTTTCATATCTGCTGCAACGTGAACAGACTTGTCACCTAAATGGTCAATCAATGTATGACGCAGACAGACGAAAGTAAGTCAAGTTGTCAAAGTTAGAACTGAAGACATGCTCACCAACTTTATACTGACCAACATTGGGTGGAAGCACTGAACAAAAGTTGGTACAGGTTTGGTCAGTGCACAATTTTTACAGAATTGGTGCGAGTTGTTCAGAGTTTGCCATCTTGCAGCTGCCACCCGGGACACGATCATGAACTACATGAATTACCAACTTGCCGGACAGAGAAGCGGGAAGTCAAATTTGCTTGTAAACTCGGCGTGTGTCACAGGCTTAATCTAGATAGGTCTCATCTACAGTTCTCATTCAACTGCTTTTCATTAATATAGAAATGAGTTTCAAAAATAAAAACAGACATTTGACTACCAGCCGCTTTTGGCCGATATAAAGGGTTTTATGATTAACTGAAGACGTTTTTTTTATAAGTTTTAACTCTTTCAGTGCCAATCACGTCTAAAGTCGATCTACTAAAGTGAAACTAGTCTGAATTATCATTAGGATCTCAGATTCGTATTTGTTGTAAAAAGTCCTTTCAGTCATGCCTCTAGCTCCAGAGAAAATATACCCGGTCAACAGCTTTTCTCAGCGCGCATAGGGCGCATTGCGCCCAATGCGCGCCGAGAAAAGCTGTCGACACAGTCCAAAATTTGGCACTTAAAGAGTTAAAGAAGTGCATTGTGCAACAACGGAATTTTTTTCAAGGGAGAAGAAATATGTTGAATCCTATACCTCGTTATAATCATCATCCCAAGTGATCTGATTTCGTGTTTTACCACAATACTACGTCAACATCCATATATTTATATGTCACAAGGCTACCATCAAGGCGTATATATCTTCAGAACGTCATATGAGACCACAAAAACGGACCGTTATTATGGATGGATTGATGAAAGAGGTTATGGTAATTACTGTTGGCTTTCTGAAGTAAGCAAACCTATGATTAACGGAACATGCACCTACTGATTTTAACTCTATTCGTGCCAAGTTTCAACTGGTTGAACAGCTGTCCTGGACGCGCTTTAAGCATGCAAGAATTGATAGTGATCTCGGCCACTCTCACGGTGTCTGCAAATTTGGGCATGTTGATGCTTCAATGAAAGCTTGGTTTATAATAATATGTATCTAGTGTCGTTATGCCAATTCAGTATATATTGATTTTTGTCGCAACTGGGAGTGAAAGAGTTAAGGCATTGTCTTGCAAAAAGATGACATTCTGGCATCACATTATTGTATGTAGATCAAAGATCTGTGCTGAACTTTAGGAGATCAAACCGGTTATCGCTATTATATACTGAAGACGTGGAAAAAGCTGGGCTGCCTTTCAGACTTGAAATTACATCGACTGTCGCCATATGCTATGAAGACAACACGCGAAAATGAATGTCATGGAGAATTATCTTAAAGGCCGTCCATAATTGTAGACCTTTTCATAAGTGTACAAAAGCTATACTTTTTTTGAACCCTCCCTCACCCTTCCATTGGAAGTGTACACTTGAAAAAATAAACTTTTTTTATCGCGCCGGCTTAGCTGATTTTGCTATTGGAACATTGCCCGAGCCTAGTGAGAGGGGTCTCTTGAAAGAAAAGAATATAACACCTGTTTTACAAATATGAATTTTATTTTATGTAAAGAAAATGAAACAAATTAAACAACCATACCAAGAATACACTATTTGTATTTAAACGGATATACTAGCATAATGCCTAATTTAGCGACAAGTAGTATCTTGCAGTTCTGTATACATGTATAAAACATGTTAAACTCCAGAATAAAATATAAGTTAAGATGTGTTGATACACAGATACCAGTCCTGCATCTTTGTATTTTTACATGTACGTTAAAATGCATTGCTCTGTTTTGATCAATGTCAGTGTGTGTCACCTGAGTCACATTGTTTAGACACATTCCAATTTATTTGGTCTACCCTTTGCAAGCGTACGGCCTGTTTAATATTGGTGATCAGTCACATTGCAGCACAGGCGTATGAAAATATTCTGAGTGCGAGAGCACCGATGCTGCTTGTCTACTAATACCACAAGGCCAGTATCCCATGACCAATGTTACACATACCACTCCGTATACATGTGAATAAAGTACATATTTCTCGCTTGAATATGGTAAAACCTTACATGTATGTGTTCCTTATCTCTTATTCTCCATGTTGAATGAAGTTTCAGTGCGTTTTCAAGCACACGGTGCACAACACACTTTCTTTTCCGTCGCCGTTTCCATTTTTACCCTTGCCGGTCAACATTTTTCCACCAGGTTTAAAGTGTACACTTGGACTCAATCCCCCTCCCCCAGTGTGCGTTTTGTACTCACGTGAAAATGTACATATTTTTGAACGGCCCCTTAGCAACGCTGATATAGAATTAAAAATACATTACAGACCCATTTCAGAACACATTACCTTTACAAAATATAAAAATATAGCTTTTGTGGGGAATGTTTCATTTGCGAACTTGGAAATGTACAACTACGTTTCTGGTTCTGAAGATGTTAATCATTCATATATCGGAGAAGGGAACTGTATTACATAGTACTTCAACTTTTATAAACATGCCTCATGTAAATTCATACTGAGGTGTGTGTGTGTGTGTGTGTGTGTGTGTGTGTGTGTGCGTGTGCGTGTGTGTGTATGCGTGTGTGTGTGATTAACAGTGTGAAGCAATTGGGTAGCCAATCAAAACGATATTTTCAACCATGATCGACTACGCACAAATGTTTGCCTTGTATGCCATTACATAGGAATGTTCGTTTGTAAAATTTTGTTCCTTTTTTCTTACCGAGTCTAACCTGGGGTAAGAATGGAACATATTAGCGAGTCTAGTCACACACACACACACACACACACACACACACACACATTTTACACCTACTTACATACTGTCGGCATAGAAGATTCGCGACGGCCCTGATTTCAGACTGCACTAAAATTTAAATATTGAATTCGTACAGCAGTACAGTGATTGTTGCCACGTGGACCAAGCCATGGTTTAGCAAATTTTATCTGACGCTTAAGATGATCGTGCCATGATTGTCCGCAAGTGATCTCAAAAACTAAATCTGTGTAGGTTTAAACATATATTTTTTCCAAGAAAAATGTTTTTGGAGAACAAGTGGCAACACTTATTCAAACTCAGCTCCTTTATATATATATGTATGTATGTATATATATATATGTATATATATATATATATATATATATATATATATATATATATATATATATATATATTTCACTACACAGTTACATGGCGGAATATTTATAAACACACGTATGTACACTTACACCTTTTATTAATCTTTGCGGGAGTTGTGCAATTTAGAATCTATCTTTTAGTCTCAATTTAAAATTTTTGAGCTGATTTCAATACGCTTTATGTCATAGGCACCAGTAGCTTTCTTAAACAGCCCACGAGGACCCTGGGTCAAAATCCTATATGATGTGAGAAATCGCTAGATATACTTGGTGTAAATTTTAATAGTACGAATAATTGTACGTGTCATGTAGACAACAGGATCTCATCATGTAGAAGAGCCATGTACGGTCTCATGAGTGCAGGATTTACTTATCTAGGTATTGGCACTTCAGTCAAGGTTCATCTATGGAAAACCATTGGAGTACTATGTCTTACGTATGGGCTACATTGCATTTATTAAACTAATAACTTAGCGCAGAAATTGAATTCAACACAAGCCAGTATTTTAAAGCAAGTGTTGGGCTTTGGAAAGCGGACCCACAGTAGCTGTTTTGTGAGATCTCTAGATATGAGTCCTGCTACCGACATATTATACCGCAATACTGTATCACTACTAAACCGAGCCGTTGCCGGTGTTTACCCAATCAAGGCATGTTTTAA
Source organism: Hermodice carunculata (assembly GCA_964020975.1). Classification (NCBI taxonomy): domain Eukaryota; kingdom Metazoa; phylum Annelida; class Polychaeta; order Eunicida; family Amphinomidae; genus Hermodice; species Hermodice carunculata. Next base: position 34,100,159 of record OZ026621.1, read on the forward strand.
CATCAATGACTGCATTCGTAAACTGGCCAACAACTATGATACATATGCGCCAGATGGAGTTGTAGACTATGTAAGATTTCTTCTTCACAATGAGAACTTTGTTAAACCCGGAGCAGCCCACACTTACTGGCATCCCCTTTGGTCAGAGGTTTTTCATCTTTTAAAGCAATTTTCGATCATAGAAATACTTTAATTCATTTTCTTTCCTATATGAACATGTAAACCTTCCCCGTTACACTGCTTGCACGAGCCACCTCTTATATAAAGGGAACCGGCAGACTATGTGAGAGCGCCAGTCTGTATATCTGCCCGTATCACATTATATATCTGCTGTTAATCATATTTTATAATTATCTCGATTTATGAATGCCTTTTCCCCGATTCCGGGGGTTGAAATAAATTATTATTATTATTATTATTATTATTATTATTATTATTATTATTATTATTATTATTATTATTATTATTATTATTATTATTATTATTATTATTATTATTATAAATTTCGCTGCTAAACAAAAGGACTCGTTGTAGTATTTCATGATTAGTAACTGACAGTATTTTTCTTCTTTGGGCTCGTAAATTGTGGTCATTCAAGTAAGAGATGATATGTAACGTGTCTTTTTTAGCTTAAAAAAAGGCGTTGTCAATAAGGTTATGTCTAAACATTTAATGAACTAGACGTGGTCGCGTGTAATATTGGACCCCGTCGCTGTTCACAACAGTACTAACTGAGTGATTCACGTTCTGTAATACTAAGTTTTCTATTTAATGAGTGCAACTGTGGGCGTTGGGGTAGGCAAAACGTGAATGTGCTAGTTCCACAACAAACAGTTTGAAGGAAAGAAAGGATCATTCCTCAAGTTTGTTCTGCAAGGAACAAGTGGAATGTCCTTTTCATTCCTGAGTTGATGTCCTGAAGGGACCAAAAATAGGGTCTCTGTTTGAAGGTAGAAAGGGGCAAGTCAAGTAAGTGCCTTATAGATGTAAACCAGCTTCAGAGCGTTTAGCGTTTTTCATTGAGCTTCTTCAAAAATCAGTCTCTTGGGGCATGCTTACTCGCACTAGGTACACCTCATGCTGCCGCATTTTTATGCGTCGAACACGGGCGGCTGTACATCGCAGTTGTGTCACTGGGTATCGGCATATTCCAGTACAGGTCTGACATAGTACAATAATATACACAGTGATCCAACGATTTTCTGCCTAAAATGTATATTTTTTTCTTGGGCAATCCGCTTGCTTCATAGCAAAAGTGCATACTGACTCAACATGGTCGTGTCAGGAACATCTGTTGTTCATGGCTACACCTAAATGGCCATTGATATCGTGTCCTTCTATCACTTGTCCATTTCGCAAAGTGGGTAATTGTCCTGCTTTTTCTACTTATTTTTAAATATCCTGTTTCCATTTTGTTAATTTGAATAAACCAATGATTTGCACATTGGGACATTGTGTTAAGACCTCCATTTAAGGTTATAGGCACAATATGGTAATAATCTCTCCTTGACTAGAATTATAAGTATGTCGCAGCAAATAGGTGAATGGTTAACGTGACCGTAGCTACTAGGTTATTGGTGTAAAAAGGAGAGAAGTAAATATGGAACCTTGCTGCACACTGGCACCGATATCAGTCAATCATGTTGTTGACAATTGATAACTATCCTACGTCTGATTTTTGAGAGATAACTGCAAAACTATAGAAGAAGCCATTTTTTCGTTAAGAATCTGCTTGTGTTTAAAGTTGAAATAAAAAAAACTACTATGCCATATGTCTGACATATATATCTATATATATATATATATATATATATATATATATATATATATATATATATATATATATATATATATATATATTGTATTTGTGTCTTTTTGCCCAGAACCACTTCATATATATATGGTAGCAACTGATCCCCTTTACTGGCAGATTTGTATTTAATCTGGCTTGAATTTAAGTATATGGATAAATTAATGAAAAAGGACTTTCAAATGGCTACAAAATTATCAAACAACGCAAGATATATTGATGACATTGCTTGTGTAATTGTACAAAATTTCAATGAAATTGCTTAAGAAATTTACCCAAAAGATAACCCTTTGGAGGGTAACAATTTAGATGCTTTCAGAGATGTGTTTTTGGACTTGCATATTCAAGTCACTAATGACAGGTTTTGTATAAAAGTTAATCACAAAATAGATGAGTTTAACTTTGAAGTAGTTATTTATCCTTTCCCAGACAGTAATATTTAGGATACTATTGGATATTATACATTTTTGTCACAGATTTTGAGATTTGGCCGTATTTGTTCTAAATTTCAGGACTTTGCATCTAGAACCAAATTTATTTACAATAAACCTAAGTCAAGAGGATTCCAAGATGTACTTTTGATCAAATATTTCTACAAAGTTTGCTGTAAATATCCCGAGATAGAAAGTTTGGCTTCAATAATTTTAGAGATTTTAGATTTGCCTGTTTTGCTTCTTAATTTTATCTTCTGGCATCATTCTGCTTAAATGTTCACCTTTCAGACATTTTAGGTTAGCTTGTTTTCTGTCAGGTTAAACCCCCGGGGGCTACAGGTAGCAAGAAGCGGCCTACGACAGTTACAAGCTTGCCTAATTGTACTTGTAATCTGGTTGAAATTTTCATTGCATTCTCTTGACTTAAATACAAATAACTTTCATTCTTTTCTGACTTGCCCTATAATTTTACTGTTAATATCCAAAGATTATTAGAAAGTTTGGCCACAATAATTAACAGTTTGTAGACTTGTTTGTTTTGCTACTTAACTTTATCTTTTGGCATCTTTCGGTTTTAATATTCACTTTCAGACATTTTAGGCTTACATGTTTTCTGTCAGGCTACCCCCCCCCCCCCGGGGGGGGGGGCTATCGGTAGCAAGCAGTGGCCTACGACAGTTACATGTTTGCCTAATTGTACTTAAAATCCTGTTAAGGAAAATTGTTTTGATAACATGTTTTTGGCATAAATGCTAATGATTTTCATTTTTTCTGACGTGCCTTAATGCACATTTACTCAATATTAAAAAAAAAACTCAAAATTGACAGTATTTTCTCAAATGTCACAAACCTGACACATTACGTTGATACATTGACTCAGGGTTGGCAGTGAAATAGGGCTTAATTGTTTGAGGAGTAGGTGTCATCATGGAGTTTGTTTTACATCTCTGGTGTAGGGTGTACATTGTTGCAGTCCTTGTTAGGATTTCCCTTGGTTTATACAGGTGGTCTAGCTGCAACTGTTTATTTTTCAATCACTGGGACTGAATATATGCCCCAGCTTGTTTCCACTTCAGTTAAACATTGGCGGATGGTTTAACTAGGATAAGCTGTCCAGCTAGACAGGGTACATACTGGTCCAGGGATAAGTCAAATTGTTTTTATCTGAACCTGTACTACACAAATTTGGTAATTATGGTTTGTTAGACAGGTATTTTTCTTTCATAATGAAGCTCTGCATTTATAAGCAAAACTTCACGTATTTAGCTAATTTATCAATTGCCACGTTCATATTCATTCTTTGTTATGTGGGTTGTCTTTGTTGAATATTTAGCTTTGACAGGAAGCCGCTACTCAGAGAGACATGTACGAGTAAAAAGCTCCAAAAAATGTTGAGTGGTTACCCGCTGAAAACCCTTTAATTATTATTTGGGTTAAATTGTCAAAATTTTACAGAGGAACAATATAGACAGCATTATTTCTATGTATATAGGTTAGACTGGGACAGGTTAGCTTATGGAAAATAAAGAGTTCGGACTCCGGAATAGGGTAATGACTACTAGGAAGTGGTTCTGGACAAAAAGACACACACACATATATATATATATATATATATATATATATATATATATATATATATATATATATATATATATATACATATATATATTTATATATATATATATATATATATATATATATATATATATATATATATATATATATATATATATATATATATATATATTTTACATCCTCCATGGCCTCGCAAATGAAATCGAATACGTCTTAAGTTGGCAGACAGTTGAATTTCCCTAAATGAGGCTATGCATGAGTAATTTGTGTCCTGGCTGTAGTTACAGAATGCTTGAAAATGATTATCTCAACAACTTTAATTGCATATCTTAGGGATGAGATTCGCCAGGTCAGACCAGGAAAAAGAACCAAAATGCAGGCAGGTTTCGGTTTATCAGCTACTTCGTTTTTGATAAAACTGGTTGATAACATTTTGGAATAAACTTAATTCTTTCGTCAAATTGGTTATGTTTATAAAATCTACATATAAACCTACACCACCCACTGAACTACCATTCCTTATTATGCATAGCTTCCTTAAATGGTGGGTATAGATCCAGATATAACATATATTTGTCTCAGTGCACGATATTGTTCCAGCATAAGAATAATATTTGACTGAGGTACAGTAAAGATGACACAGTCAAATCACTTCAAATGGTATTATCACCCTAATTAACACCTCATGTTGCGCCACTCTCTATCAAATTCAAGAAGCTTTGCCAAAGTATTCTAGCCATACAATCTTTATGTAATGTAGCTATGGTTCTTGTTTTTCTCAACCAATTCACTACGTTGCCGGGAAGCAACAACCTTCCAGTCGGTCACTTTGTAACTGACTGCAGCCACCCAAGACAACAGCATCTTCTAACGAAGTCCTTATAAATGAAATATAAGTCACCTTCAACGTTTGTCAATCCAGCTTATACTAATATGATTTTAGAATATTAATTTGCCAAGTTGCCCTGATAATAAAATGATTTATGTGTTCTTTCCATTTTAGGACAGATCTAATTCTCGAGCTTAAATTCATATGGCTTTTGACAATGTTCAATGAATGCCCTTCGAACCCTAGTGGTAGATGGACAGGCTGGTCTTGTTTAAAGAAATAATCGTAGAGTCAGTTTTGACTGCTTTGAATGATATGAGTCATTGTTAATATCATTCGTCGTTAGAAGAGAGATCAGAATTAAGAGTAGCAACTGCGGTAAACGGATGGTTAACAGTCAGATAAAGAGAGTAACCATCTAAGAATAGTTTAGTTTTTGGAATTAACGACGTAATTTTTGTGACAAGAAACAGAACAGGACCAAGCAGTGATCTTCGTCGGACACCGGGAGTTATGGTTCCCCAGTCTGAAAACTTAATCAAATACTTTACCTATATAAGGAAAAAACAAAACTTCACTTCGTCCATCAGCCCCTAAACATGATGCATGGTACAGTAATAACAACTGATTCAAGGTTGAGTCACTGGGAATAAAACCAGTCTGGTGCGCTTAGATAACCAAATTGTCCCTAAACAAATGAAACCAAATTTTAGCACAATTCGTTCCATTACTTTGCCATGCAGCTAGGTAAGGAAATTAGTCTGTGATTATAGCATAAATTTGGACTATCTTTATTATGAATCGCGGTAATATAAGTCATTTTTCACTTCATACGAAACAAATCAATTGTAAATATTTAACAAGCTCAGTCAAGGATTTGTAATTTGAATCACGCTGCTTCTTTTAAAAGTTTGGGGCCGATTTTGTCTGGTCCGATGGCCTTTGGCACATCTGGACTATTGAGACTACAGTGCAGCTAGAAAGTCATGCTCCAAAACTCTGGGGGGTCACCAGTGGAGCCACTTGCAGGTTCCGCTTTTCAAAGTGTAATAAAAAATAAAATTATACCACCATAACCAGCTTAGGGCCAAAGGGGGCCAAAGGGGGCCACAGGTAGGTGCAAAAAGCACACTGAGTAACTAACATCAAACTACCTAACAGTGTTCTCTGCAGGAGTCCCTTGTACAATATGTACCCGAGGAGGATCACGCGCAAAGGTCACCAGAGGAGATGGTGCAAGACTTTCTGGGAGCACTGTTTATAAGATATCCTCTTCGTTAATGTCAATTTCCCGAAGAGTATTGATAGGTAGATGGAGAGTGGGAAGGTTAGGGGCAAACAACCCATCCAGGCTACTGTTGTAAAGAAAAATGGTATTGAATACATGTGCTTTGGAATGCAAAACCAGGACATAAGCACCTTGTTGAACAAAAAAGGAATAATTAAGTGACACGTGATAACGGTTCAAGAAATATTTGACTCTTTTCCACCAGGGTAAATTTTTGTAATGTTCACTCTTCAGCGTGCCTCTTACTCTGCTTTCGTATTCTATTCCTGCCATTTTAAGTGGTTCTTGGTAAAGATTTCGTACTCATTTGTGAAATGCCCATGCTTCTGTGTTTGCCTGGTCAGAAATTTACCTTTATTGCAGGCTGCTTTACCTGCTTGCAGAAAAAAAGCAGTGAGTCGTACCAAAGTAGCTCATCAGGGCGTGTAGTGACTAATTTAGCAGGGATATTTTTTCACGAAGCGGTAGGAAAACGTTGGGACCATGCCTAAGAGCAGTCATTGAATTTGTCAATGTCCCAACAATGTTATGAGTTAACGTGAATCTAATACTGACGAAATAAATCGAAATAGCGTTTGAAACAACAAGTCAAAACTGTTTTAAGATAGCAATGAAAACCGCTCAGCCATATGCACCATCTTAACTAGACCCAATAAAAATGGCGCGTACACATACTGACACACACACACACACACACACACACACATGTATATATATAAATATATATATATATATATGTATATACATTTATACATATATATATATATATATATATATATATATATATATATATATATATATATATATATATATATATATATATATTTACAGACAGATTGTATTTCTTGACACCACAGAAACTTTCGACAGGGTAACTATCAAGCTCTTTAATTTGTTGTTAGATAGGGTTTTAGCTCAGTGACAGCTAAATTACTATATGTATACTCGACAAAGAGTTAACTTTTCCTGGGGTAGCACTGTGTCGGACCCATTCAAGTGTACCAATGGTGTGAAACAAGGTGGCGTTCTCTCGCCAATTTTATTTGGTACCTACATACACTAGTAACTTTTTTCGGCGTTAGTGGATGCGTTTCGGCGTTTCAGGGAGGTCCCCGGCGTTACACAGCGTTTGCCGGCGTGAGACGGCGTTTGCCGGCGTTACAAACGCCGGCAAACGCCGACTAACGCTGGCAAACGCCAAAATCCAATTAAGCCTTTTGGGGCTCGGCGTTTGCCGGCGTTAGTCGGCGTTTGTCGGCGTTTGCCAGCGTTAGTCGGCGTTTGCCAGCGTTAGTCGGCGTTTACTAGCGCTAGTCGGCGTTTGCCAACGTTTGACACCCTTTCAACGCCGGCAAACGCTGTGAAACGCCAACTAACGCCGGCTACCGCTGGCAAACGCTCTGTAGTCTTCTCAACAATCAAACTCAATGGAATTCATGTAAAATTTGAATTCAGTTGAACTGGGATTAGAAGGATCCATGGAAATTTGTGTCTTGTACTTATACTAATCATTAATATACTTTCATTTTTTATAATCATGGGCAATACAACATATTTATCTTTAATGTTATGATGATGATTTATCCATTGAGGTGTAGGTGTATTGAATGACTTTACTCATGATCACTGATATACATACATATATATATACATATATATATATATATTTGGTCACCCCAATTTTGGTTGCAAAGTAAAGACAAACAAACAACCCTGTTTTCAATTTTTATTTAAACACAGCACAGCAATTTTTTATTGTTTGTACGACACAAGTCAGCAATGCATAGCTTTGTGCTAGCATAGATGTGAATCCCTGTGAATATAATACATGGAATTTATTATTAAATTCCATGTATTATATTGAAGTCAGTAATGTATAGCTTTCGGCTAGCATACCTGTCAAGTCTTCCCCCTTAAGGTGGAAATCTCCCACTTTTTCACCCCAATTTTTTTATTTACGAGCAAAATTTTGCAAATTTGGCCGAATCTCCTGCATAAAAATTTTGTATTTTCTATTATATTCTAAAATACAAATCTCCCCCATGGATTTTTAAAATTTACAAAAATCTTCCTATTTGAGGTGTGGAATGTTGACAAGTATGGGCTCGCATAGATTCCGGGTGAATATAATAGATGGGATTTAATAATAAATTCCATGTATTATATTCACAGGGATTCACATCATGCTAGCACAAAGCTATGCATTGCTGACTTGTGCGGTACAAACAATAAAAAATTGCTGTGCTGTGTTTAAATAAAATTGAAAACAGGGTTGTTTGTTTGTCTTTGCTTTGCAACCAAGATTGGGGTGACCTATATATATATATATATATATATATATATATATATATATATATATATATATATATATATATATATATATATCAGTGATCATGAGCAAAGTCATTCGTACACATACACCTCAATGGATAAATCATCATCATAATATTAAAGATAAATATGTTGTATTGCCCATGAGTATAAAAAATAAAAGTACATTAATGATTAGTATAAGTACAAGACACAAATTTCCATGGATCCTTCTAATCCCAGTTCAACTGAATTCAAATTTTACATGTATCCCATTGAGTTTGCTTGTTCAGAGGACTACAGAGCGTTTGCCAGCGGTAGCCGGCGTTACACGGCGTTTCACAGCGTTTGTCGGCGTTGAAAGGGTTTCAAACGCTGGCAAACGCTGACTAACGCTGGCAAACGCCGACTATCGCCGGCAAACGACGAGCCCCAAAAGGCTTAATTGGATTTTGGCGTTTGCCAGCGTTGGTCGGCGTTTGCCGGCGTTTGTAACGCCGGCAAACGCCGTCTCACGCCGGTAAACGCTGTGTAACGCCGGGAACCGCCCTGAAACGCCGAAACGCACCCACTAACGCCGAAACGCACCCACTAACGCCGAAACAAGTTACTAGTGATAGTTGAGCTACTCATGCGCTTGAAAAGTCAAGTTTTGGATGCTAAATAGGTCACATTTTAACAGGAACATTGGCATACGCTGATGATGTAGCTCTTTTAGCTCCGACTTCTGTTTCCATGAAGAAGATGTTTGCAATATGCTCACAATTCGGCAAAGAATATAATGTACTCTTTAGTCCTTCAAAACCCAAGCATATGGTCTCAGGTAATACCGATGCATACCCTGATGATTCGTTAGATGATTCTTCTGTTAAAGGTAAAGTAAAGCAATTCAAGCACCTTGGCAATTTTATAGTGTGTTTATACATGTAGTTATATTCCAGCTGGAGTGTTTATAATGTTCCAGATTCATTGATATCACAAAAACGATGTAGGCCTACTTTCTTCTTCTGCTATAACTCCGCTGACTGACAGGTCAAGAGAACCAAAAAGTGATAGGCCTAACAGGTCTCTTCAATTTTGGCAGAAGTAATAAAATGTGGGTTTTGAGTTGTTAGGTGTATACATTTTGGAAACACTATAGTCTGTAGTTAATGAAGAATTTTCAAAGGTTGAGAGGACCGGTTTTAAAACTACGAGTTCCCTTTTATGGGTGACTGCCTGTCTCAAGTCAGGAGTGAAATTTGTTTCTTCACATTGGTATTGGAAGATGAATGATGATGCTTTGGTAGTTCCGGTATCTCTTTACTGTCATTGTTGGGCTTGGAATTTATGAATATGGGTCATGTTTTTCTGTACTAATGGGTAAGAATCCCTCTATCGATAGTATTGACAATTGCATCTGACATATTCAAATGCAGGTAAATATTTTGATGGCTCAGTTTGGTAAAGTCTTTCCAGACACCAGGTATCAACTGTTCGAAACATACTCCATGCCTCTATCTGGTTGCCAAATTTGGGATTGTTCGAAAAAAAGAAAATACCTTTTTTATACTGCTGGGAGAAAAGCAATTCGCTTTATTTAGCAACTTTCATACAGGTGCCATAATGCATCACATGATATTGATTTGTCAGGACGTGCCATCGATATTCAATAACATAAAATATTCATGAAGTGTCCCATGGGGTTGTAAATAGTGGGAATAATATTGTTAAAATATGTGGGCAACTCGCTCTATATGGAAGTATATCAGCCACATGCAATCCCATGAATTTGATTTCTTCAAAATACAAAATAAACAAATACAATCTGAAGAATGTAAGGTTAGGTTTTTGTTTCAAGCGCATCCACAGGACGGAAGTTCAGCATCTGGTAGTACTGTAGGAAATGTATGTGCTGCACAATTTGTCAGGGAACTTAGCCTTGCTCGTGATGGTGAATTAAGCACCATTTTTTTCTTCACGGCAAAAGCTCTCTGACTGCATCCATCTGGTATGCACTATGCTGTAGACCTCACTTGACTATAAAATATGTAAACGTCAGCTGTTGTTTTGAAGCGTGCTATATGGAGGCCACTAAAAACATTTGTTGTTATTATCATTATTATTATTATTATTATTATTATTATTATTATTATTATTATTATTATTATTATTATTATTATTATTATTATTATTATTATTATTATTTTATTATTATTTTTATTATTCATTTGTATATATATATGAGTCTTACAGCTTTTTTCATTTGTACATGTACCTTTTGTCTAAGAATAAATATATACATATATACATAAATATATATATATATATATATATATATATATATATATATATATATATATATATATATATATGGTCAGATAACATGGAGGGGGGCGAATATCAAACTGTACTTATAATTCTTCCTCATTGTAAACCCTGCTCAATATCTCTGCATTTGGGGAGAAATAAAATGTAGCAGTGATAATAATGGCTATTTTGGTTTTTCTTTACAACAGCATATTCCTGGATCACCTCATATGAATGAAGGTCACCATTCTAGCTCATTCCAGATGTTTACCAGTTGCATGTAAGTAACCCACAAAACAGGCCAACTCAGTGACTCTGCAGTGATCCTGCAAAGTATTCACTGAGCTCAATGACCCGGCACACACTCAATGAATACAGTGACCTTTCCAAATGAAAACAAACAGTCATACACGTTCATAGCAAGAGCAAATATTATTTTTATGTCACTGATAATGCAAGAATACCACAGTTGGCATCCTGACAGGTCTCAATGAACTGGAAAGTGTGACTAAACACTGGAAAACTCTGTAACACTAGTGTTATTTCTGTGTCTAGATATAAACCAGATATTTTCCTGACTGGAGGGAGAATTCTGAAGGATCTGGCAGAAGCTGTGTGTTGTCATCAAGCCATTAGGACTGTGAGCCATTGTTTATATTGTACCTGTGGAGTGTGGACAGTGTCTTGAGTGGACTTGTATATTTGGTCCTACCCATTTAAACTTCGTACCTGTATACTGTGGACATTGTCTTTGAGTGGACTAGTATATTGTACCCCATTGGAACCAAACTGTAACATCTGTGGGATTGTAAGTCTGCCAGATTGAAAAACTAAAGACACTAAATTTATAAGAAAGAATATTTAGTCAGTGCAAAAAACAATCTATTTCATTCCAATCTTTGTTCTATTGTCAACTAACATACAATTACCGGAGATAAAGTGCAATATTAAGAGATTTCGCTTGAAATGCATACTGTAGAATTGAAGGTAGTGATTTAATTTGAAGAATACTTGCATATTTTTGCCTAAATCAAATGTATTCTGCGACCTATGTCTAAATTGAGAACTTCATCTATTCTATAGTTATTTTTTCTTGTTCTTTTTGGTTGCTTTATGGTTTGTTTTTATTTAATTTTACTCATGTATTAATTCCTTCTGTAGACCCTTTTGCACAAATAGCCCTGTAAAGCTAGTGTTATTAACTTCTTCGCCACCTCTGACAAGTCAGAGTCTGTGAGTGGTTTGTTTGGAGACCAGATCCTCCAACCTTCATGTCCATGGCCAACCCTCTGTATGTCATGTGGAAGTGTCATTTCCTTATGATCATTGTAGCTTGTACCCCAGTCCCTGCCATTTTATGATTTGTTTTCCACTCTTTTCATCTTTGAACATGGTGACGACATTCTTGTGAGGTACTGGATAGCTTATTGGTGTTGCTCGTATCAAGCTGGGTGGCAAGGTTGGGGTTTATATCGTTAAAATCTTCTGTTTGGATTAGGTGTGGCAAGCTGTCTGTGTTTGTAACCATCAGTTTACCTTTGTAACCATATTTACATAAGTCTATTAGGCTATCTACTCTTTTGTCTTTTTTTTCGAGGGAGGTAGGTCTACGGTTGACTCACGTTTCCTCCGCCAGCACACACTGTTCTAAATAATTTACAGTCTCCCTTCCACTACTAATGTGATCATGTGTGTTAACACTGTAAAAATTTTGATGTAATCCTCTGCAAACCTCTATATCAGTTTCAAAGGGACTCGTTAACTGAACAACCCATTGGTGTCTGCCACAGTATGATGCCAAAATCTGATCTTAACTCATTACACCCTAAAGACGCTTTTCACGCTAAAATCTAAATGTCGTCTGCTAATTGTATTTTAGTAATTTAATAACTATTTTTCAACATTTTGGATGAAACTTACATGGAAGATTATATCAAATTATGTGCCCATGGTCAACAGCTTTCCTTGGCGTACTCTGGGTGCAATGCGCCCAGAGCGCGCCAAGGAAAGCTGTTGACTCGGTCTTCTATCAGGGTAGAATGAGCTAAATCCCTTTTTAATTCTTAAATTGGTGTCGGTACTTATACTATTGTACCAACGTTGGTTGTGAACCTGATTCTTGGAAAAATTGCACGATATGGTACAAGTGTATCTTCTGTTAAACTCATGAGTTATAGCTAGCGTGGTGGGGGGGGGCTGGTCTAATTTTTTTATATTCATGTCTGTTTATGACATTTTGTCGGAGCAGTTCATCAGAATAGGTACAATGGTAAGGTCAAGTGTAAAATATTTAAATAGACCAATCACCCGGCTGATGAATTTTACAAATTGATTTCATTAAAATTTCCCCCTAACGATGGGTTACAATGAAAGGAATCAATGGAATATGGGCAGGAGTTTTTTTTCCAAGTTTAACAAAGGGGACCACATGTTTCCTCAATGTTATCGACACCTGTCCAAATACAGGGGGTGACTCTGCTGAAAGGCAAGATGTGCAATCTGTGGCTACAATATTAAAATTCAGTTCAGAGATGGGAAATCCATGAACCTTGGAGTGCATGTGGGAGGCGGTTTTAACAAGTGCACTTGCCTATGTAGGTCTCCGACTGCCAATGGAGAAAGTATGGAGCTCCTCCAAATATTTGCTGCTAATTCTACTCGGATGTACATGGGTGACTTGGTCAATCGATGTGAAGGATTCATTCAACAATTGAGATGACTCCAGTGTAAGCAAATAGGGTGAAGAATGGGAATTTTGTCTGGGAAAATTGTTATCCTTTATGTACAATGGACAAACCAAAATTTCGGTCAGAGACTCTGTGACAGTTTGTGACAGTAATACAATAAAAGAGAATATTTGAAGAAAAAATAACATACAACAAATTGGACAGGAGAGAAACATTGAACATATGTGGCGTCCCGTGTACCTCACGACAGAATTATAAAATCAGAATTACTAGGTGATACCAAGCTTTTGTACAGGCCACACTTGCATAATACGATTCACAAATACTTAAGATCGAAAAGATGTTTGTGAATGTGATGATAACTCACTTATTAAACGACTGGTGTACCAAGCTTGTTTAATTCATGGCTTGTCCCACTGAAAGCGGCCTAAAACTGTTTTCATAGGCCCGCCAGTATTTGAATAGTGTTAAATTTGGCCGCCAGACGATGCACCTTGCCAGGCACTGTATTAGATTTGCACCCACGTTGATCGAGGCCCTGGTACCAGTCTCCATTGAACCATTTAATTGATACATGCGTTTCCCATTTTTGGCAAGGCGATTGGGTCCGAAGGTTGCTGTTTCGAGACCGGGCCGTTCCGTAGTTACCATATTTATATAATAATAATAATAATAATAATAATAATAATAATAATAATAATAATAATAATAATAATAATAATAATCATCATCATCATCATCATCATCATCATCATCATCATCATCATCATCATCATCATCATAATTTATTGGAAAACTACCCCTTTACACCGGGGGCACCACCGGGGCGGGGTAAACCCGTGGTGCGACCAGATAAAACTTACATTGATGAAATGGACAAGACTTACACTCTTTGTCACCGTAATATGCCCACAAGGGCTCACAACATGGACTAAAAGTACAAATGTACTAAAAGAAGTTCCGTTGCAAAGCACTAAAACACAAAAGTTCCAGGGGCTCCCCCGACGGGCTGGGCCCACTCAAGAGAGCAGTACTTGGGAAACAGTGATCCCTCGAGTCACCCCCCCTCCCCGCCGTATGGGAGACCCAGCAATCTTGTGTCAAGTCACATATAAAGTACATTATATTTTATTACCAGTACATTGCCCAAAGGACACTGCTTCATAAATTTAATAAGAGGGGAGGGGAGGTTAGAATAGCCTATGATACGGCGTCATTGCTTTAGCAGTGTGCCTCGGTAGAACCAGGCTCTTTTCAAAAAGATCTTAGGGATGGTTCAACATTATCATCATTTTTGAATTAGTACTTAGGGTACTAAATTTCATGACCCCCTCCCTCCCCCCAAATTAGTACTTTAAAAATGATGATTCCCCCCTCCCCAAATCATAGCAAAATTGCACAAAACAGGCCAAAAATTGACCATCATTTTCCATATCCTGTGAAAGTGTACAGACCCATTTAACCCCCTCCCCCCTTGCGTACTGTAAGTACTAATTCAAAAATGATGAAAATGTTGAACCATCCCTTACCTACCTTGTCAAACTTTTCATTCGAAAGAAAAATGATAGTTTTTATACGTAAAGATGAACTCATAAAATAATGCCATATCGGGCAATCTTTTGAGCCAAGCTGACTTTCCAACTGCCAAAAACAGTCTTTCCTTATCTCGTTTAGCACTGGGCATATGAAGACAAGGTGGGCAATATCTTCTTGACCACAGTTACATAGTTTACACATTCCGTCCGATAGACCCCAGCGTGCCTGGTCAGCCTGAATTCCCAAGCAGCATGTACGAGCCTTGAACTTTAATCTGGCCCCTACAAAATCGGATATGTCGTATAAATAGTTTTCTGAAAAAGACGATGTTTTAAATTCTTTATAGTATGAAAGTGAAGCTTTAGCATCTAAGTTTTCCCGAAAAGTGTTTTTATATGAGTCTAAGCTTAAGCGATAGAATGAGTGTGGTAGATTGGGATAAGCTCCAAACACCCCGTGCTCCAAACCAATCCCTGTCAATATATTTTCGATTTCCTTAAAATAGCACCATGTGTTTGATCCGCTGTTTCGATGATTTATTTCCATGTCATCCAAGATTCTTTTACATAGTCTGGATTGAGGAATTTGGCACTTCATCTGGTTGAAATAGTTTACCCTGTGCCTATTTAGAATGATATTACATGGCAGCCATCCGAGTTCTCCTAAAGTGGCTGAAATAGCAGGGGTGGACTTCACCCGTAGAAGCGCCCTATATATATATATATATATATATATATATATATATATATATATATATATATATCGCTATGACCAAGCCGTTTCGACAGGCGGCTTGAAACATTCTACAGAATCGTGGATTGGAACCCCAGCCTCGCCACAATTGGATTTCTTGATTTCCTAAGCGTTTGATACTGGCCATCACGTTGAAAGGATTTTGGTATTTTCATAAACAAAAAGAAAAATTTAATGGCAAGCCAAAGCGTATTCAAAGATCCGCCTGTAGTAGAAACCCTTATATTCGGGAAAATGTATGTGTCATCTATTACTACTCTCACAGCAAAGTCGGTTCCCATGCAAAGTCAGGTATACATTGTATATTGGTTTGAAGTACAGCCTAAAAGCCATTGTTTTGGCTGCCTTATTCTGAGGGTTGATTTGAGACAAGGAGCTGCAACGTGTGAAGTCGCGTTTTTCAACGCACAAATATTAGAGGTTGGGAATGAAATAGCATTCTACATTAAAAATTATCCGACATACATGAGCGATCCACACACTGTGTTTATTTACTGTGCATGCGATTTTTAAAAACCTGTCACTTTAAAACGATACAAGTCCGACATGTGCCTGGTACTTAACTCATGCGCATGGTTCGAATCGAATTATCATTAATAGGAATGGAAATCTACCTTACACTTTCCAGATGTTTTATTCCCCAGCGGCCGAGAGGGGATATTTCTGTTATTGGTGCAGGGGTACGTAAGAGGCGATTTTCATCTTGGTGTAGGCTATGTGTCAAGTTATGAATATAAGTCTTACAGCCATGCATTTTGTACACTGACGATGTAACGTAGGCTGACTCAATACACTGCAGCGCAACCCTTGTGTTTTATAATATAAATCATGTCTTATCATTTCATTCATTGACGTGGCTGGAGACCAAACGTATTATTTTTTTTTCAATATATTTGTTTTTCCATGCCTTAGACATGTACTTATTATTTTCTCGCACGCTTTTAAATTTAGTCCACACGCAATCACACTGCATGCAGATGTTTTTCGCTGTATTAAGTACCAATATAAATTCGCCTTTTAGGCAGACCCCAAAATAGTCATGCTACATGAATGAAACGCTACATTACGTGAAACACGTGTATTTCAACCCAAACTTTAAGGGTGAGAAACAAATTTTCCTGGTTCATGGCCCTTGGTAGGTTCCATGGCCCATATGATATCAACAGGTAACACACACACACACACACACACACACACACACACAAATATATATATATATATATATATATATATATATATATATATATATATATATATATATATATATATATATATATAGTAAAACCTGTATAATGTGGACAGTTTTTTCCAGGACCGAAAGGTCAACTTTATTGTTAAAAACACCAGTCTAGTGTACATATGTATAAATATATTCTGGGGTTTTTTTCGTTCTACTTTTGATAATATCAAAGAATTGTAATTAAAGAAGCATTCGACTACTGGTATTCCTGTTGTAATATATATATATATATATATATATATATATATATATATATATATATATATATATATATATATATATATATATATATATATATATATATATATATGTATGTATGTATGTATGTATTCAGTTTCTTACGTTCTGCTTTTGATGACATCAAAGAAATGTACTTGAAAAAGCATTCGACAACTGATATATCTGTTGCATATTTTCTTGAGTAAATTCAAAATGCAATTATGGTCTATGCATATCTTTGAAGCCACTTGTTTCCCATATGGTAGACAGGGATGATAACCCTTTAAGTCACGACAATCCGACAGATCTAGGAAAAGATACAAGAATTTGGATGGCGTGTGATAAATTTAATATAGAGCTTCAAATAGTGCAAATGTGCCAAAATATCATGTAACTCATTTAAAGGCGTTCTCGTCTAGGGAGAATTCACAGAGAGGTTCCTGGAAATCAGGGGGATGCCTTAAGAGACATGCTGGTATCTGATGCCAAAGCATGCATAATCATTGCTGTGCATAATGCCCTTAAAGGCTGTTGTGTCAGTTCATGTTCCTTTCCTTTTTTTTTTTTTGCGTGGCATAATGAGTGTACCAGTGAAAGGCTTAACTTTGATAATCGTCTGTCTGTCTCTCAGGAACATATTGACAGCGAACAAAATGCCTGTTCCCATAAGACTAATCAATTTCGAACTTCCCGTGCTACATTGTCAGGGGATATTTTATGGAAGATCATTCTCAAATGAGACGGCTGGGGGACGAAGGCAGGTGTCGTGGTGTAAATATACCGTTAGCAAACAACTATACGTGAAAAAGTCACAATGATATTGAGGATAGTGTTAGATGAATCCCCCGCCACAGGCAACATTGAACTTCACAAAAACTATCGGCACAAAGACAACATTTAGGAGGTAAGGCACCATAAAATGACTACCAAAAACCACTTATAAATGTTCACGTGTTCATTAATAGTGGTGCTTCACCGGTATTCTATATTCCTTTGCTTTCATACTATATCCCCATGTGGCTGCAGTATCAGCTCCCAGGTTGTCGCAGTGCATGTTCGATCATAGCAAGGTAAAGGTCATCTCAAATGTCAAGCTCATGTCAAGGTCAAAGGTCATGTCAAGATCAAAGGTCAATTTTAGGCCAAAATATCATTTTTGAGGTCAAGGTTCACTTCAGTTAGAGGTCATTTCAAGGTCAAAAGCCACTTTCGATGGTGGCTTTCTTATAGCCATAACTTGGTTAAGTTTTATGATATCATGTTGGGCTCAAATTGTAGCTATTGTAACACTACACATTTTTAAACTTACATTTGACCTCCAAAGGTCGAAGGTCAAGGGCATTCAGACCTCTCAAAGTTTCATCCAGTCATAACTTGGCCAATTTCCATCCAATTCTAATCATGTTGGACTCAAATTGTAAGTATTGCAACACTGCACATTTTTATAAGAACATATAACCTCAAAAGGGCAAAGGTCAAGGTCATTTGGCCCTTTGAAAGTTTCGTCTTGCCATAACTTGGTCAATTTTCATCCGATTTGGTTCATGTTGGGCTTAAATTGTGGGTATTTTAACACTGTGCAATTTACAGGTGACGTGTAAAGGTCAAAGGTCAAGGTCATTTGGACTTTGAAATTTGCATCCAGCCATAGGCTTAATGAAATGTGAAGTACCAGAGATTAAAAGTTGTAGCATTTAATATTTACAATTTTGGCGGCAGACAGACAGATTTGCTTTCAAGCACATCTTCTTCTCTAGTTCTTTCTTCTTTCTTTCTTTTTTTTCTTTTTTTCATTCTTTCTTTCTTTCTGCTTTCTTCCTTACCAGTGAATTTGTGCGACACTTTTCTTGGACTTTATTATACATAGAAACTTTAAACTTGGCATGCTTGTACCTCCATACAAGACGTTGGACCATTTTATCCAGAGGAATGAAGATGTTTAAAATTATGCAAATTAGGGGCACTTGAAATTTTAAATCTTGAATATCTTCAAAAGCAATATAGATAGAGATGTCAATCCAACTTCTACTAGGGGGCCATTGACCACTGCACAAGTAATAAAACTAAATAAAAAAATGTAGCAATTTAAATTATGCTAATTAGCAGCATTTCAAATTTTTAAACGAATATCTTCAAAACTATTATAGATAGAGATATCATTTCAACTTCTACTGGGGAGTCATTGACCATTGGGCATATAACAAATCTAAAACAAAAGTTAAAGCAATTGAAATTATGCTAATTAGCAGTATTCGAAATTTTCAATCTTGAATATCTTCAACACTATAATAGATAGATACGTCAATCCAACTTCTACTTGAGGGTTGTTGACCATTGCGCACCTAATGAATTAAAAATAAAGGTTGTAGCAATTTAAATTATGCTAAATAGCACCATTATAAATTTTAAGTCTTGAATAACCTCAAAGCTATAATAGATACAGATGCCATTCCAACTTCTACTCCTGTGTTATGGAGCAGTTGTACATTGCCATGCCAATATGCTCTGAAGAGACACACACACACTGATTTGCTATGCAGCAAATCATCTTTCCTATTTCTGGTTACACTCTCATGCCCCAACTGCATGACCCATGGCCTACGGACGAGTAGATACGCTGTCGACCTGTAACAATATAATTGCTGTGTCCAAGTCTGCACCACATTACTGACCATTGATTGTTGTGTACGGCCTGCTATGCAGTATTCCTATAATCTAATTACACCAACGTGGCAATATATATGTATAGATGGTCGGATTGTTGGCGTGGAATATGAACAGGAGATTTAAGTTGCCCTCGGTCAATCTTATAGTTCAGTCATTAATTATCGATAATAAAATGTTGTGTGATAAGGTACAATTATGAAAATATTTTGTTGAATGCGGTCGACCTTTGTCACCCAATTGATGTTCAGGTCTCATTGACTCTGGGCATAAACATTATTTTGTAGATCTTCACTAAGCTCAACAGTCAAAATATTATTCCATTATAAAGGAAAACAATAAAAAGATACTATTCTGGCAACTTTGTGTGTTCAATTGACGCCTAGCAGCATGGAAAGCAAGCCCTATCCAGCTCCGAACCTGCCTGTAATTTAGTACATTTAAATCGATTTTGTAAGGACATTTGTATGTGATATCCTGTGATTAATCGATGTATAAAATCCTTTAAACTTGTCACATCGATACGAAACATATTTCTATCAACTGAGAAATACGTAGAATTAATAGAAAGGTATGTTACGTGGAACATGAAACATAATTCATCTACGCAATATTGAAGTTGCGGGACCACCGTACTTGGCGAAAATTGTCCGATACCTTATTGTGGGAGCTGCAAGCTCCATGATTCCCGTCCACTATTTCGTTAGGTAGGCTTACAGTCGCCATAGGCATGACTTAATGCTATAAGTATTTACCATTCTAAAGACACTTTTGTCCTGATATTGCAAACTAGGTAAAGTTCTATCTTTTTGCACAGTAGTACATAAATATGACGATAGTATCCTCAGTAATGAGTTCAACTCAAAATTCGTGTTTTTTTATATTTTGCTAAATATTAGAGCCGAAAATCACGCCCATCTTTCCAAATGGCAGGTTTACCGCCTAATAAATAAACAAGTTATAAGCGATTAAAAATAACACACTATTATTGCATGGTATTTTTGCATTTGTTAAGAGGGGTTATGAATAAGTCTCTTTGGCACTCATTCTTAACAAAACCAGCAGCCAAACTAATTTTGCTAACAAGACCCACTGATAATCGGTCCCTTTTGCACTTCTCTCAATTCATATTCTGCCATGCCAAAAGGACTCATACTCACTTGTTTTAAGTCAATCTGGCAAAATAAGATTTTCTCTTTCTATGCCAGTGTCTTTGTGACAAAAAGACTTGTGTTGTGACAAGTCATTTTGCCAAACACATTTTTTTTCTTTAAAGTAATTACTGCTAGAATGGCTTAGGGCCCTAACACATTGGGATTTGCGCCGGCCGGCCGAGTAATTGTCGAACGGCACACGCTTTCGTCGACTCGTACGAGTTAAACACGCACGGGCTTGTAGCGGCGATGAAACAGATAAGTGAACTTGAACACACTGACATCCAACCGGCCGATTCAGAATTCGCACGAACGTCATACGAACGTCGTGCGACTTTTAACGGTCAATGTGTTTCAGCGTCGCACCGAGTGGCAAACCCGCGCCGATTTTCAAACACGCACAATTCGATCAAAATTTTTTTATATAGCCGCACGGGTTTCCACACTCGTGCAAGTATTTGCATCGCACGTGTATATCTACACAATGCAATTCTTTTAAGCCAGACACACTGAGATGACCTGAGATTAGCCACGATCGCTTGGGTATATGGGTGCTTGTTTATCTTATAAAAAATAAATAAACGGACTGGATTCAATATGACCTACATGTACCGTATTTTCAATTGCTTTGGCGCTGAATTGTTCACGTGACCACCGACCTCGATCACATGATCTACATGCAGCATATATGGATTTTCAGCATTGTTCTAATACCTGTCACATTATTGGGTTACAGTTTTCCTCAATTACATGCAGGCCTATCTTTGCGAAGTGTTAATCTTGGGTAGGAGGCCCATACTGCCTCTTGGCAAAACTTGTCCTGTGCTAATTACTATAATGCTTAGGCATGCAGTCCATTTGACAATTATGTGGTGAATATGCTTAATTACACTTAAACAGACGCAAAAATATCGTTCCCCTCATCCATTTCTAATATGATAGATAATCGCTTGAATGTGTCCAGTCCTAGGCCCGTATTGCGGTAATCCTTGTGTGTCGAATCGTATAGATGGATTTCTTCTTCCCCACAAGGCTACGAGCTGCTTCTCTTTGTTAAAAAACCAACGATTTCTTGTCCTTGGTGTGTCTTTAGCAATGTGAGAAGAGAATGTGCCCCCAGTCTCATAATTTTGTAAGTTTGTAAGTCAGGGGCGAAAAGGCTATTTTTTTCATTTCAATATTTTTTATTCTGCCACATAAAAAGAGAGCTAAATTTCCTTTTTTTTAACCATACATTTTACAAACATTAAGGGATGATTTCCTAATTAGCTGCAAGTCTATTTATGTGCAAAACTACCGGAAGTACTTTTCTGCTTTACGGCCTGGTGCATCAGAATACTTGTACTTATTTAGCGATCAACTTTTCTCATCCTTATCATGAACGAACATGTGGTGTTGGTTTGATTCGGTGATTCCTTCACGTAAATACATACGTTTTCAAGCTGGTTGCCACAGTTTTACTAGTTATTTGTTCGTATTTCGTACTTAATGCCAAAATTCGAGTCTGCTTCAGAATCTGTCAATCTTTTTAGCCATATCTAAGCCATGGGCCTATAAAGTGATTTTGCGTGTCGGAATCACATAACTCCCATTGTTTTTGTATATACTACACCTCATGCAGGCGTGCATACTGCAAAGTAAGTACGAATGATATAACAATTTCCGTTTTGATTATGGTTGAATAATTACAATACAAATTACAATAATCTAAGTATCTTCAAATCCATCTTCAGAATTAATTTGTTTGTCTTCCTCAAAATCAAATCACTGTGGAAGTACAATTTTGAATAAATATATGTTATCCTCACATAAGGCGCTAACCATTGGCATTCTGACAATGAAAACGTGGAATATTGTAATGCCGATATTCAAGAAATAAACAGTTGATGATAAAAAAAGAATCCTCACGTTAGGACTACGTATACTGCCTCAACTTTTCTACAATTGACAGTATTCCCCACACTGAAAATTACGGTGAGCATGATTTAAAGGTGTACTTTTGATTTAATATTTCTACAATTTTGCTGTAAATATTCAAAGATGGTTGGAAAGTTTGGCTTCATAAATTTGAGAGATTTTAGACTTGCATGTTTTGCTATTTAATTTTATCCTTTGGCACCATTCTGTTTAATATTTACCATTCAGACAGTTTAGGCTGATTTGCTCTCTGTTAGGTTAAAACCCCAGGGAGCTATAAGTAGCAAGCAGCTACCCACGACAGATACAAGCTTGCCTAATTGTACGTGATATCTGGGTGAGAAAAATTATATATATTTTTTTTTGCATTTTATGGCTTTAATTCTTTTCTGACTTGCCTTACAAATTTAGCTGTTAATATCCAAAGGTTGTTAGAAAATTTGGCTTTAATAATTGAAGCGATTTTAGACTTGACTATTTTGCTACTTAATTTTATGTTTTGGCATCATTCTGCTTAATATTTAGCTTTCAGACATTTAGGCTATCTTGTTTTCTGTTGGATTGAACCCCCAGGGGCCATAGGAAGCAAGCAGCCACCCACAAAAGTTACAAGCTTGCGTAATTGTACTTAAAGTTTTGTTGAGAATAAATAATGTTTTGATAACATGTTTTGGGCTTTAAGGCTATGAATTTTATTCTTTTTTGACATGCCTAAGTACACATTAACTCAATGGAAAAAAAATCCTCAAATTTGAATATTTACCAAATGTCATAAACCGGACCCATTATGTTGAAACATTGACTCAGGGTTGGCAGCGAAATAGAGCTTTATTGTTTGGAGACTTTCTAAGTGAGTAGTAGGTGTCATCATCGGATTTGTTTTACATTTCTGGTGCAGGATGTTCATTGTAACAGTACTTGTTAGGATTTGTACAGCCGGTTTAGCTGCAACTGTTTATTTTACAATCACTGGAAATGAATATAATGCCCCAGTTTGTTTCTACTTCAGTTAATCACTGGCAGGTGGTTTATCTAAGATAAGTTATCCAGCTAGAAAGGGTACATACTGGCTCAGGGGTAAGTCAAATTGTTCGTATGTTAACTTGTACTATACAAATTTAGTAAGTATATTTGGTTTGACAGGTATTCTTCATTATAACGAAGCTCCGCATTTATAAGCAAAACTTCAAGTATTTAGCTTATTCATCATTTGCCACGTTCATATTCATTCATAAATGATGTGGGTTGTCTTTACTGAATATTTAGCTTGGACAAGCTATTTGCATGTCTCTCAGAGAGACATGTGCGGATATAGGCTCCCAAACATGTTCTAAGTAGTTGCCCGCTAAAGACCCTTTAATTTATTTGGGCTAATACAGCCTGTGTCAAAATTATACAGAAGAACGTGTGCAATACAGACAATAGCACTTCCGTATATAGATAGGTTGGATAGTGACAGGTTGGCTTATGGAGAGTAAAGAGTTCGGACTGCGGAATAGGGTAATGACTAGTAGGACGTGGTTCTGGACAAAAAGACTCAAATACAATACAAATACGAGTCCGTTGTCCTTATTTCAGTCTTGGTTAAAGTCAGTGTATAATAATGTTACTTCAAAATATTCTGCATGATGCATACTTCTTGGTTTTTGGTCATTTGCAAGGTATGACTGTATGGTCAATTTCTGAAAATATATTTTCCAGGAGGCTTAAAATATCTTCTATACAATAAAAGAGCAATGCACAAGTACAGTTTCGAAACTAAGTTCAGCTGCCCAACGTTAGCAGCTGAGCATATAAATGCTAGCAAGTGCACTCTGGCAGAAATTAAAAACGTTTGAATGAACTTTTTGGGGGGCCTTGTGCAAGTGGATTTGTCAATTTTGTGATTTCGTCACGGCCAAATTGTGATTCCGTCACGTGATGTGTTTTACATTTAAGTCAAGATCACGATAAAGTATTTTGGTTTTCATCACAATGGTGATATTTGAACATAAAGATAATTGCTTTGTCATACATAGCTATTTTTGTCTGCAAAATAGTACATAGGGGGCTAAACTTTTGCATTATGTTGTAAGTGAAATTTTTAAGGGCTGGTTTTTGTGATTTCGTCACGCAGATAATAGTGCTGACTATTATTCTAAAAACACGTGCACATCTAAGTGGAATGATAAAGTCTGCGAGAGCAGAAAAATGCTTCCAATACATTATAATCGTAGAAGACATATTGTACATATTGGCGAGAAAAGTTTGGTCAAAAAAGAAAATATGTCATATTTTGGGGATTCCGTCACACTGGAATTCATGCAAAGACTTCGGTGTTGTTGTGCGAATTTGAGTCTGCCTTTCTGGTGTAGCCATAATCTCAGGACCCGGCAACGTTTTATTGACATCTTCCGTTAATTTTGGTTCAGTTGATGGTCGTACACAACGACTTCTTCCTTTTCCACGGCCACAAGGTATCTTGTCAGATCAAGATCTCGCGTTCTCTTCTTTTATGACCAGGACACATGGTCACATGACAGACAAGAGCACCCCCATTATACTAGTTTCTAAACTACAACTGGCTGAAACACCAATCGGCTTGGACTCGCACGACAATATCAAAAAAATCCGCACGACGTTGGTACGAGTTTCAAAACCGGCGCGATTTTCGAACTCGGGCCGGCGGTGAGACACATTGAACAGACACCTGTACGGGCGACTAGGAACACTCGCACGACGCTGGTACATGCCCAAAATCGCCCGGCCGGCTGATCAGTGTGTTAGGGCCCTTACCTGAAGTCAACCCCTTTTTGCAAAAGTTTTTTCCTCAAAAAGACTTACAACTTTTTTGTCTTTCTGATTTGCTAATTATAAAGTTGGTCAACACCGCCATCTCAATTTTTTAAAAACAACGTGTTCTTCTCTTCGTGTGCAGAGTCCACTAGTTACTGTAACATCTATTGGTTTGACGGGAAGCAGTGTTTTTTTTTTCATGTTTCCCCTAACCTTTTTCATCAACATGAGGAGTTGAGTCCTTTTTGCACGATACCATCGATGAAAGTTGTAAAGTTTTGTTTTATGATCATTGTCACATATTATATGCAGAAAAGTATATATATATATATATATATATATATATATATATATATATATATATATATATATATATATATATATATATATATATATATATATGTACATGCAAAGCAAAAAAAATGTAGCCGGGGCTGAAACCTATGTGGGCTAATTAGTCCCCTCAAGATGACACATATAATATAAATTACAGTGATAGTGTACAATATGCAACACAACATAAAACAACAAAACCTACTACAATAGAATCGTTAGAACTATTCAAGGCTAATCAGTGAATTAAAAATAAAAAGGGTCTTATTATGGCTGCTTGTTAATGATATTTTGAGTCGTCATAGTGTACTTGTGTGGCTCATCTCCTCAAGAGCGCGTTCCACACTTGACTTCCTTTAATTCTCAAAGAAAATTATCCAACATTTTTCTATGTTTCATGTTCGGAACGAGCGGGACTCGAACCTGCAACCTTTGACTTCCTTTAATTCTCAAAGAAAATTATCCAACATTTTTCTATATTTCATGTTCGGAACGAGCGGGACTCGAACCTGCAACCATTGGCACCAGTCGCCTAGCTGAAATGGGAAACGCACATATCCACTCGACCAAATCCCCATTCCTAACTGTGCTTTGAAAAAATCAGCTTTCCTGGTGTTGTAATCATGAACGGATGAAAAAGTACACCATCCATCAAACACTGAAGGGAACATGCCTTTGTCGTATGTTGACATAAACATTTATTAGAGATTCATGAAAGTTAGAAAACTGCAGTAGTTTTTAATTTATTTTAAATAGGTGAAAATGTGGGTATGGGGGGGGAGGAGAAAAGTTATAATTCTAACCATTTTCTTCAGCAATGTTACTAATCTTTTTTAGGTTTGCAGGATAGTGTGAGGCCCACAGGATATTGTAAAATATAAGATCAGGATATACAAATGTGCAGTGAATGTTTCTTAGGATATGTTTTGGCAACACCTCTCGAACTTATACAAATATACCAATTATTTTGGACAGTTTTGTCGCTATATAATTAATGTCACTTTCCAGGTATTTTCCTCGACTTTTTTCACACCCCAAAAGTTCGTACTAGTAACTCTTATTATGCTTTTTGCATCTATTATGATACATTGTCCGCCACTTGAAATACTTTTCTTTTTCTGGTGGAGTGTCATGGAATTAGTGTTTTAGCATATCACTGATAATTTGTTTGCTTTGAACCACGTTCACAACTTTTCATCTCAGGCTCAAGTACGTTACAGACGGTTTCAAAATTTGTTTGAGAAAACATAATAGTTGTGCCATCAGCAAATAGGTTACTGTAAAATCCTTCTGAAACATAAGGCAGGTCAGTGATGTAAGGAATAAACAGTAAATGTTCTAGAAGTGAAACTTGTGTTACCCCACACTCTCCGTGTTCGCAGATCCAATATCATCAGTAAGAGTTGCTGTGTTTTCAATTACTCCAATCGGTCTGTTTATAATTTCTACGAGTGAGTTTGAGAGCATGATGTCTCAAAACTCTGATGCACCTGTCTGCTCTTCATATTACAATACGTTGATATTGCAATTACCCATCTAGATTTCCCTAATTACAGATTTCCCAAAATTGATTGATTCTTTTCAAATTTCGATAAAAAGAGCCTCGTACCATGTTTTATTCAAACAACAGCTTTCCGTTTATTAAGTTTTATGTTATCCTTAATAAGGGATGACACTCCTCCTTTTTTTTGCGGCTTTTTCGGACTTGTTTTACATGGTTGTGCTCATTTCAGTTGTATATTACTTCAGGAATGTTGTAAGTTAACCACGTTTCACCTAAGCAAAGTGTGTCAAACTAGAATATTTCAGTTATTCTCATAGTTGTCAATACTTGATTGCATGCCACGAATGTTCAGATACGATAATTTAAAAGAAGTGACACTGTATTAAAGAGTTCATTTTCATCTTCACTAATTTGTTACAGTAATCTTTTAAGTTAATATTTGAAATCTGACAATCGACGTTTAGCATTTAAGTTCCGAACGATGTGGTAGTCAGGGTCTTCCTCAAATAGTGGGCAATCAAATTCGTCACGATTTGTTTAAAACAGAGAGAAAGAACGTGGTTATTAAGCATTTGAAAATATATACCATAATTCTGAAATGTATGTGAGGTAATCAGTACCTCGTTTCTCTCAGCACGGCTAGAAATTGTTCACTTGCTTTGTCAGTTTCGTGTAACATCGTAACACGTCCTCAGAAATTGCCGTCAGATGGCATGTGGCGGCAAACAAGTTTGTGTCCCGGTGCCCCCCCCCCCCCCCCCACCACCACTCCCGCCTTCTTTTTGGTATGGCAGAAATTGTGTTGTCCTATATGCTCCGTAGTTCGTGTGTACTCATCCCGGTTCTAACATGTTTGCTCTAAGAGCATAGACACAGAAATGAGAAGGCATATGTAAATTTAGCCATACAACTCGCCGAAAAATAAACAAATTTGCTCTCAAATCGCTCGCAAAGTTTTCAACATAAAGATTCAGATCTATTTATTCGACATAAAGTAAGATACATTGTCATCAGTAGTTGGTAATAACAATAACGAAAATTCTGTAATTGCAGGTTAATTTGAACGTACAAAATATTACCATACATACATCAAGATAGTCAGGATGACCCAGCTAAGGATGAGGAAACATCCGCTATCGCTTGGGCCGCCTAAAATAAATTTACGTGGCAGGTTATACACCTGATTTCAATAGAATGCTACATGTGTACAGTCATTGCATTAAAGAAAATTAAAATAACTTTGACATTGGCATAGTGCAGTTCTTACAAGCAGATTATAGACAGTTATTGCAGACAAAGCAATTCGAAATTCGGCAAGTTTCAGAATATTGATTTATATAAAATGTTTTGACATATCGAGAAAAACCATAATATGAATGTGTGTGAATTTTATCTGTTATGTTAAGGGGCGAATCGAGAAGCAATTTGGGATAGAGTGTCGAATGCACTTTTCTGTGGAGGCGTACTGGGGTATAGCATAGCGGGGGATATGACGATGTCTGGTAGGATAATTATGGGTAATTTGTAAAGCAGAAAACATGTCATTGAAGTATCCGGGTAATTCGTGTTTAGTGTATCGATAAAAAAAATTTCAGATATTTAAGTTTGTGAAGATCTCGGACTTTTAATAACTTTAGTTCTTTAAATAGTGGGTCAGTATGCGCATTATAACGTGCAGAACATATCAAACGGATGGCACATTTTTGTAATTTAAAAATACGACCACAATCATAACCCCAAGCGAGTATTGAATAATTGATGTGTGGTAAGAACAGGGAATTATATATTAAAAGTAGGGTATTTTTAGGAAGAAAGTGGTGTGGTCTTTTAAGTATTCCAGTTGTGCGAGCAGTTTTGTTTGTAATTTTATTTAAATGAGCATTCCAGCTTAATTTGTCATTAATTATGAATCCAAGGAAATCAAATTCATTTGTCCTTTCTAGTCGTGTACCAACCATTTCTAGATCGAAGTTAAGGTTCCACTTCCTTTGAGGAAAAGAGAATAACATATATTTGGTTTTGGATACGTTAAGTGATAATTTGTTTGCTGCATGCCAGCTATGCACCTTTTTAAGTTCGGAATTAATGGTATCTGAAAAGTTGTTATTGTTTGCTTGAGCTCTGAAATTGAGAGTAGAAACTGAGTTAATAAGAGTCGTGTCATCAGCATATAGTATAGATTCAAAATTGGGGACAGCTAAATAAAGGTCATTGATATATATTATGAAAAGAAGTGGCCCAAGGATGGAACCTTGAGGCACACCAGTTGTGATAGGTAATGGTTTGGAAGAGTGATCATCGAACTGAACATATTGAGATCTATTTGTCAGATAACTTCTAAACCAATTTAATGGTGTCCCAGAGATACCATAATACTTCAATTTGTGTAAAAGGATATTGTGATCTAAAGTATCAAATGCTTTGGATAAATCTAAAAATGTTGCAAGAGGTGTTTCACCAGAATCAAGAATTTTATATAATCTATCAATGAATTCCAATATGGCAGTTTCAGTATTATGGAGTTTTTTGAAGCCATGTTGACTTCTGTAGAAAATATTATGTAGCACAAAATAATCATAGAGTTGACAATAGACAACTTTTTCAAAAACTTTAGAAAGAACAGGAAGCAGAGAAATGGGCCTACAGTTATTAAGAACTTTCTCGTCATCTTTTTTATAAATGGGTATCACCTTTGTTTTTTTCAATTTATCTGGAAAAATGCCAGGGTCGAGAGATTGGTTTATTATAAGAGATAGAGGTTTAGCTAATGACGACTTTATATTTTTAATGAGTCGCATCGAAAGGTTGTCATGTCCAGTGCTTGATTTAGATTTACAATTATTTATGATTATTTCAACCTCAGCTGGAAAAGTATTACTGAAAGAGAAACTGCCTTCTCATTGTTGGTTTAAGTATGTGCTAAAGTGAGGTAAATGTCTTTGGTCTATTTTGGTAGCCAAATCAGGGCCAATGCTAGTTAGAAAAAGGTCTGTTCCTTTCTTCTGTCGACACATCTCGTCTTTATAAGCACATGTGATACGCGAGAAATTTTAGAGAAACACAATTTAGACAACCTCCTATGGGCCCTCTGGACAAGTTTCATGGAGAACATGGCCTTGGAGGACCTCTAAGGCCTAATAGCTCTTGATTGATAAGTAAAGTTTCTGGTTTGAGACCCGGCCGTTTCGTACTGGCAAATTATATATATTTTCGGTGCTCCTTTGATGCTGGTAAACTTGTACAATATACAGTCCCCGATCTGGGACAACTTCGAATACAATACTTGTGCTGAGTGAAATATAAAAAACTGGGCCGTGTCGATCATGACATTCATGCATACCGCCCTACTTTATACCATGGGGGGGGTATTTGTTTTTATTTTTTATTCTATTTTATCTTTTGTTGTTGTTGTTGTTGTTGTTGTTGTTGTTGTTGTTTGGTTTGGTTTGGTTTGGTTTGGTTTGGTTTGGTTTGGTTTGGTTTGGTTTGGTTTGGTTTGGTTTGGTTTGGTTTGGTTTGGTTTGGTTTGGTTTGGTTTGGTTTGGTTTGGTTTGGTTTGGTTTGGTTTGGTTTGGTTTGGTTTGGTTTGGTTTGGTTTGGTTTGGTTTGGTTTGGTTTGGTTTGGTTTGGTTTGGTTTGGTTTGGTTTGGTTTGGTTTGGTTTGGTTTGGTTTGGTTTGGTTTGGTTTGGTTTGGTTTGGTTTGGTTTGGTTTGGTTTGGTTTGGTTTGGTTTGGTTTGGTTTGGTTTGGTTTGGTTTGGTTTGGTTTGGTTTGGTTTGGTTTGGTTTGGTTTGGTTTGGTTTGGTTTGGTTTGGTTAAAGTTCAAATTGCCAGCCCTATCAGTCACGTTTCAATGGTTATATTGTCTCATCACGGTACTTTAAGTTAAACATCATTATGGATGAAATTCGTTTGAAATTTTAATCTTAAACTGCAATGCAACTTGAAATGAATTTTCAAACAAAAATCACAATGATAACCATTCAATAATTGATACAAACTTAACTTAGAGGACAGAACTCGGAACAGAAACAAAAATGCAGGTTTATAATTTAATCTGTCTTCTTTTTCCCAGGACACTGGGGGCGCGGTCGTCACTGAGGGATTATTAGGTCATCCGGCATTGCTGCAGCCATGCACGACTCCCCAGTACTTGGGATAGGCATTGTCTTCTGATTAGTAAACTTTCCCATTCGTCTCTTGTGCCAATCTGAGTCTAATATTAATTGTCGTGTCTATCTATGTTATGTGATTGCTGGTGTTATTGTAATTTGCCATTGGTGATTTATCCATGTTACTAAATGGTATGTATATGTGTTGCTCCAATGTACCATTCCCAGTGTTTGTACTTGAGGTGGTATGGCACACCCGTTTTGCTGACCAGTATATAACTATATATGGTACATTCTGGCTAGAAAGGGAACTAAACATGCCGTCATAAACTCTTACGTAACGTTTAGATTTATATATGTCATACCAGATACAATGTTGGAAAACTTCAGAAGAGATAACATATGTAAATATGTATTACAAAAACACTCACCTTCCATTACCGATAGTTCGTAATATCAAAAATTTGTTCAAAGTTTGAAAATGCCAGCAGCGTGTAGTGAATAAACTTAGTGGAAGTTAGCTCGAGGTACATTCCCAGCAATTTTGACGAGAATCCAGCATTATGGTTTGGCAAAAAAAGTCGAAAATAGCAAAGGCATGCCAGAATTTATTTGAAAAAAGAAAAACCAAAAAGTTGCAGGGACATCTGAGGAACAAATTAGGATCCAGAGATTTCCAAAAGTTTCCCCAATGCAAATTTGATGCAATTAGCCAAACGGCTTCGCAGAAGTTGTTTTACGATTTTACCAAAAATATGAAGAAAAATCATTTTCAAATTCCAAATCACTGCAGCGTGATCTGTTAAATAAAAACATTAGAGACTCGCCCGAGATACCTCCTCGTCAAGTTTGATGTGAATATGGTTGTGACGGTTTTTGGTGAAATCGAAAATCTGATTTACCATTTCAATCCCCACTTTCTTCGATAGAATCGATGGGAAAGTATGTTTTCATAGGTAAGCACCCATTTTTTAAAATCTTTAAATGTCGAGGAACCACAGTAAGACGGCCCAAATGAACGACTTTTTGACCCTTTCACAAGGCGCATTCATTCGTCCCGCGTGATCATTTGAAGAGGTCGAAAATGTGAATTGTTGATGGCGGACGGATGACGACGGGCGGAAGACCACGGGATAAGCTCTGCTGACTGACAAGTCAACAGCAAGTAATAAAAAGCCAAAATATGGAGATAGAGAAAAAAGTATACAGTGTAGCGAAAGTCACCAGGCCTTTACACTTTACAATGTCTTCCATTACGCCTATAAAAACCCGATTGTTCGTTTGAGTTAAATTACTAGACTTGCTCAAGTCTCACTGGACTGTCTTCCGTATTTTATTTAAAATCAAATTCATTGCCAAATTAAATTTTAAGTAAACACACGTCGTAGCTTTACCTAGTTGATTGGCGTGGAACGTGTATATAACCAGATAACATTGACTCCAGATGATTAGCGCCGGGCGGTCTGCACTGTGTTTCTTGTCACACAGACAAGCGAGCGGTCATAACGCACTCCTCTTCAGAAGCTGTTAATTGAGCTACTGTGTAACGAAGGATTAATTGCAGTGCTCCGCGTCAGGCAGTGGGCGGTGTCGGCCGCCGAAGGGGGACGGTCATCTTTGTCTCGCTTTAGTGGCCAATGACTACCCATGCATTCATCGAAGGCCACTTTCCACTCGCAATGATAATGGGATTAGAACTGACCAGGACTCAATAGCTGCTACTGTTGAAACCGACACGGCGGCAGTGTCGACCACTTAAAAAACAAATAATAATAATAATAGTAGGACCTACTTAATAACACCGTGTAGTTGGCATATTATTCAGTTAACTTTGTGGAGGGGAAAATGTATCGCACTTCTGGGTGGGACCGCGGGATGGGAAAATAGGGACATGCACCAGGGACTTGTGCAAGTCTATTAAATTACTAGTAGTCGCATTTTTCTGCAGGTGCAAAAGTGCAAACAAAACTGAATGATGTGATCTAAATCTGTTTTTCATTGAATAGGTCTACTTCTGATTTTCAGCTCCGATAAACTATAAGTTTACTTATTTAGCACATTTTATATACCATATTAATATTTCATATAACATATTTTATATCCATGAAACAAAGGATAGGAAAACAAGCACAGTACTTGTATTAAGTCTGGTCTTAAACACACACACACACACACACACACACACACACACACAGAGTCGCACACACATATATCTTGTATTTGTGTCTTTTTGTCCAGAAACACTTCCTAGTAGCCATTACCCTATTCCGCAGTCCGAACTCTTTACTCTCCATAAGCTAACCTGTCCCTGTCGAACCTATGTGCATGGAAGTACTATTGTCCATATTGCACACGTTCCTCTCTAAAATTTTGACATAGGCTGTATTAGCCCAAGTACATTAAAGGGTTTTCAGCGGGTAACTACTCAGAACATGTTTCGGAGCCCTTTTCCCGTACATGTCATATAAAACAAACTCCATCATGACACCTACTACTCACTTTGAAAGTCTACAAATAATTAAGCTCTATTTCACTGGCAACCCGGAGTCACGTAATGTGTCAGGTTTGTGACATTTGAGAAGATACTGTCAATTTTGAGTATTTTTTTTTTATTGAGTAAATGTGCATTTAGGCATGTCAGAAAAGAATGAAAGTCATTAGCTTGCTATATATAATACTGATTGCAATAAACAAGCTAATAAACAAGGTAAATCAACACAACAATACTGAGCTACAGAATAAGAAATGTGTTCAGATGAAGATTAAAGCTCTGCCAAAAAGCGATCAGTGCCTAATACGTGAGTCTCGCTTACCACACAGACTTTAGAATTGAAGACAAAAAGATGAACAAATACAAGTAAAATGGAGATTGTCAAAGGTTGATCAACTTTCATTTCTACTTACGTATGATATATACGATCATAATATTTTGTTGAACTTTCATTAATGGGAAAATTAGTATAACAATGGCATATTTTAAAGTAAAATCGTAAATGTGTACTTCTTCTTGTGTTGTGTTGTGTCCAGTGTATAATCGAAATATATGTCCAAGACTTTTTGTCTCGATCCTTCTGTACTATCTTCTGTAAATTACAATTTTACAATCAACTACACCGCAGATGTTGTCGAATGTCCGCCAGGTGCCAACTGTGAGTAGAGAACCCAAAGAAGCTAAACATAATCTTCCCCCAAAGTCAATCGATGTCAACAAACCTTTATGTAAATGAATTTAGAAGATCCTTATACGGAAAAGCAAGAGTACAAATTGAAAGTCACGTGATGTCAGCAAACCTTTATACAAGCATCTTTGGAATATTTTTATAAGGAAAAGCAAGAGTACCGATTGAAATGAAAGCGATGTCTAATAAAGTAGCTGCTATTTTTGTGGTTCCAAACTAGTTCTGACTTTTGATGGGATTAACATAGAAAAAAACTATGCCGTTGGATTTCGTCAGCCTGGAATAAAGTGCAGTTTAAAAAGATATATCTACATATACTTTTTTCCTGTAATAGATGAGATTTACGTTCGCTGATCGGTTTAAAAATACGAGAGAATTCCCTGTATCCCCTCTTTGGTATCCTTCCGGATCACCAAACAGGTATACAAATTCTGTATACCTGTTTTGCGATCAGCCTCGTGAATATTAATGGGCGCCATCAGGGGTATACATAATTTAGCCTTGTTTTGAACTTGATCATCAAACAGGTATACAAATTCTGTATACCTGTTTGCGATCAGGCTCATGAATCAAATGACTGATATCAGTAAAAAATAGGCCTGCTTCAGTTGAAAAAAGACCTTGTTGCCAAATCTAGTATTCTACATGTTGGTAAATAGATGATGCTATTTAATAAATTGTTATGTCTTTCACACGTTTTTCAGTAGTCTTTATTTCACATTGATAGTCCTTTTACTGAATAAAGTCGTCACTACCTGTCTGTTCAGGGGATACAAGAAAAAAATCCACGTAAAAAGATTTGTATCCAATTCAGCCGTTAGCTCCAATTCAGCCGTTAGCTTCATGGGATACAAATCTTTTCACGTGAATATTTTTTGTATCCCGTGAACAGACAGGTAGTAACTAATAATAATACACACACGCACACACACACACACACACACACACACACACACACACACATATATATATATATATATATATATATATATATATATATATATATATATATATATATATATATATATATATATGATTGATACTGATTCATATCGGTTCATGATTATCAAGTAAAATATCCGAATCAGGATAAAATACCAACTGGAACCCCAATCAATATCACATCATCAAATTGTAGTCTTAATTAATACAAAAAGTAGCAGTAAACAAAATAAACTGAATTACAGTGGCCTAGAAGGCACTTTGTTACATAAGAATGATGAAAATTAATTAACAATGGAAATCGTTTTCATCACCATACGTAATCAAACGAATCAAGTGAGTTAACCTGGTATTAAATTGTGATTCACGTACAGAAGTTATAATAGGCGCTTAAAAAAATTTGCCCATGTGTATATCAGTTTCCACATTTGTTTAAATTTACTTTGTTTGTCCGTATCTTAAAGTTTTTTTATTTAATGTTCAGTCAACACTTTGAGTTTGCATACAGTTTTACGATCTGTTGGTCGTGCACCGTATTACGAGCTCACGTGGTCGAAGTTACATCATGAGTGCATGGATGTTGACAACGTGTAGTGTCAAAGCAACGTGGTAGTAACTTGAATACACGTCAATGAATTTCATGCCGCGTATCTTGAAATATCATGATTTGAGATTAAATATGTCAAATGTGAGGGTGCTTAACCTCATGTTTGTGATGGTACAGCGAGTCAGATATACTTTATATAATTATGGCACCGATGCCTCGCCGTACGTATAAATTTATTGCCAGGCGATGCACCTGTAGACCCTTGGAGATCCCTCGTCCACCATAAAAACTTCATAAAGCCATGGGCTGAATACTATGTCTGAGCTGTATGTTTGAGTTGATGCTTTTAAAGCTCAGTCAATAATCTATGGTTGTCGCCTTCGCAAACTTTAAGCAATGCTATTCAGGTGATCCCACCCGACAACATATTTTTCAGAACTTGATCTTGTATATCTTAGAATGTCTTTCAGAATATATACAGCATCACGTGCAGGACACATAGGGTCATGTTCCGGCCAAGGAAATATGCAACCATTTCAATGCTGCCAGAGGGTGTCATCATAAACCTCGCCAATACGTTCATATTTGCAAATCTGCAAGAAAGGCAGTCATCCAAAGTAAATTGTAACTTGCCATTTGTTCAACCAGGAAATTCTAAACATAATTCCCAGAACAATTGTAATGCTGAAAATAACCAGGTTCCGCGACAGAAGAGAATTGAGATTTCATCAAAACCAAGAACTCATGCATTATTTTTAACGAATTTGTCCGCATGTTTTTACACGAGCTTGAGCAGCATGCCCTCTGCAAGCATCGATGTAAAATCTTTAGTCGGCCAGATCATATTTATCATTCAAACTCGTAGCCAGCCTCTGGCAACCGAGGACGAAAAATAGTAATATGATCAACCTTTTTCAGAATCATCCTTTGATCGATAACGTATAAACCTTCCAGGAATCGTCAGGGGTAAATATTCACGGGAAAACGTTCAACTAATGACCTGCACCCCATTAAAATCCAGAAAGCCTGAGCCTGAACTAGGTTATTAACCAAGACGGGTATAGAAGGTCTAATATCACCACTTGTGATGTAATTCGAATTATTAAATAGCATGGCGCAAGGGCATAATTTGTGCAAATCTGACATTATAAAATGGTTTTTAACAAACAGTTATTTGCCTCTCTTGGGCAATGGCATGATGTCAAATAAATAACCGACAACACCTGCTCAGAGAATTGTTTTCAGAACTGGCGGGGGGGGGGGTGTATTTGCAGCACACCTACATTCTACTTACTGTTTCCTGGGCAGTTACTGTATAGGAGCAAACAATTCTATCGATATTATTTTGCAGCCGCTCTATGATTTCCTTAAAATTAACAAGCTTAAGACACTCGCAGTCTGCGTTGTGTCTATCATGACAATGATCGTGAAAAAGGCTACGTTAGTGTTTGGTAAAAAGGTCTCGCACCATAAACTTTTGAATGCACCAGGTTTGTTTCATACTTTTTCCTATATCTGAAGCTTATCCTACATGGGTATGAAGGGTAAGATAATCATAATCTTTCATTTGATTTATCACTCGTGGGGTTTAAGTAGCAGACAAACCAATGAGAAGCCATTGTGCATTTAACAAAATACCGCCTCCCCCACATTTAAAATGGCGTTGTTTTCAAACTAATTTTTCCGATAGAACTTCGATTTGGTGCCCATTTGTTCTTTTTAGACATAGAAGAAAGAAAATTGAATTCAGTATGAGTGGCCCATTGGGGATAACGTTGGGATCACTCGTTATTGGATTTTTGTTTTTATATTCAGCACAGCCTCGCAAGGGCATGAAAATCCAAAACCGGTGATCCCAGTGTTATCCGCAATTTGCAACCCACAGTGGATTCTCTCTATATATATATATGTCTTTCAACAACAATACTCAAGCTCCACTATCTTCAGCACAACAGTGTAAGAGTTTCTTCAACATATTTATTGCTGCTCAATTTAGAGGTTTTACTAACAGGGAAGATTTCCTTATACAGATGATGTGCAGTAGTAATTAGACTGGTACTGACAACCACATTCACGATGGGTAGTGGTCATTGTGTTGGCAAAGGAATGCACATCCTGCTATGCGAGTCCACACTTGAGGTAACTGTCAATATACTGTTGGAAGATAAATTGGTAGATGTCGAGCATGAACTACACATTGCAAGTGAAGACATCCTATATTGTGTTCCAGCACCAAATATCCCCAAGAAGAATTATGGGATATCTACTGACAGTGACCTTACCAGAAGGCAAAAAAGAGCCTACCAAGGTTGTACATATACAAGCCAGGGATATGAATAAAAAATCCTAACAGAATGCCCAATAAAATAATGAAAACACTTGTCTACTTCTGTAAATTCAGACTCGAACAAAAAAAAAGCAAGCTGCACATGCAATATGCTAAAAAAGTATGGGGCAATAAATCAGCCAATTAAAGAAAAATGCCAAAAGGTGAATACAATTAAAATGGGATTGGCCAGTCATGGACCTAACAAAACTGTATTTAAAACGATGACCTCTGCTCCAGATCACAACATACCTTTTTCCAGTTCAAATAAACCCTCACATTGAGACTATCACTGCATGGAATGGACGGGACAGTCGCTCTTCAAAACCTACCCCTTCACTCATTCCACCCTAATAGAAGACTGAGTCAACAGCTTTCCTTGGCGCGCTATGGGCGCATCGCCGAGGAAAGCTGTTGACCATGAGCATATAATATGGAGTGATCTTCCATGCAAGTTTCATCCAAAATTTTGAAAAATAATCCCTAAATTAGTAAAATAAAATTAGCAGATGACATTTAGATATTAGCGAGAAAAAGCGTCATTAAGGTGGAAAGAGTTAATCCCTTGGATTAAGACCAAAGCAACGGCTTCCATTGGCATGTGTGAGCACTATGCGCCACCAACGCTCAGGAAGGCTGTTGACCTGGAACATATGATCCAAATAGGTCTCATGTACAATTCTCAGTGACATTCTTTTTTCATGACTACCGAAACTACTTGAAAGCACTGAAGCAGATGACAGATACCACCAACTAGTTTTGGCTAGTTTCAGGGTCAAAGGGCTAAGCTGGTAATTGTTGATAGTTTTAACACGAACGACACGGTCAGCAGAATTTGTATAATTGAAGCTGATGCAACAGGAATCACTACAGCACTGCACAGAAAGCAGGCTTAACAGATGGGCTAGACAAAATCATCAGCTCAACTTACAGACTGATTGGCTGGCAAAGTTTTTTAACTTTGTGCCTTATTTCACTCCTGGTCATTTTAACCTATTCATCAAGCGCAGGCACCATGACTCCATAGACTCAATTGTTCCCAAGAAACTGGACCAATTGAACCTTGACACCTTTTCTTTCAACCTGTGTACAAGATTCATGACCTTAAGTTTTGTTTACCAACAGTGAAGATGGCAGTCCCCATCTTGTCAAAGAATCTGTGACTGTAATCAACAGTTTTTGTTTTTATTTTTTATTTATTTTTTTATTTATTTTATTTTGATACTACACTGTTGTATATGGACTTTTTACCATTTATAGCTTGTGCTTTTCTGCTAAGTGATGAGCCATAACAAAATGATCATGGCTTCAGTTGGGCGCTTCACTGTCATAGTGATACTCTTCAATGGTAAGACAACCCAGTATTTTGCTAAGAGTCTTGACATTCATGGCAATTTAGAAAACAACCAAAACTTCAGGAATACATTTGATCCAGTCAGATATGCCATAGCCACGTGGCATCATGCTTTACCAACAGAATTCAGACTGAAACGTTCACATTCTACCTTTGCACCAAATCGCACAATTATTCATCAGGATATGTTTCTACATCAGAAAACTAGAGACATCAGAGAAGTACCAGCAATCACCCTTCATCTGTTGATGCTATTATGCTGAAGCACTGATGTACATGCAAACCCTAGCCCATGGAGACACCCGTGTGGTCTATGCATAAAGCCCCTCAGAAACAGCCAAAGAGCATCACGTGTGACATTTGCGATTCCTGGTACCACACTAGATGTATTCACATTGACCTTCCTACGTACAGAAGACACCGAGAAATACAAACACTTGAGTGGTACTGTGATTATTGTATGCGTCATCCTTTCTTGGACTTTTACTTCAATGATAGTTGTAATTTAAGTAACGTCTCTAATATGGACGTTCATGATCCACCCATTCCACACTTGCCCTAAACGTGTGAACATTCTTGCTGGATGTGACTTACTCACTGAACCTAAATGTTTCAAGATAAGTCACATGAATGTTGTTGGTCAGGGCAGTGTTCTTAACCATCATGAAGAACTGTCGTACACTGTCTTTAATCTTAAACCAGGTATACTTGCTGTTACCGAAACGTAGCTTAATGACAGTGTTCCTTCCAAGTCAGTAGACATTTCGGGATATTCTGTTTGTAGACAAAACAAACCTACTGATTTTAATGGTGTCTAAGCTGTTGGGATTTACATATGCAATGGCATTTCTTTTAATGAAGCTCCTGATTTTAGGCATCTGAATCTTATGAGCCTGACTGTTCAGATAAATTAGGGCAAACGTAAAAGTCTCTTGGTAACAGCTCTTCACAAGCACCTCCACTCTACCGTCAACTTCTTTTATCACTTTGAAGAAATGCTAATGCAGATGGATACTCCTACATATGACTCCGTTATAACTGGTGATTTCAACATTGATTTTTCTCAGATCAATCTTACGGAATTCTCAGCACATAAACTCAGTTATTTGATATCTACATATGACCTTAAGCAAAACATCAAGGTCCTAGTGAGAATTATAAATTCTTCTTCAACAATCATATATCTTACTACAACAAACATTACATATATAGAAGTCTGAAAGTGGGATTGTTTCAGTTGCTGACCACCTGTTTAACTGTATAGTTCTTGAATCCATTCAACATAGAGTCAAGTATTGCTATGTGTCTTCTAGGAATTTTCAGAGATTGAAAACTGTGGATTTTAGCAGATTTACACATTGTACCATGGCATATTATCGAATGCTTTGATAGCTTTAATGGTGTTTGGCTAGCTTGGAAATCACTTGTCACTAATGATTAAAAACATGCCCCCTCAAAAGATTCGGAGCCACAAAAGCCCAAATCCCTTGGTATAGAGCAGAGATTGAAACAGCTAAATCTCTTTAGGATCAATTGCACTCAAGAGCAATTGCATCCTATCATACTGTAAACTAGTTGAATTACAAAACGATGAGGAATAGAGATACATCCTTGGTCCACCGAGCTAAGTTCAAA
Source organism: Hermodice carunculata (assembly GCA_964020975.1). Lineage (NCBI taxonomy): Eukaryota > Metazoa > Annelida > Polychaeta > Eunicida > Amphinomidae > Hermodice > Hermodice carunculata. The sequence continues at coordinate 34,141,571 of OZ026621.1, forward strand.
CACTTTTCCTCAGCAGTCAATAATAACAAAAGCAATAGTAAGGAAATATGGCATGTCATGAAAGACATCTTACCCAAAGTTTCACAAAATGTTATTACATTCTTAATTTCCATGATACGTTCATTATTAACTTGTCTAAAATTTCAAATGAATTCAATAAATTCTTTTTTGAAATTGGCACTCATTTATCTAAACAATTTACATAAGATCAGCCATTGAATACCTCCTCCAGTACATGCCACATTCTCCTGGACATTTTTCTTTCAGCAGTCTTTCTGAACATGATGTTACAAAATTTTTGACAAAAATACCACAAAACAAAGCAACAGGCCTTGATAATATCCAATCCAAACTTCCTAAAAATTTCTCCCCATGCCAGCTATATCAAACAGGTTCCAGAACTGACTCTGGAAACAACAGACCAATGTCCATCCTACCAGTAATCTTCAAACTTCTGAAAAAAAAAATGTTCATCTGCAGGGTTACCGGAACTCAAGACAGACTAGTCTTCATGGTAACTGAATTCTTATTGATGAAATTCACTTTGGAAAGGTAACTGGCCTTGTTACCTTAGATTTGAAGAAAAGGCTTTTGACATAGTTAATCACAATACCCTTGTTGCAAAGCTTGAACATTATGGATTCAAACGAACAAGTTTGCATTGGTTCAACAGGTACCTTTCTGACAGAAAGCAGATTGCTTGTATCAATGGAAACTTGTCCTAACCGATGGAGATTGGTACTGGCGTCCCCCCCCCCCGTCAATTATTTGTCCTACTTGTTTATTATTTTCATAATTGATCTCATTACCTCTCTCCAAAAAAAATTTAACTCGACTTATATGCAGACGACACTATGTTTTACTATGTTGACAAATCTAGAGATGGTCTCTCCACTGCATAACAGCAAGAACTGATTCCAGAAGCTGACTGGTTGCATGTCAATAAATTAAGTCTCCACATCGGAAAAACAACTTGTATACTTCTTTGCGGAAATCATAAGAGAAATTCCATCAACCCAACTCTTGCTCTATCACTCAATGATCAAACTGTCTCCAATCAGAAGCTTGTAAGTATTACGTGTAATGGTTGATCAGGAAATGAAATTTGAAAAGCAGGTTGATGAGGTGTCAACAAAATAAAGAGAGCTCTACGTGTGTTTTAGTACAGATACAAATTTCCTTTATGCAGACTCCAAAATTACCCTACACAGCAGCTTGGTGTTACCTCATGTCAACTATTTCAGCAGAGTCTGGGGCAGCAATCTGAAGAAAGCTTACATTGTATCCCTCGAGCGGCTGCTAAACAGGGTAATGAGAATTTTACTATTTACAATGTCACCCTAGGACGCACATCCTCGACATGCTTAGGACCCTAATATGAATGAGTGTCAAACCGAGATTGTTTTACAATGTCTGAAGTTTCTTTGGAAAATAGTTAGTTATGAAGTCCCACTGTATTTACAAAATATCTTTACTCCTGTGACTGACTTCCATTCCTATCAAAGAAAAGCATCCACTTCCTCATTTTTTCCGACCAAGGTCTTCGCCTTAAAAAATCTCCTTCATTGGTACCAAATTTTGGAATGAACCACCTCAGCATGTCCAAGATGAACGATCCTTTTTTGTTTTAACCCTTTTCCCCTTGAATTAAGACTGAGTCAACAGCTTTCCTTGCCATGGGTTCGGCACTTACCCTTTTCCCCTTGAATTAAGACTGAGTCAACAACTTTCCTCGGCATGGGTTTGGCACTAAGTGCCCAACCCATGCCGAGGAAAGCTGTTGACCTGGGTCATGTTGTCTTGACAGGTCTCAACTTCAATTCTCCGTCAAATCGTTTTACATTGCTGTTGAAATCAGCTGAAAACGCTGAAGCAGACGACATTTGACCACCAGCCGGTTTTGGCCGGTTTAAGGGTGAAAGGGTTAAAAAGAGTTGTATACAATCCGTGTTTGATCACGTCGAACCTTTTTGACCAACGATCTACTTACATTGATCGTTGTATCAGGCGTTTTTGCTCTCGAGTGATCTTGATGTCTTATGAGCTCAATGAAGTTGGTTTTAGTGTTCGTTGAGTTTAATCTTTTAATTCACCCTCTGAACCTCTCATCTATCCATAACTATTTGTCTCTTATTGTTTTGAATGACTTGGTCATATTTTTCACTTGGTATGGCATCCAAACTTTAACAGTCTTGTACTAACCTTGGATAGCAATAAAACTTATCAAATTTGTCAAGTACAACCCACGTGCCTTATGGTGCATTCCGTGGATATTGATTTATTATCTCAAACTCCACTTTCTCTCATAAAACAGAAGATAAAAGTTCTGAATGAGCATGCCTGGTCCCTGTGCCCCTTCCAATGCTAACAGGTGTACTATGCAGCACAAACGTTTTACCCGCATTCAGGTACTGTTCAGCTGAAATGGATGGTTGCAACAGGATATTGTGTATTGAGCACCCTCAGTTGGCGTTTCAGGATAATGGTGACCTCCATTTAAGAAGGCAGTTACACCTCATCAAAAAGGACAAAGACATATTGCTGCACAGTGAGTGGCACAAAACCTAAAATAGTCCCCGGCGTCAACCAGCACAACCATGAAAAAATAATTAATATGAGAACTTTCGTTGTTTTGTGACTTTGGCAATAAGCTCCATGACACTACACTGTGTACACGGACCATTTCTTAAGTCATGGCATTGTAGTCTTTCAAAAAGCAATAAGCAGCCCAATGTATGAGATTCGTGTTTTATCCCACAAGTCTTTATGTTTTGCCTGTAAAAACCAACATAAAATTTTGTTGACCTCTGGAGGCATTACTTTATATGTCACAGACTATTGGTCGCGCCCGGCACTTTTTTCAAGCAATGAACTTACCCACTCGGTTCAAGCTAAGTGCTAAATTTTGAAACATTGGTAGAGCTATCAATGAGTATTATGTTTGTATGGCCTCAACAGGTTTATCACACATGTCAGCTTGTGACATAACATTACTCAAACAGAAATTATGAAGTTTGCTGCAACTTCCTATGTTTCTTGTGTGGCATGCTAATGAGAAAAATTGTTATAATAAAGATTTCTCAATTTTTATTCCTGGAAACAATATAAATTGCAAAATATTAAAAACTTTGAAACGATACTCACCAGACAAATTAAGAACAAAAAAGAATGGGAGCTACTGACGTTTAATGGTCGTTTTGAGTAAGATTGGGCGATTAGATTATGCATTGCGTGATAGCCACTGTAATATTTCATGTGTGATGGTATCCAGTTAAGCTAATAGATACTTGCCAAATGTCAATATTGAATTTCTTCATCCAATTTAGCTGTGTAATACCTGCACCATTTCACTGTAAAATCTCGTCATCGAATTAAGCTGTAAAATATTTACAAACTTTTAATGTCGAATCTCGATGAGTTAGAACATGGTTCCATGTTGCATAATTGAAATGGTGATCTCTAGATAGTAAGAAACTAATGGACATAGGTGTGGCTTGGAGAAAAGCGTTAAACGTAATATGGCGACTGCCTAACATGACACATACAAATATTTTAGCTTGTATGTCAGATAGTTTGCCACTTGAGTTACGGATTGAAAAAAGATCCATTAACTTTTTTACAAATGTAGTTAATCATGATACAGACATTGTGATAACTGCTGCCCGATTGTCCATGCATAATCCCTTGTCAGTTTGTGGCAGGAATGTTAGGTTTCTGCAGTAAGGATACAGTATGTTTACAACGTTAGATGTTCATAGGATTAAAAGTGAATGGCTTCGATCACTCGACCAAATCACCAAGACCAATGCAAATATTATAAAACAACTTGTAGGTATTCGTAATGGTTTAGGTGAGTGTATTTTGTCAGAAGTAGATATTGTTGGTATGATCAATGACATCTGTACGAGCTAAGGTATCGACTCATTGTGATTTCTTCTTCTTCTATTTCTTCTTCTTCTTCTTCTTCTTCTTCTTCTTCTTCTTCTCTTCCTCCTCCTATTCTAACAGACTGAGATATTTCATTTTGGTTCATCTGTACATATGCCATTGACATATCTTGTGTATCATTGTGTCTTTTTGTAGACGAAGAAAGATTATATATGTACATATATATATATATATATAATGTGATGAAAATTTGACCTCTTCCCACAAAAAACTTGGTGAAGGTCAAAAAAGAGCAAATTACAAGTGGGAGGAGGCATGCATTGGAGCATATTGAGAAGAATTAAAATCTGAAACCGACAGAAAATAGCATATTTCTTGGCCAAATTCTAATATTAAGGTTGTTCAACGGAATCTATATTTGATAAGTCTATGCGTATTTGAAATTACTTAGTCATATGTAATATTCTTAAGAAGTATAAGTTACACTGTACAACATGTTTCCCAACTAATTCATGGTTTGACAAAGCTGTTAGACTCTGTAATATAAAGCCCATAGTTTTGCCTAGGAAACAATAAACTTTCATATAAAGATACATTTTCCAAGTACTGCTTTGAAAAGGAACATCAGAGGGGCGTGCACAGTACGTAACCACAGTCTGTTTAAGGACAGGTAAGACACCAAAAACCTTTTAATGGGCGATTTTGAGATTTTAACAGTTTTCTCAAGATACATGTCCTTTCTATGGGTTCGCAACATTTCAAACGCCTAACTTAAGTGGAAGATATTAGTTAAACGCAAAAAACACACACCCACACACACGCATGTGGACATCTGAACGTCCATGTGTCTTTCTGTTGGTTTTTAGCCGCGTAGCGGAACAATGCCACCCTTCAATCATAATCAGCAGTCTGTCACGTGGCTACAGGTACCAACGGCCCATGGCAAAAATGACAGTGGTATCACGGAGGCGCCTCGAAATCAGGCGGTATTCCAGAGGTGTGTTTGTGGATAGGGATATGATACGAGCATGCAAACATATCACATCCTCAGTGGTCTATGTTTTTGTTATCTTGCTTGTTTCGCGTTCAAATGAACGAAGACTTTGAATGTCCAGGAACATTGGGAATCGTCAGATGATGTCCCTTCAAAGGCCGTATCGCGATGGATTAGCTGAGTGGCCCTGCACGCAAAAATGCCCATATACATAATATTAATAATACTTTATCGAAATCCAAGGATAAGCAAATAAAAAGCTTTAAAACATGCTGTCTAATAGTTCTAATGATTATTGGAATTTTAAAGGGCTTGTCACAGACACCTGACACAGATGAAATTAAATGACGAGACTGTGATGTATATTTTAGTGAGATCGACTCTATTCCAGAACAAAATTATTTTGACGCCGAGGTTATGGAGAGCTCACAGAATTTGTACTCTCGTGAACCAGATCAGACCAAAAAGGGGTTTTGAGAAACTTTTAAAAGTTACATTCACAATCAACCTGTCAAAGAACATGAGTTAGGTTTTAACATACGTAAGCTTGAAAATAATATCGCATTTGGTGCAAACGAAATTTCTATAGAATTCATGAATATGCTAAATCCTTACTGTTTCATTATATATTGTGTCGTTAAAACCACATCTTCGCGACAGGGACTTCCCATCCCAGTGGTATGAAAGTATAATCAGTACCCTTTACCGAAACCAGAAATATATCTGACTGCTAATTAAGGGATGTATGGGTCCAGGTAACATGTGGAAAATTGTTTGAATTCTTAAATGTATTTTGTGTATGCTTCATAAAATTCACTGAAGCATGTGCCTACTGAGAAAAAGTCAAGGTATAATACTAAGTAAAACAGACATGTGTATCGGATGCATTCTTGGCTATTTGAGTAGGTTCACAAGATCAAGAACAAAAGTAAATTGGCAAATAATTATTAAGAAACATTTCCAATAAATCTATTCTGTACATGTCTGGGCGGGTCCAAATTTGTTCAACGAAAACCTCTCAGATATTAGTGAATCAGTACAAGATGATGTGAGGATTTATATTGATGACCTGTTGTGCTGATATCTTCGTTATAATGAGGACGATCAGGTCTTTTTTCTCACACGCAAGTTGACATATTATTTCAGTATCGTACTAAAATGCAACCTAATTGTGAGTTTACCAATACCAAAAATATTGGTGTTTAAGAAACCTAACAAGGTTCTTCATGCTCACTTCTTTTATATCTTTCTTTAAGTTGTTCAGCAATTCAAATAACTTGTTTCCTTTTAACTCAAAAACAAAGCAATTTTATAAATAAAGTCTACGTTGTCTTGCCAAACAAATATATCATGAGCAGCTCGACGTCGCTATCAAGATCTGCCATCTTTCTCAATGAAGAGACCCCCTTAATGAATGCAGTTCATCTCGCGCTGCAGGGCTTACTTCCCCGGTGAAACCATTTCTCGCCATAAACAACACCGCGCACTGAAACCGAGGCTGCATGCTGGTACTCGTCCAAGAACAAAATGAATTCGGATAAGGAAGTCTGAAGACAACAATGACAGGACTTATCAACAAAGTTTATAAGATCTCTTCAAATCAGCGTGTCTACAATTTTCGAGACCACGTGGCAGGGCCAAAGGGAATCAGATGGCTTACCTCAATAAATTCCCATTATATAATGGTGAGGTCCCACTCACGCGTGGCAGGTAACAGGCACTCAAGACCGAGACGAGATTTTGAGAAACATAGGGGAGGTCTCGATCATGGTTTTTGTCGGTGTCGTGAGAGCCAGCTTGCTTTCACAGTGCATCCAGCTTTTGAGACAACTTCAGGAGAAAAGCCGTCAAATCTAAATCCTTTTGCCTGTGGAGATCTTGATCACTCTGCAAATGCTATGTTTTCTAGCCTTAGATTGTTTTATAATAGCATGGTTGAACTTTACCCACATGTATGAAAGCTTTATCGTTGAAGTGGTTCAAACCTGAAATGTAAACTTACCTTACCAATGCAATTAATGATTCAGAAGCATATCTCGGATTTCCCTATTATAACTTTTTAATTGATATACAGCAGTTATTTATCTTCATCCCCGTTAGGACCACCAAACACCATATAAAAATAATTTTGTAGGGTTCATTTGTTCATATCCTATATAGTCATCGGCTGTTCATTTAAAAATTATTGTATTAATTCAATTTCATCATTTCTTTCTTTTCACTTATTACCTGATGTTCCTGTCTGATGGACGATGGAAGCATCCTAGTCTCCCAAGGTATGGCCTAAGTTAAGGTTTGCGGCCGGGCACATAGCAAGCATTTGCGATGGTGCAACTGCACACTCTCAAAAGTATCCAAACATGTCTTGGTGGCCTGAACTTCAATCCATAATAAAGGATCGGCATAACATAACAATTTGATCACTTAATATGTTTTTTTATTATTTTATTTTATTCTTGTAGTCATACCAATAATATGCAAATTATCACGTATGTATGAATTAGCATTATGTAGGACAAGCACCCTGGCGAGCAGTTGTTTCTTGCCTGATTGTAATATAGGTAATCACTACTAAATAAACGTTTGAAAATGACTATTTTCTTGAAAACAAACTGACAGTTACGCTATTTAGTACTATGAAAGATGATTAAATGTGGATCTACCTTGTATTCAATTGACCATAAAACTAAATTAATTGCTTACTGTTTCAATTGTTGCCCGCTTTCATTCCATCAGAAGATAAAGAATGAGTTCACACAATCTGAATACAGAAGTTTAACAACGTGGCCAGCCTACTGTAGGTATGGTAACGTCCTATATTTGTCACAGAAAAATGCGAATTATTTTCACTGGTTAGTATTCAAGTGCAAGCATGTGACAAAATATGCTCCCTCAGGAAGTTTATCCATGTTATATCAAGCTTATGACAACAGGTAGAATTAGCGCGGGAAGGTGTGAGCATAAATGTTTGCCGAAATTAATTTTGAGTAAAAGGAAAAATAAACAAATAAAATATGTTCTATGATCCGTCCACATAATGGCCTCTATATATTTGTTATCTTTTGTAAGTGTGCTGCTTATATCTGATGCATCATCAAATAATTGAACTTCACAAAAACGTGATACGTGTACGGTATGGTAATCTAGATGTTGGACACCAATAAGTCTTGTTATTCCGTATTTTATGTTCGGAACGAGCAGGACTCGAACCTGCAAACTTTGGCACCAGTCGCCTAGCTGAAATGGGAAACATATCCACTCGACCAAATCCCCATTCTCAAAAAAAGAATGGTTCAATGGAGGAAGTTATGTGCGAGTGCCATATCAACACAGTTATGCAGTATAAGTACTGAGTATGTGACGTCATCGGCGAATATTCAAGAGCTGTACACCAAGTGTTGCCGACACACAACAGCTAAATAATTTGGTAAGAAACGGGATATTACATATGTATTGTTTAAAAAACTTGTGTAACTCGCCTATTTGTCATTTTAAGGATATAAGTAGAAGATATATTGTTTCAAGTGTTTAATAAGGTTTTACTAAAGTTTGCAAATCATTTTGGATTACTTACAAATCACTTTAAAACTGCCTTTGGTTTTTGTAGTATTTCGTAAATCATCGTGCCAGGGTAAAATCATGGAACTTGGTGGTCGAATCAAGGATCCAATATCCAAAAAGCCGTATGAAGAAATAGGCGCGTTCAATTCATTGCCTCTGTGTTTATCTTTAAATGGGAATGTAAGCTAGCCTTTGCTACGTCAAAGTGTTCTATGCTCTTTGCTGAATACCATATGTATAGTTTGTATTGGTGGCCTCAGAATAAGTTGTTAGGGAGTCATTTTCAAAGGAATATGTATTTGTGGTCGGGACGATCATTTACAATAGAAGTAAATAATGCAAATTTTGGTCTCGAAAAATGTAAATTTGATTTAAGATTTGCGCTATTAAAATTTAGCCATCTGATTTGCTGTTGGCCGCTGCCCATGATAGAATACAGAGTGTCTCAAAAGTTCGTCCACCCGAGTGGTCATTGTGTTTGTTTGTCTGTCTTACTAGCAGGGCACTCCTGGTCAACCAGGTGTGGTGTGGCTGTTTATTCAGATCAATTCTCCAGTCCCAGGTTATAAATATCTTGCTTGATCACTGTATTGATCATTCATTGAAAATCAATGGAACGTGTGCCAAAATGGCTGTGAGGAAATCTGGAAAGGCTATATTTTGAGAGTCCAAGCTTCGTGCGCAAGCCATTGCCCTTCGAAATGCTGGGAATACCTGTAATAATCAGGCTCGACTGCCAGGGCCAAGGAGGTCATCCGCAAAGTCAAGGGTAAAAGACACTAGTCTTGCCGCAAATTAGCCAAAGGCTAAATAGTCTTGGAGAAAATGTTTTCAAGGGTACAGTGCATTGTTATTTAACAACGAAACTCGGATTCCGAGCTTACAAAAGACAAAAACGTCCACGACTTACAATATTACGTAAAGACAAGAGATTAGACTTTGCAAAGTAGTATGTCAAACTATCGCCTAAAGACTGGGAAGGCTGGATTTTTCTCTGACAACTGCCCTCTTTACTTGTTTCCAACCCCTATAGTCAAAATGACCGAATCTACACTGATAGCTGTGAAAAGGTTGATCCAGCTGAACAAGTGAAGTGCAGTGCTCTCACCATGGTATGGGGGCTATATCAGCATCAGGTCTCTCAGAGCTTCATTTGGTACCTCAAGGCAACACAATTAAGGCTCAGTACTACGTAAACAATGTTCTCCAGCAGACCCTACTCCCAGTTCGGACAAGAAAGAAAAAATCAGGGCCCGTAACCAGCAGGAAAATGGTCCCCAAGCGCTCAGAATCGGTCTTTATGAAAGATGGTGCCCCTGCTCACACCACTCGGGTGACTCAGTGGTGTGATGATCACATCCCTGGATATCTCCATAAGGAGGAATGGCCACCCAACTCACCTGACCTCAATCAGATTGAGAACTGTTCGGGGATTCTGCACAGCCAGGTGTTCAGCAGTCCACCTCCCATCACTTTGGAGCAGCTCAAATGGAGTGCCAAAAAGGGGTGGGGCAAGATCAAGCCCTCCGTTCTCAAGAAATTGCTATATTTCATGCCTGAACGTTTGAAGGCTGTAATTAGAATAGACGGAGGACACACAAGATATTGAATGGAATTAATTGGTTCAAGACTCTTAATTTCACATGATATTTTATAAGGTGAACGAACTTTTGAGACACCCTGTACGTTATCATTCCTGTAATTGCTGCGTGATGATTAACTTTTACTTGAAAAATGTTTATAAACAATCATTAGCCAATACTGTCTGCGACACACGCACAAGAGGTACAATTACGTCCATGTCCGTGCTGTCTGTGAAGGCTTCACCCCCCCCCCCCCCCGGGGGGGAGGGGGTACTACCATGTAGGATCGCACTGGGCATGTGCCGCGGGAAAAATCCTGTTTCCATTACTCCAAGTATTAAAAAAGACCCCCAAAATGTACACAGCTGGATTTAGGATAGGGGTGAAAATTATTTGGTAGCTGAATGTCTTATTCAATTTTCAAACAAATGTATAGATCTTGGATTTAGGCTAGGGATATAGGATATAATATGTAAGTTTTCGGGGGAGGATTTTTTTTTTTTTTTTTTTTTTTTTTAGAATTAAGAATACGCTTCTTTTAGCAATACGCTATTATGGATGAAATTCGTTTAAAATTTGAATCTTAAACTGCAATACAACTTAAGCTTCAAACCAAAGATAATTTTCATTCAAAAATCAGTGATAACTATCCAATAATTGACACAAGGTCCAAGTAGATGACAGAGCTAGGCACATAAATAAACACGCAGGTTTATAATTTAATTTGTCTGCAGAATAAAGTTTGTCTTCTTTTTGCCAAGGACGCTAGGGTTGGTAGTCACTAATGGATAAAATTATTAGGTCATCTGGCATTGCTACAGCCATGCATGAATCCCCGGTACTTAAAAATTGTACATGGAATGGTGACTGGAGGTGAAAATAAGTTGTTCTAAATTAGTGGCAGGCAAAGTAAGCTATCAGTACATTCAGCTCTGTTTAGAGATGACCGTTGTCTTCTGATTAACAAAGCTTTCTCATCCATCTCTAGTGCCAATCTGAGTCTTACATTAAATGCCGTGTTTATCTATATATTATGTGATTACCGTTATTATTGTGATTGGCCACTGGTGGTTTATCCATGTTGCGGTCAGTATTTAAAATTTCTATGTTCCTCCCATGTTAGATTCTCAGTGTTTGCCCTTTAAATGGTATGGCACACCCGTTTCGTTGACCAGTGTATACCCATATATGGTACGTTTTGACTACACACAGAACTAAAGATGCCGTCATCAATTCGCACGGTAATGTTTGGTTTATATTTGTTACAGCGGTTTCAATGTTAGAAAACGTCAGTTGTAAATATATATTATATACATACACGTTCCATTGCCGATAATTCGTAATTTACTTTTTTTTTAAGTTTGAAAATGCCAGCAGCGTGTAGTGAACAAATTTAATGGAAGTCCTCTCGAGGTATATTTCCAGAAAGTTTGACGCGAATCCAGCGTGCGGTTTTGGAGAAGAAGTCAAAATTTGCAAAGGCATGCCAAAATTGATTAAGAAAAAAAGTTAAAGTCGTAGGGTCCTCTGAGGAACAAATTAGGGTCCCGAGATTTCTAGAATTTTCTCATAAACAATTTTGATGCAATTGGCTAAACGGTTTCGCAGACGTTGTTTTACAGTTTTGCCCAAACCATGAAGAAAATCATTTAAAAGGTCCAAAATCACTGCACCGTAATCTGTTGAATAATCGTATTTATTTTTACAGACTCGCCCAAGATACCTCCCCATCAAATTTTATGTGAATGTGGTTTTGACGGTTTTTGGTGAACACCAAAAATTCTGACTCACCACCGAATTCCCATTTTCTAACATTGTAATTGATGGGAATGTATACTTTTATTGGTAAGCAGGCAAATTCAAAAACAAAACAAAAAAACGTTTAATGTTGGGGAACCACAGCAACAGCGTCTAGTGAACACTTAGGGACCATTTCACAATGCGCATTTCATTCGTCCAACGTATTCATTTGGAGAAGTCGACAATGTGAATTGTTCACGGCGAACGGATGATGACGGAAGCAGGACTTCATGATGAGCCCAGCTGACTGACAAGCCAACCCAGTTGAAAAGTTACAAAAAGCCAAAATGTGGAGATAGAGAAAAAAAGTAAGATGTGTATCCAAAGTTGCCTGCACTGTACACTTCAATGCCTTGCTCCATTACGCCTGTAACCCCCCCCCCCCAACTCCAACCCCAAATGGTTGAGGAACCGATGCCTTACCATACGTCAAAATTTATCTCTAGGTGATGGACCTGCAGACTCTTTGAGATACCTCACCACCATTAAACCGTCATGAAGCCATGGGCTGAAACATATGTCTTAACTGTACTTCTGACTTCAAAGTTGGTGCTTTTGAAGGTCAATCAATGATCTATAGTTGTCGCCCTCGCAAAGTTTTAGGTGATCCCACGGCACCAGACAACTTATTTTCCTGCACTTCATTTTGTATATATTTCAGAATGTATACTTTTATGCATCGCTATCAGGCAACTTAAAAACTATAATAGAATGATGTTATCAGTGTACTCCTCCGACACAATAATACACAAAAAATTGTAAAAATTATGTCGACAATAGAAACGGTTTACTTTTATTGAACCTATAGATAGATAGATAGATAGATAGATAGATAGATAGATAGATAGATAGATAGATAGATAGATAGATAGATAGATAGATAGATAGATAGATAGATAGATAGATAGATAGATAGATAGATAGATAGATAGATAGATAGATAGATAGATAGATAGATAGATAGAGTATGGCATCCTGTTCATGAGGCTTATCAGTTGAAGTGCCAAAGCTTAGCGCATCAAAAGTAAAGTTTGGTATTTGTTGCTTTTTACATTTGTTAAAAGTCAATATGACATCAAAAGAACGCTAACAATTACATGTACATTTTGTGTTTTATCATAAAGTAAGGATTTTTTGTCATGGCACGCATGCAAGTTTCACTTGTATTCATTTATTTTTTTATTATTTATTTACATTTATTTATTTGTCTGTTTATGTGTGTTTATTTATTTTTTTATTCATTTATTTATGTATTAATAAATTAGTCCTCATATAGTCGTCAGGAGAATGATGCCTGCATGGATGAATTTTCTTTAATTTCTTTCTTTTCCAGGCACCTTTGATATCTCTGAAATATTAACATTTTGCTTGATACCAATACTCCCATATCCAGAAATAGATATACTCACCACCATTTGTTGTCTTATTCTCCGATGTTGATCCAAAATCATTGTCACTTGCAGCTGTAGACATGTCACGTTGGCTTTGTGTGGTCAATGTACTGCCGGGTGCATCGATCCCCGTCTCTTCTGTGGTATGGACCCCTGGTGAGAGGCCAGCAATAATTTCTGTCGCGGCATTCGTGCGAGGGTGAGTCACTCTGTAGCTTACAGTTTGATTGTTCAATCCACTTATATTCTGTGCCTTTGAGGTTTCAAAATTCAAACTTCTTGGTGATGAAGCTACGTGTCTAACCTTACTGAATAAAAGTACAGAAATTAAAAACACCTGAAAATTGTATGTCCACAGGCTCATCGTTGCCCGCCGATTAATGTTGGTCTGCCTGATGATTAAAGGAGACAACATGAACGGAAAGGTGGACAAAGTAAAGTAGCTGATCAGTCCGGTGCCGAGACTCCGTGTAGATCTGATACAGATTGTGCTTGGATGGATTAATGAACCGATCTTCGCCGTGGTCAACTTGTTTTTACAGGACTCAAACTGATGAAACATTTCTTCACGTGACACTTATGAATATCTTAACCTAGGTCAAAGGTCAGCTAGTTCTTTATTAAGGCATTAAAGAATGGACCGGTGCGCAAATAATCCTGAACTCTAACGGGTAAGGTGTTACTTTTATATTATCATACCGAATGAACAGACTTATCCTATGGGCTCCGGGTTTGTCCACCACTCTCAGGTCGAGTGATGAAATTTAGTAACAGTAACATGTTAAGCCTTTTTCATTTGAATTATGACCAAGTCAACAGCTTTCCTTGGCGTAGATTTGGTCCCCAGACAACGAAAGCTGTTGACATGGGCCATATTATCTTGATAGGTTTTATCTATAATTTTCATTGAAATTGTGTTTCAGATCTAATGAAATTAGTGTAAAACATCGAAGCAGACGACATTTAACTACTAGCCAAAATAGGCCAGATAAAGGAGAAAGAGTTAATGTGGGCTTCTTTTTACACTTTCAAAACATTTAATGAAAGCTGTACCTAAAGTCAAAGTAACGAGTAGACATTAAATATTACCTTTTTCGGCATATGCGCGCTTTACCTTTGACAACATATTTGCCCTGGAAAATGCTGCCATGCATCAAAATAGAAAAAATAAAGATGTTCAAGTGACGCAATTAAGCAATAATTCCTCTCAGTTCATGACAGTTTTAATAGAAATAACCATTTATATATAAGGACACCAAATGAATGGTATTAATATGTGTGTACTTTACATTTTACATGTTCAATTTTCCTGGCTGCAAGTGCCTTTTTCAAACGTTGTCTAAATTTGTAACATGAATATTTTTTCTGTCGTACGCTTGCATCTGTAACAAGGTGCATAACGTTCTCTTACCACTCTTTGTGAAAGAACCTTCGCAGGTATATGTGTATTGGTATCATGTGGTTTGGTTCGACGGTTATACATCCAGTTTCAAATGAAAAGGTATGTTACTGCCTTCAGGCACAATATAGTGCAAGATCTGATGTGACAAAGGTCTTTATTGTATGAAATTGATAATTTGAAAAGAGAATGTCTCGCCAGTTCCTCGTAATCTGTATACTTTATATGATAAACCAATACTTTGTAGTACTGCTATACGATCTGTCCAAGGCAGTTAGTTCCAGGGTGTATTCAACTTAATTACCGACGGGAAATGCTGAAAAATTTGATTGATATGTTGAACATGCTTCTCTTATTTACATTCGATTCCGAATCATACATCCGGTTAGCACGGGCGTTTATTTTCAAGGCAAATCTGACAATGGAAATGTTTTTATATTTTGTCTTTTCGTCCAGAATCATTTCCTGGTACTTCCTGGTATTCGTTACCCGACTAAGTCAATATATTAAAAAATCTTGCATAAAAGGTGACCCTTTCAACTCCAAATTCAAAAATGAACTAACAATGTTCCTGGCTGTGCCATTGATGCAATAAGGGGCCATAAAAAGCTGTTGACCTGGGCTGTTATCTCCATTCAAAAATATGAATCTGCAACATTGCCCCTAAGGCAAGTCGAGAAAGTAGTAGTGGAAGTAAATTGAATGTTTTGGATCTGGAATACGGATAGCTGCACTACATAATGTTTGTGATCAAATGTGACGAGAAAGTGTAAGAATTCTGATCCAAAGTTTGTGTGATTGGTGACAGAACATGCAGGTTCATAGCAGACTTAATAAAAGGCACTCGTTAGATCGTCACTATCATTCTCTCACAGCTGTGGTGGGCTCTGGATATATCCCCCAACACTAATCGCTTGTGGTCCCCCCATTAAAAAAAACCCTCATTCACCCTATCCCCGCCTGTAAGGCTCAGGCATTTCCCATGGGAGCTCTTAAGGGCTACCACCATTCCCTCTCCTTCCCTGCACTCTAAAATTCTAATTTACCCTGTCGCTGTCAAAGCCTATCAATTCATTTCTTTTCTCATAGCACCCTATCGGGTATTCTTGTACACTTTTAGTGCCTTTCCTGCCTCCCAGAAAGCCACCCTTCAAACCTAAAATCCATGCTACACGTACCTCTTCCACTAAAAACTGAACCTCTTCCAGACCTTTGTTATTATAGTCTTCCCTGTGCCACTTTCTCAAAAATTCTTGTTTTATCTCTCTAGAACGTTATGAACGGAAACGTCTCTAGATCTCTCGCCGTAAATGTTTTTTTTTTAAATATTATTAGTGATTCAGCAAAGTAAAAGCATAAGCCTTGTTCCCTGCTGGACACGCCACAAAAATTAACTTCCTGTTCTGAAACAACTGTTTCAAGCTGTGGCGCCGATGCGGTTCATGTATACTAGTATATCATGTTTTCACGTTAAAATGGGAGAAGTCACAATTAGCAATTGTAAATGTATTTGGCTGAATATTCATCTCAATACAAAAAATTCTTGTGGGCTAGAGATGCGTATTCCCATTCCATTCTGCTTTAAAGGAACATTCAATTCATTGAATTGTTTTGCAACAAAAGTTATCAAATTTACAGGAGTATTGTAAGTGTATACAATCATTTACCAATAGAAATTTGGTGTTTCTAGGTGGAGTGGTTTTAGAGTTTCATATGTGCAAATAACATGGAAACTAATGGAAATACACAAACGGGTAAAAGGCTCCGAAACATGTTGAGTAGTTACCCGCTGAAGACCCTTTAATTTATTTGGGCTGATACAGCCTATGTCAAAATTTTACAGAGGAACGTGTGCAATATAGACAATAGTAATTCCATATATGTACAGGTTAGACAGGGACAGGTTAGCTTATGGAGAGTAAAGAGTTCGAACTGCGGAATAGGATATTGACTACTGGGAAGTGGTTCTGGGCAAAAAGACACAAATACAAACCCAGCCTGCCTGCCTACAGAGTCCTCTACTGAGAGCCCACATGAACCAGCTGATATTGACCTTGTCTATCATAAAGGGCAAGCATTAAATATGTTCGCTGGAAGATCTAAAAGCTGCAATGAGCAAGGTCTTGTCCATTCTAAGGCACCGTTTGTATTAAGTCAAGTCATGGATGTAAGCCCACTCAGCCCAACAAGTCAACAGCTACAATGGATTATAAGTCATTGTAGGGTGGTGTGAGCAGCTTCTCGGTAAGAGCGTAACTCATAGACGGAATGTAAGGAGCTTTTGTAATCAATGCTCTTAGTACAAAACTTATCTGCTTAGTGTAAACAGGACCCTCAGTATCCACAATCAGCTGTGCCTGATCAGACGGTGCTTCAGGGAAAATTACTGGATAAACGAAAGCCATGGGATTGCAGAGACCGCCTGTTTGGTGTTACAGAAGAATGTGTTTATAGCCAAGTCACAACACTGGAGAAAACTGTTTTAATAGGGAGGTGGTCCTAATGTGGAATATAAGATATGATGTATCAGTAGAACCAGGACTGTGGAAAGGTGGTTAAAAGACAGTGGTCTCTTTAAGGAGGTGCTTTGATGGAGATTTCTAATATATATATATATATATATATACATATATCAGTATGTATATAAACAACTGACTGTTTATTAGACTAAAATTATCCAATTTTGGTGTGTTTCGGGTCTTGACGAGCGAGGATTGTTGGCAGTACAGGAAAAATCCATAGCCAGTTATTTATCAAATCGTATATTTAACTATGCCTGAGAACTATGTACGTGATGAATGTGTTGAGTTACGCCAGTCAAATGATATGAAACATCGAGATGACTATGGTGTGGAGGTGTTTCTACAAACTGTTTGACAATAATCAATGCAGGTAAGGAGACAGGTGTCACACATTGAGAAGTGACTCGGGTCTTGGTTGACATGTGATTGCATCCAAGCGGTTGTTATTCCAATTGATGACAGATTTTACTGTGTCTGAAGCCACTTCATAATCTGATCATGACACAATACAGTAAATAAGTGTTTTTGAGTAAGCCCTTTTAGCGTGAAATTAAGTTCAACACAGAGAATGACTGGCGAAAGCAAAATGTATGATATACAGATAAGGATTGTTTAAAAAAATCACTTCTAATATTAGTGATGCAGCTTTGGAAGAAATGCTGCATTATTTTGAGGCACTGTCCCTGTCGATTGTTCGGGCCATGGATTTTGCCTGTGCTCTTATGCTTTCCAAATTGAAAAAAAATGAAGCTGATCCTGTATTAGTCAACGTGTCAAAGAATAATGCATGGACATAAAAGAAATTTTCCGCTCGAAGGTGTTGCTTCAATTATGATAAGCAGCAAACATAAGTTTCGTCACTCTTGATCTCTTCAGATCCGTCATTTTGTGTCAAGTGTTTAACGCGTTATTACCAGTGTCTACTGTAGCTGGGCGTACAAAATGGGTTTATAAAAGGACAACCATGTTCCGCCATTGTTTAAATGCGTATGCTTGAACCAAGTTACGTTATATTCGGTTCAATACTGTGAAAACATAACGGTAAATTTTGCTGCGTCTTTGTGCTAACTGTGATATAAATGCATAAAAATTAGATTTTATGGCTGAACTAAATGTAATTTCGAGTAGATGTGTCTATTCAGGGTCAGTCCATTCTGCGCACCATTTCTTTGTCATTTTATGTTTTGCTATTTAATATTTTGCCAGATTGTGCAAGGGGAAGTGCATATTTGCCCACAGCGTGAAAATGTTAAAGTGCAAGTTTGACCATGCCATTGCAATAAAACTATAATCTAAATTTATTCGCAAACTTACAGCAGAATCGCCCTTTTAGTATGCTCCAACGAATATGTGATGAGGGACTCCAAGGGGTATTTGCGTGATACGTTATCATCTATATTTATTTCTCGTGAACTGTGAAATCGAAGATTATTTTCGCCTGATTCGTGATTATCTAATTATAAGTATTTGCGTGAATCGTTATTCTATATTTATTTCTCGTGCACTCACTGTGAAATCAAAGATTACTTGACATGATTCGTGATTATAAGTATTTGTTCACGTAATTGTAATTTTTATGACTTGGATTTAACCATGGAAGTACATTTAACTTTTCTTTGAATCGTGATCACATGCCCCCCCCCCCTCCAGTTGGGGGCCCTATGTGATAAAAGTCTAATATGTATGGAGTCTAAATAGAAGCACGGGAAGCATTTCGGCACTGGTCTTGGCAATGCAGATCACATTTTGCATTGTACTGACTTTTTTCTTCAAGAACCACAAGAAGCTGTAGAGTGCCGTTACAGTCTTTGAGAAGGCCCACTGTGACGCTGTGCGCGATATGCCATGGCATAAATAAGTAACACTGGGAAATAGTTTTTCCGTTATTAGGTAGTATGTATATAACCGTGAAATTACATGTCAGATTTGATGGCGCTAATTCTTTCTTGATTCTGGTCTGTGTAAATGATATACAGTTACTTTTGTCACAGAGTGGTGAAAGGGGCAGTCCATTTTGCACGCCTGAATTATTTGTATTGCTTTATGCTGACGACGTTGTTGTTTCATGGAGGAAGAAGTTACAGAACAGGCTTAACAAATTAGAAGGATATTCTACGTCAAATGCTATCAATAAAACCAGAATTAAGCAATCAAAGAAAAGTGGTGTCCTGAAGAAGCTTGAGAAATATTATTTCAGTGGAAAACGTAAGAAAATTTTGATCTTGGTATTTCGTTCAGAAAAATTACAACTTTCAGTGACAAACAACACGTTCTAGCAAGCCGTACACAGCAAGTTATACTTTTGTTTATAAAAAGAAACAATATATGTATGTAGACGTTCTTAATGATACTTCAGTGGGGTAGTCGATATTATTGTAATAAAAAAAATGTTTGCAAACGTAGGCCATATTTCAATGGATGTTTTCGATAAGATTCTCATCTTTATTTATAGCTACGAGAGGGTAGTATTATTTTATGCAACTAAGGACATGCAAAATGTTTATTTGAAGCTTTTTTACAAATGTTTTATCAATTATATCTTATACACTTAGAGATGTAGTGCAGGCTGAGCTAGGGTTTTTCTGTATATAAATAGATATGGGGGAATTATAAAATACAGGTTAAAACTAATTAAGTGCGGTGATAAACGATTATAAAAGTCAAACATGTAAGGACAATTTAAGGACAGACCAATGAAAACTTTTTTTGCGCCAGTTTAAAGTAAGAAACAATAGTGTCATAAAACTTCAATGTCCGTTCCAAGATGGCGGCAGGCACCTGCGGAGTTTATTTCGTCTCCCCTGTTTTTATATTTTACCAAGATTTTTACCAGGGGATGTTTTCTTACCAACGGACTTAAATTCGTTATTGTCAGAAGCTTTTATCACTAACTTTCTATTTTTTGAGATCCGCAAGAATTTCAGTGTTGAGGACATTCGGTGGAACCATTATGGATGTGTAAATACGCAAGATTACCCTTCCCATTCAAGTAAGTAACGGTATAATGTAGCATGTTGGCGTTCAAAACACCGGACAACAAAGTTTCCATTTGGGTATTGGTATCAGGAGATATTCATCCATGCCCAGGTTCAGCCACCAGGAAACCTAGACTTGCTCTTCCATGTGGTATTTGCATTAACCGTGGCAAAACTCATTCTGCGTGCACCGAATTCCCAAGAACTTTATTTGATTCCCTTTCGGTCGACATTACTTTGTTCAATTTTTCATGTGAAAAATGCATATAGAATGAACTACGTTTTGCAAGTGAGGAATCAACATTGTTCACATGGCGAAGGAACCCCAGTCAATGATATGAATTAAACCATAAATACTTCTGACAGCGGCGTTAAACGAGCTCAATTTTGCCGCAGTTTTGATATTGTTTTGCCGTTTAAAACGGAGAAACGTACACTATACGTCTCAACAAGTAAATTGATATCTTTACATGGCATTATCTTCATACCGAACGAAAAATGCAGTATCTTGTCAATCATTTATGCCAAAATGATGCCTGTTCTTTCCAGGTACAAGGTTTCATGTGGACAGGAAAATATTACAAAATGAGACAAGTACGAAAAAAAATTCAGCACTGAAAGCACTCCACAAGAGAAGCTCTTTAAGGATTAATACGGCAAAAATTTCCGAACGGAGTTGGCGGCACATACTTGTTTGCCACTATGATTGAGCTGGTGTACAGGCGAAATTTCGTTACCATCATATATGGGTTTTCTTTCGCACGCGCTAGATGTCGCTTTTGCCACTTTACAAGCTTGAGATGGTGCAAAATCGTGCATTTCCAAAACTTTGGCAAAAGGTGGATTGTGAGCTTCGACGTGATTATATCAGGTTCTCGTTGGTGCGATTCAATGACACACAAATAGCACATGTCCTGTCGTAACCTTTTATGTTAGGTGCAGTGGCATTGTCATCCAAACTCATCAAGGAAGTGCATCTGGTCTTGCACTATGGAAGCTGTGCGTTGTGATCATTTTGTATCTGCTGGTCCTTTGCTACCCTCCCCCCCCCCCCCCCCCCGTGTGGTTTCAACACTTTGTTCAGTTCAGTGTATTTTAGGCCAGCGGCATTTCGTGCAATCTAAAACCCCAGCTCTAAAATTTGGCACAGAAAACGATGTTATTGTCTTCGAAAGCTCTGAAATTGCGTCTCGATGATTTATTTATGGTCTCACAAATGTCGTCAGTACCTGGTTGCGAAATTACCTTTGATATCAGTTATGCTAAATTTTGTCAAAGTTATTGAGCATTACAAATCAGAATGTATACAACCTAACAGTTGCTATTTACGTCCAATTACGGTTTCCGTAAGTGGATAACTTGTGAAAATTGAAATGCAAGAGTACCGGACTTCGCAGTATCCCTGCTAAATTCTTGAGTGATGAGTGATGACAGGAATATTGTCGGCGTTCCTCTCACCTACATAATCAATTGGTCCATAGCTACTTACATTGTTCTCAAAGTATGGAAATCTGCAAAAGTTATCCCATTATTCATGAAAAAAATGTTGAAATGAACTTGGAAATTTCCGATCCATCTCTATTTATGTATATTTTCCGAAATCTTACAAAAGAGAATTTCAACTTGACTCATTTTCACCAAAAACAACTCAGTGTATGAATTTGCAGTCTGGTTTAGACCACTCTATTCTCCTGATAGGTATCTCATAAACATATGCGATGACATATGCCACAAAACTGACACAGGTTTATATGCAAGTGTGATTTTAAAAGCCTAACTTGCAGAAAGATTTGAGACAGATTCTGTGTCAAAAGATTTCTGCTATAGGCCTGGATCATGTGTCCATACAGCGGTTTCATTCTTATTTGAACAATTGATCCCAGGAAGTTCATTATTATGGTGCATCGTCTGCACGTTACTTCGTGACATGTGGAGAACCATAGGGATTTTTGTTAGGATCGTTGTTTTTTCGCGTGTAAATGTATGTAAACGGCAGAGCGATGGCAGTTAACTGCAAGTTCCAGTTTTAGACAGATGATTATACCTTCTTAGTATCCAGTAAATGTTGGTAAAATTGAGAGAACCCTCTCTTCTGAACTCTGCAATGCAAGTCAATGGCTGTCCTCACATCTGGACAAGACCAAGTCTGCCCTTTTTGTTGGCAAAATGCAAACCTACGAAAAGCTCCACAATGAATGTTTTTTGCAATGATGAAAGCAGTAAATCTACATCCACGGTTTGGGAATGCAGTGGGACCAGAGTGCTATTCGTTATAGTGTTGGTTCCGTGGTGGTCCCGAGAATGGACCGTCCTGCTTCCCCTACTTTATCTTCTGCGGGCATTAAACTCTGGAACGACCTACCTCAAGATATAAAGGAGGCAGCTATTCTTCTAGTTTTCAAATTAAGTGCCGTATCTCAGCTTTCACACCCGGTGCTAATCCAACAGTTGAACGAATTCCAGTATCATTAATAACCTTTTCAGGTTTCTATAACTTCTCCACAGCGTCTCCCCTGTCTTGGGAGCAGGAACCGCAATAGAAATAAATGTATATACTTTCTTGTGTTTTGTTCCCATGTTGTCGTCAAGATTATAACTTTTTGTGTTCTATACCATTATTGGTGCGTTTCTTCCTTTTCTTTCAGGCTAGTATTCTCGGACTGACCTGCATACTTGTCTGATCATTCTTGTCACAATGCCTTTTTAAATATTGTAGTGTCTGCGTTGCTATGTTATTGTATCTGTCAGTTATATATTGGTTGCCTCAGAATAAAGTAATTCAATTCAAAAAGACCAAAAACTAATTACAATGCTTCATGCAATTTTATAATACAGAAGTTATAGTCATTTTGGTGTTTGGTAGCTTTATTTTTATAACCAGCTGAGCGAGGTATACTGCCCTTTTATTATTTTCGTAGGTTAGAGCCCACAGATTACCTGTGGGAAACTGGAAGAAGCTAGCTGTCTCTTGCAGCTGAAAGTGGACAGCCGAATAGTTGATTTTTTTTTCTGTAAAAATCCAGAATACAGGTGTCAGTTAATTTTAGAATTACTAGTATATAAAATACACATGCGACATGTACAGACAAATATACACTCACGCATATTTATGCTTTCTTTCAGCTGAAGTCCTCCCAAGATAACTTTATTTTACGTAAACCAACAGGTTTCTCTTCTGCTGGTTTTGAGTTGAACGTCAATGGGTAACATATTATTTATATGCTTAATTTTTATACCCCTAGCATTCCATTACATACTATTTTCAAATGATTATATTTCAACAAAAATCTAATACTTTGCATTTTGGACACGGTCAATATTATTAAAAATGATGACTTGCAAAAGCAAAAATGAGCTACATCATGAACTTTTAAAATTTCATATCTTCGAGCACAAAAGATGAAAACAAGTGACATGGCATGGTTCCAACAAAAAGTGACGATCAAGATAAAGACATTACCGTCTTTAATGATATTGTGAAAGAAGAGAGCAGTGGGTCGGAGTATCTAAGAGAGCCACATGTGGTTATTTTGCGTTGAGAAAGTATCAAAAGTCACCATACCTCCTAGAATATGATATTTTTTTACTTTTTTATTTGTACACTATACTGTAAGAAAGTCTCAAGGCATATGGTAGTGTCTGACTGGCATCAAAGATTCCCAATGAATACAATAAGCTTTTTTCTGTACATGGTTTAAGTTTATGCTGTATGGAAGATGATCTTTCAGTACTAATTTATCGAAATAGAATCGGAATTTCCTCTTTCATTACATGGCAGCTATGTTTGATATGTATTCACTTGTTAGTTATATAGTCCTGTCAATCCTCTGATGGTCTATGATTGGACTGATAAGAAGACGTGATATACGGTCATGCGACAGCCCACTTGGGACCCATGGCTTCGCGTCAGACTTAGTCCGATCCCACCAGGAATATCAGTCATGATAGTTTGTATAATTAAACAATTGTTGTGTTGTCTTGATATCATGTATCTTGGCATAAAGCATTATGGTTCAAGGGCCAGAGACATGCCTATATCTGAAAGAAACTGAAAGCTCTCCGGACACGAAAAGCAAACAGCAGTTTTACAGTGTGCTGGGTACAGTGTAATTTGGTGGTCTCCAAACTGAACACAATGCATCACACCTGATGAATTTCCTGGGAAACAAAAAGTAAAAAGATAAAAAGATGTGTTCCATTTAACTCTTTCAATGCCGATCACTTCCTGAGTCGCTCTATTTAAGTCAGACACATCTTAATTATAACAAGGATCCCAGACTCGTATTCCTCATAAAAGGACCTTTCATTCGAGTACCAGCATGCCCGTAGTTCCAGAAAGAATATCCCAGGTCAACAGCTCTTCTCAACGCCCATTGGCAACATTGCGCCCAATGTGCGGCCAGACAAGCTGTTGACTCATTCCAAAATTTAGCACTAAAATGGTTAAAAAGAGGTCACTTATGAAAACCCCATTAAAAGCCGCTTACAGTTATCTTGATCGCCAGTATGGTATTGTATTCTCGAACTACTGCTACCCACCCACCCCCGCCCCCATATTTCACACACGCAGCTCTTGATCTATGACAGCAACACATGTGCATGCGAGTAGCTTCACTCTATCGACCATTCCCCTATGTTCTGTAGCCGGGATATGAGGCTTCCAGAGGCAATGACTTGTTTAGCAACAACCAAGGACAGAGTTCACCGAAAGACTCGTAACAAAAGCAGAAACTTTTACCAATGTACAGTTGATATGTTAGCAGGCATTACCCATACTGGCTAACAACTATGGTTCATGTTGATCAAACATAATAGGGTTAGTCGGCCGCCAAGGTTGGCCACCAGGTGGGTCTTGGTTCACAAGGAGAACATGGTTTGTGCTTTGTTAGTATACTTACTATGGAATAATGAGCATGATCATCTTAGATTACCAAGATAGAACATCCACCTGGCACATGTTATCTTCTCTTTTTAAGAACAAGTTCAGTTTGTTTGATATGCAACAGTATAATGTCTTGTTTTATGTCTGAGAATGTAAAATAATTTGTTAAAACAATCAGTACTGCCCGAAAGGGAGGCTAAGGGTGTGCCTTGTTGCAATGCATGGTCCGTTATGACAGGTGGACTCTGTAGCTAGCACAAGATATATATATGTATGTATTTAGCTGATTAAATTCTCTAAATGTCAACTGGTATTCATAAAAAAATCACCTGTGTTGAAAAGCCAATCATTGGCCACATAAGACAGGTACAACTATAATAATAATATACACACACTATCTACTGTACAAGACCTGCCTCTCTTGTCCTGTTCCAACTCTTGTTACTTTACCTGTTATGAGAGATCATAGTTATGAGATACACTGGCCCCTCTTTTGAGAGACCACCCCTAGCGTAAGTCAAAATGTGGTCTCTCAAAGCAGGAGGGCTTTCATTAGAGACACAATAACATGAAAAAGATAGCACAGTATTCAAAGGGAGCGACAGCAGTCTCTCATTAGAAGGATCTCTCAAGACAGGTACTACTGTGCAGCAAAGTGGTCTCTCAAAAGAGGGTGGTCTCTTAAGACCCACTCTTGAGAAACTACTTTAACTAACCGCAAAAACTCGTTTTACTATGTTAATTTACCTGTTTGGAAGACCACCTGTTTTATGCAACCATTGAACTTGGCAATGAACATGATCTCTCGAGGCAAAGACTAATATTGTATAACATCTGCCATAAGAGACCTCCTTTTCTTGAGAGACCACTTTGCTGTTCTTACCATGATCATTTACCTGTCATGAGAGACCACCTGTCTCAAAAGACCACTGTTACCTTGGTAATACGGGTGGTCGCTCCAGCAAGTATTAGCGTACATTAGTATTTGCCTTAGAAACCTCCTTTTTGCCTGACCCAACCTCAATTCCTGTTGTATGTTAATGTACCTGTCATGTGAGACCATCTGTAAATAAGATCATTTTTAACTGGTAGTAAGAAAGGTCTCTCCGGGCAGGAACCACTGTATAGGGAACATCTCCAGTAACAGACTTTTATCCTTTGAGAGACCACTTGTGGGATCCCAAACAATATATTTTACCATGTGAATTCACTCGTCACGATAGACTACCTGTCTTATAAGACCACTCTAACTTGGTCATAAGGGAAATCTGTCTGCATATGAACTACATGTACTGTGCTGCTGTCGATGCAAAAAAATCATGAAAAAAGGCAACCCTTATGGGTGACCAGATAGCAGTTTCCTAGTAGAAGTGGCCTTTCATAATCATAGAAGGCATGATAAAGTATACCTGAATGTATAGCAATTCAAGACCGGTGGTCTTTCATTAGTGTGGTTCCTTAAGACAGGTACTCTGCATGGATTCTGGTATTTAAGACCATCCCTTGTATTCCTCACAAGTTCTTGCACATAGTAGTTGATTTGCACGCTAGTTAAAGTAACAATGAAAATTATTTAAAGGGTGGTCTCAAAAACTGAACTGGTCTTTCATGATAAATGGTCTCTATAGCAAGTACCAAAAATTGTTAAAACACTGTTGAATGTGGTAAGTTGTCTCATAATTTTTGACAAGGATAAGATCACAATACAATCGTTTCTGCCACGAGGGTCTACTCCATTACCACTAAAAGTGGTCTTATAAAACAGGTGGCCTCTCACGATAGGTAGATTAACATGTGAAGAATATAATTTGGTAAGCTTCCATGTCGTCTTTCAACAAATATTTGTATCTTATAACACGGTCAAGTAAAGAATCACATCAACCTTTTACGTGCATTATAATCAGCTAGGCACCTTGGGCTATAACCTGAACAAAGTCAATATTCATCTCTGTTTTGTGGAATAAAATTCACTATTTTGCACATAAGACATCACCTCCAAGAAAAGTGTTTCTTTGTCCATTGTATAGCTGCGGGAAAAATATATAACTAGGAGCTTTATGATCCCAAAACAACTTTTTGTACCTAATTAATGTGAGATCTTTATCATTGTAAAGGCGTGGACTGCTGTCACATGATTCTGCTTGTAACAGTGCTGCCACCAGTGGTGAGTAATGCTATTATACCCTTCATGATATAACTATTGGTGATACCTAAAAACGCGTATGCCAGTGTGAGCTCAACGTAGTTATGCAGTACATTCAACAATAATTTGAGTCATATTGCTGTACTTCCATGTTGGCTAAACTATGATAACAGACAGCTAATATCTTTCATATCATGACATTTGTTATGCCTGTCCCCAATATGTTTCTTCTGTAGGTGTGTCTGTTTCACATTATAAATTACAAAATTTAGACTATGTCGTCAGATATTGGAGTTGTAAAATGTGATTTGATGTTAATTCATATTTAAGTTGTTTCTGTACTACTTTCCAATTAAAATTCACTAGCATGCCGCTTACGCATCAACTACAGACCACCTCTGTTGTAATTAGTTTTCGGTGCAACTTTCAATAGCAATATCACCATAACCATCCCAAAATGCGACATTAAATAAATAGGATGCAACAGTCACCTAGCATATAACATCGCATGGAAGAGCTCAGATTGTATTGCAGATTGCGCGCTGTCATTCCTGTTATCCAACAGTGACGCCATTTTGTTTGAGTGACCTAACTGCTTTGGCTATTTCTGCGGCAAACCTAGCTCTGCGTTTAGTGCCTCACCAAAACCTGGTTCCGTGATTAAAATTGTTTTAAATGAGCACTTTTGAAAATCCTTTTTTTTCTTTTGGTTATTTGTCAATCATGGAATCAAAATAACACACGTCATTATAGTCCTGGTCACCATAGCACCTTTTGTCCGACGCGCATTACCCCCACCTTCAGCTTCGGTAATCTGATTGCAACTCTGGTATTGTTATAATGTTAGGAATAGTGACCTATATTCACCACCAGTGCTAAATCTGAGGTCAGATACCTGGTCTACCAATCATAGTATATTTAGATCTATCAGCAAAACAGTGTGTATCACTTTTCCCATGAAAAAAAAGGGAATATAATTTCAAATGGTCCTGCACACATGGCATGTTTTTTTTTTTTTTTTTTTGTTTGTTTGTTTGTTTGTTTGTTTGTTTGTTTGTTTGTTTGTTTTCAGTTGTGGTTTTGTTTCATTGAAACATGAAGTTACAGTTTACTAAACATTTTGTTATATTTAGAGCCTTTGTAATTCTGTGGAAGCTCCGACGATGAAGTCATGCTGGTGTTTGTCATTTGTGGTCAGATTTAACAGTCTTTCGACTACTAGACGTTTTTCAACATCTGAATTGGGCTGCCACCCTTTGTTATTCATACTTATGGTACATGGAGGTTAAATTATGCCTTTTCTTGAACTATGATCCAAACATATCATGTGCTTTGTACCTCATTATGGGCACATCAAGTGTCAAATTAACATTGTTCGGTATTTTGCTGCACTGATCATAGGGAAATTCCACGCCAGGGTCCTTGTGTGTGTGTGTGTGTATTCATCTATGATCCTGCAATGCCAACGCTGGTCATTTGGATGCCAGGATGCTTGGATGCTACAGGTGGGCTGGAGCACTGCATAGGTAATATCATAAAAGACAGGGACACCACGGTTTAAAGAATGCCTACAGTTCTAGCCGTACCTTCTGATTGCAACACAAACAAATTCGCTGCACCAGCTGTGGAGAACATGTTGGCATCGTCTGGTCCAGGTCCTGCTAAGCTCTCATTGGTCTGGCAGAATGTCCTCAATTTTAGTGTTTTGGATGCGATAACTGATCGGGATATATATATTATTGTACTACAGCTTAAAAACAACAGCAAACCAACAAAACCATGATGCCATTGGTACAATATGCATTTGTAGAGGGTACACGAGTGGATTGTGTTTGGTTCGGGATCCCCTTTGATTTAACTTGAAGTCAACCACTGTTTTGAAATAATGTGGTGGTTCTGAAAAGAACCTTTTCTTTTTGCTTGAAGGCATGTCTTGGCGGATATTAGAGACGATTTGCAATCATTGCTTCTAAACTTCTATTCTGCTGGGCATACTGTGGACCAGTTTGGCAATCTGAGCCACTGGGATGCATATATACTTCTGACATTCCAGTGATGATGCCCCTATCAAATTGAAAAAGTGTGGTTCCAGTGACCCACACGTCGGATCATGTTGGTTTAAAACTGACACGACATGCTGCCCCTGAACTCATTTTAAAGGCCCTGTGAAACTGAATGCCAGACACAATGATCACCAACTTTTGAACTTTATCCCATTTCCATGACAACTTTTTGTACTGTACTCAATCAAGCATAAACTGATGTTCCATGACCACATTGCACAATATTACCATGGTGCATCAAATTCCATATAAAACATCGTATTTATCAAATTTCGTATTTAATGAATGGAACGTTCTCTACTCTAAAAAAAAAAACCTTCATATTTCCTGGGCATGAAGAGCAGACACCCGTGTTCAGTAAATGGCTTGCTGGAGAGTGTGCGGCCCTCATCAATATAGTCTGACAATCGTCAGTAAAACTTGCCTGAAACTTGGCCAATGGTAATGAAACGTCAACTTCCAATGTTTTATATTTGATTTTCTGGAAGAATAATGTGCATTTATTATTGTTCGTAATTTTGCTAACAGAAGAGTCACACAAGGGTACCACTGGTGCAACATTTCTTTGTGGTATATGTACCAATGTATTGCACTGGACGTGGTGGCAATGGATTAAACAAATGTGAGTGAAGGCTATATAAATATCTCCTCAGCGATACCTTCCTGACAGTGCAAGCACAGCAGCTTTTTTAAATTGTCACACAAACATATACCGTATATTACCTCTATGGCATGTGAATGCGCTGGTGTGGTTTACCTGTGGCAATGAGAGGTGTGTTCCCGGGTAATATTAATTATTTTGTTACTGGCACTCACAATTTTTGAATTCTAAATTGGAACAACTTTTACGACAGGAAAATGGATTTCAAGGGGAATACTTAAATGGAAATCAGCAAAATGGACAGACAAGATGACATAAAAGAAATTGATGACATGTTATAGAAAAGAGTGCTTAGATTAGATACATATTTCAGTTTTATGAGTGCATACTTATGGCGTTTTTCCACTAATTCTCACCAGTATGCCAGAGTTTTCCAATTAGTCACACACCATACATCTCTCTCATCGTTCTACATCACCTTCTAAATGTGTAGAGACAGTACAATGAAATGAGTCTTGTGAATACAGGTCAACACTTTGTTTACAAGCTGCTGAGAGACACCCCAACAAAGCAGGCTAACTCTGTGACCTGGTACACACTCAATGAGTTCAGTGACTTCCCCAAATCAAAATAAACAGGCATACCCACATTCTTAACAGTTATTTCTGAAATTATGCACCTCTTAGGTGCGCAAATGTCAAAATCAAATTGCCTCACAAGCCAATGTTTGAGACATAATTTTGATGTGCACATCAAACAGGCAAATATTTACATTTTGAAGTACCGAGACTGTGGATTACCCATCTGGTCAACAGCCTTCATGCAAAGAATTAAAACGTTCGTCATATCCATGTCTTTTAACTGATCCAACATCGAGTATCATTACATATGGCTTCATTGTATATTCTGTCAGTCCTCTCGACGATAATTTGACGATACTTGTAATCTTGTTCCCCCTTACAAAAGACACTCAGGAAGGACATTTAGTGCAACATGAGAGTAGTATTTAGTGCTGACTTAACCAATGGAAACAGATCAAAAACCTTTTTGAACAGCTGTCTCTAGGTATTCTTCCATATACTGCAGTTCAAAAATGCCAAGTTCAGCCAGAGCAGAGTTGATGACATTGCCCACCATGACTAACTACCCAGTTTTTGTTTTGTTTTTTTGTTTTTTACGAAGACTTGTCTCCGACTGGTGTTGGTGTTCATGGTAATACTGGTAATGGGAAACAAGGACATCAGATGGAGACAGAAGGTGAAATTTTAAGAAAACACGTAAAGGTTCCCCGCCATAGACTAATATATCTATCATACTATGTAAGTACCATCATAACTACATATCTACAAACTCTTCTTGTAGATTGTCAGAATTCCACTCCAAACAAGAAGTCCTTTGATTCTAAAGTGAGATGTCAACCTTCCACCGTCACTGAGTCTCAGAAACCAAAAAAATGGAATATCTGCAAATAGTGAGACTCGCTTTTTGTATTCACTTCATATACTTCATTTTAACAGAAGAATTTCAAAGCGTGAATGAAAAATTTAAAAAAAACACAGTTGAATCCATTTCAAACTGAAGAATTCGGAAAATTGTATGTTCCCTTTCCACAATTGTTCGCCAAAACACAATTTCCGACATTATGTATGTTTCCAAAATATATACTTTGTTGGACTTATGGTTTTTATTTATTGTATTTTATGGCCAATTTGTGGAAACCTCTGCTCAGCAGAAGTATATCCTTAGTAAAGTACATTGAATGTTACAGTTGATAATAATTATATATATAATATATGAACCCCCAGGGGCTACAGGTAGCAAGAAGCGGCCTACGACAGTTGCATGTTTGCCTAATTGTACTAAAAATCCTGTTAAGAAAAATGGTTTTGATAGCATGTTTTTGGCATAAAAGCTAATGACTTCCATTCTTTTCTGATATGCCTAAATGAACATTTACTCAGTATTAAAAAATTACTCAAAATTGACAGTGTTTTCTCAAGTGTCACAAAACGGACACATTAAGTTGACACATTGACTCAGGGATGGCAGTTAAATAGAGCTTAATTGTTTGAGGAGTAGGTGTCATCAAGGAGTTTGTTTTACATCTCTGGTGCAGGATGTACATTATTACAGTCCTTGTTAGGATTTCCCTTGGTTTGTACAGGTGGTCTAGCTGCAACTGTTTATTTTATAATCACGGGGACTGAATATGATGCCCCAGCTTGTTTCCACTTCAGTTAAACATTGGCGGATGGTTTAACTAGGATAAGCTGTCCAGCTAGAAAGGGTTCACATTGGTTCAGGGGTAAGTCAAATTGTTCTTATCTGAACCTGTACTATGAAAATTTGGTAATTATGGTTTGTTTGACAGGTGTTCTTCTTTGATATGAAGCTCTGCATTTATAAGCAAAACTTCACATATTTAGCTAATTCATCAATTGCCACGTTCATATTTATTCATTTTATGTGGGTTGTCTTTGCTGAATATTTAGCTTAGACAAGGAGCCGCTACTCAGAGAGACGTGTATGGGTAAAAGCCTCCGAAACATGTTGAGTAGTTACCCGCTGAAGACCCTTTAATCTATTTGGGCTAATACAGCCTATGTCAAAATTTTACAGAGGAACGTGTGCAATATGGACAATAGAACTTCTATGTATATAAGTTAGACCGGGACAGGTTAGCTTATGGAGAGTAAAGAGTTCAGACTACGGAATAGGGTAATGACTACTAGGAAGTGGTTTTGGACAAAAAGACACAAATACAAATATATATATATATATATATATATATATATATATATATATCGGCTGTTTTGAGCTTTATAAAGAATAAAAAGAAACTTCCAAATGTAGGACATGAGGCAGACATTCTAGCCCGTTTACAACACATGCTCGAAGAGCCTAAGATTGCCCGGCTAAATGACAGCAATATTTTTATTGTTGGCGTGTGTTACTGACAAGCTCAAATTTTCCCCATGTATCATATCACATAGATATGTTTTAGAATATTTTTCGGTCAGAGATGTGTGAGCTGCATTATTAGTTTTACCATAAACAGCAAAAGACTGTGTTGAGGCCGATGTGATGTGAGGGATAAGAGGTGTAGCATGCCATAATTTACTTTTTGGAACAAGGCTAATGAATCAAAAGCCAGGCACTGCAGCATGTGGCATCAAGGCCAATATGTTACATTTCTGCATGACTAAATGCATCCTTAAACGAACATATGTGTGGTGCCTTGTTTGTCTCTGATTGTTATCTTAGCAAGAAGAACATGCTTATGGGTTTTTTTTTTGTTTGTCCTCAAATCTCCTTTTGTACTAACTTTAAAAATCAGAAGGCAGCATAAAGGATTTCCACGAGTTTTGTATATGATCTTTTTACTTTGAATGCAATATGATACATGCATTATCTGGCAGGTCACACCTTTAAACATTCATATGTTTTTTGGAGAGTTTACAATTCCCTGCAGGAAAAGTAGTGCAAAGACAAACAACCTGACATGAAAAAACTCCGCAGAATTAAAATCAGTTTGCAGATAGTTTCGAGCGTCAACTCTGCTCAGATAATTAAAAACTCTGTGTGCGGAGTCAAAAACTTTCTTCACTCTAGTAATCATAACATACGTCAAAATTCAAGTTCTGAAACAAGCCCCAGTTACCATGCTGTAACATAGCAGCGTGTTACAAACAAGTAGCATTGGTCTGTGATGAAAACATTGCTTCTTGACCCTCATAAGGTCACACCCACCTCATGTTTCTTTCACATGGACGTCATGACATTCTCACAGTTCAATCTATAATTTTTATTGCGGGTGGTTATAGAGATCCAGCAGACAAATGCTGACACTGGTTGTCTACATGTCCAGTACAGTGTCGTCGTTATAATAAGAATCCCGTTGCTCAGGATCCGATACTGTACCATTTGAAGCTTTGGTGGCATCAGTGTTACCACCCCCACCCCCACACACACCCACACACACCCGCCCCCCTGCGCGTAGATGTCCTCCATTTTTTTTTCAGAGAAGACCTTGCAAGGTTTATCAGGATATGTGAGTTACTAACATTCACAAGGTCTTAGACATCAAGAAGTAGTGCTTCACAGACTCCTGTAAAGAGAGTACTTAAACTCGCTGCCAACACCTAAGACAGAGAATGAGAGACACAAAGAGATTTATAGTATTATTGGTTGGTGTGCTCCTGGTTAAAACAGAAGAACGAATTATAATTCCAGGGCCCTTAGATGCGACCAAACCTGAGGAAATAGGTCTATACCGGACATGTTGTGTCTATGGTATATTAAATCAAAATATGTCCATTCGATATCCTTACATAAAATCTGGCTGTAAAGAGAGTTTCAGAATTCATTTTTCGCAAAGCTATGAAAACTGGAAAATAGAGATGGCCACGTGACTCATGACTATCTCTACTGGAACTTGACCACTACTGTTTTCACCTCCTAGTTACATATACATTCTATACATTTGCAAGGGCAATTATTAACATTGAGACAAAAGTGTAGTTTTATTAGCGTTATATTGACGTATGAAAAGATCAGTTATATTGATCACATTTTCATGGATTGCCCACTCTGTTTTACACTGCAGGTCACTGTAAAAGTTATGCCTGCTGCACACCTAAAATGAATAAAAACGTCTAACTCTTGAAGTCACAAATAAAAGTGTGCAAACATATGAAACCGCATGTAAATGTGTGTAACCGCAGCAACGGGACGCTCAGCTAGATCCGTGCGTATTTTTCCCGCCAAAAAGACACATATCAACACATGCAGGAACGCATCAAAAAACGCTCAAAAAGTGCCAACACAGACATATCGTTTTTCTAGGAATTCTTTCTTTCTCTCTTTCTTTCTTTCTTTCTTTCTTTCTTTCTTTATTTCTTTTTTTCTTTAATGTCTGTGTGCCAACATATTGTTTTTCTGTCTGTCTGTCTGTCTGTCTGTCTGTCTTTCTTTCTTTCTTTCTTTCTTTCTTCCTTCATTTCTTTCTTTCCAGACAAATTTGTCCGACATTTTATTTATAAAGTAATACACAGAGAAACTCCAAACTTGGCAAAATTATACTTCTATAGATGAAGTCTAGCCTTTTTGTGATGAGAGGTCATGCTTTTCAAAATTATGCAAATGAGGGCTAATTAAAGTTTTAAATCTTCAATATCTTTTATACTAGAGTAGATGTGGTTCCCACTGTACAGGAGTTTGATCATAGCAAGGTAAAGGCTATCTCAAATGTCAAGGTCAAAGGTCAGTTTTAGGCCAAGAAGTCATTTTTGAGGTGAAGGTTCACTTCAGGTAGAGGTCATCTCAAGGTCAAATGTCATTTCACGGTCAAAGGCCACTTTTGATGGTGGCTTTCTTCTAGCCATAGCTTGGTCAATTTTTATCCAATTTTGATCATGTTTGGCTCAAATTGTAGCTATTGCAACACTGCACATTTTGAAAATTACATGTGACCCCTAAATGTCAAAGGTCAATGTCATCTGGACCTTTGAAAGTATCCCATAGCCATAACTTGGCCAATTTCCATCCAATTCTAATCATGTTGGACTTAAATTGTGGGTATTGTAACACTGTACATTTGTGCAATTTACATGTGACCTGTAAAGGTTAGAGGTCAAAGGTCAAGGTTATTTGGACTTGAAAATATCATCCAGCCATCAGCTTAATGGAATGTGAAGTACCTAAGCACAAAAGTTGTACCATTTAATATTTACAGCTATTGAAGGCACACGGAGAGATTTGCTTTAAAGCAAATCTTCCTTTCTGGTCATAATTGTATTCTGTGCCCAGTCAAGGCGTATAAACATCGGAATACTTTGGTTCCTGCACTTAGCTCCAGTCCTGCCCCTGTATATCAAATGAAACCCAAGCTAAAATGTTTGTCTGCTTGCATATCTGTTAAGATTCTTTGGTCTATGTTGCATAAACTGAACTTAGCTGAAAGAGAGTTTACGGGTCATAGCTTCTGGAGGGGCGGGGCTACTTGTGCCTTTGTGGTGTATGTAACTGCACAGTTGGTTAAATTGACGGGGGATTGGTCTTCAGATGCATATCTCAGGTATTTAGTTTTATCCATTGGGGACAAGGTTGAAGTCTGTATGGCTATGCAGAATAACATTGACGAGACAGGTTTGCTGTAATTTCATCACGTAATGACATTGTTACTCATGGCTGTGCACCAATTTTGTGGTATCTGTTTGGTTCAAGTGTTGACGCTTGAATTTCTCATTATCTGATGATCATTATTTATTTACATTCGATCTGACTGGGTTTGAAACTTAGTTAAATTCTCATAGATTATGTGTAAATCTGGTTGATGGCTATGAGTTTATCCGTATTGGTCATATTTTCAGCAGATAAGCGACTACCTGAGTTTGTGTCATTTCAGTAATTGAGTTCAACATATTTGTAGCTGTTCAAGCATGGTTCGCAGTCATGTACGATTTATGTTAATTATTTAAGTTTCATTGTTTCTGTAACTATGGCATTGTTCTTGTGTATATTTTGTGAATGGAATATGAATGTATTGTGTGGATATGAAGTGTTTCGTGGACAGTGTTTATGATGGCAGGTATTGTACAAGTTATGCAGTTATATTAAGATCGGGTGTGTAATAACTTACTTGTTTGTATTGACCATTATTTGTTGAAATTTTTTGTTCTAATTCAGTTGATAATTTGGGGGGGGGGGTGTTGGTGTGCTTTTTTTTCTATTCATTTTCTTCTTTTTTATGTGTGTGTGTTAGGGTTTTTTGGTTGGGTTTTTTTGTTTTGTTTTGTTTGTTGGGGTTTTTTTTGTTTGTTTGTTTTTTGGTTATTTTTTAGCTGTTAGCGGTTTCTGGACAAAATATAATACGTGATTTATATTTATACGAACCAGTCATGTGATTTGGCCAAACAATAAATTTATTTATGTTATTTAGGTGTTGGTTTGTTTATTTGTTCTCTTAATGAGTTCACCGACAATTTCCATATTTTGCTTCTCAAAATGATCAATTGACTGTAACGTAATTCAGGACTGCTCCCCCAATTTGGAGGATTAACTTCGAGAGTCTTGTTACTTTGGTCTTTATCAAGCTTTCATGTGTGGCCTGGATTTGAAGATGACCGGCTGTTTTTTTTCACCGTGGGAATGGAGTGAACAGTATTTACTGAAGAAACAGATAATATAGCTCTTCACATTTTGGATTATATGGGGTTTTGAAATATGCCGTCACAATGGCAATGGCCATAGATTTAATATCTTTTACTTTATACCATAATTGTGCTGTGAGCTGCATGTATATGTCACAAGTATTAATGTCTCAATCTAAAATGTTCAATAAAATATTCTTTCCGCTTGAATTTACAGTGGATTTCGATGCATCTGTACCATCAAATATTTTGTACATAAAATCATGAGTTAAGCAACTGGACTTACTTTGTTGTCTATGACCAAGAATATATACAGGAGGCAGATTTTGGTCTTTTACCAAAAACTTTAATGTGTTTTTGTCACAAATAAGACGTCATGGTAGAATGAACGTAATACATAAAAATATAGTCAAGCAATTCCATTGTGTTGTTGGAAAAAAAACTGACAAGCACTTTCATGGCATGTTTCGGTTCATTATAATGTCCTTGACATTTTAAAATGTTTACACGTTCAGTGCCAAAAATGTTTTAACCCTTGAATATGGGGCAGCACATCCTTGTGCTGCTATCACTGCTTGGGTTTTGGTCCAACCTGCTGCAGTGCAGAGAGCCACAATCTCGTATTTTTCTCCGTCAATGAGGTGTCTTCACCCTCCCGTTTGTTCCCTTTAGTAACATGGCTGGCTTTTGTTATTATTTTTTTTAACAAACTGTGCACTATATAAAGGCCATTTTGGGAAAGAATGGGGACATGTACCTGACCAAAAACAGATTTAATACACTCCAAAGATATGCCGGTGACAGTGGAAGTATATATTACATCATGTCCACAGCTTGCCTTGAACTGGAGGGTGCTCAAGGTCAAGTTGCTTGACTTACGATTATAAGTATAAATAATCCTAGTTTATCAAATCTGATGTTACAATGTTTCATTGTTTCTCAATTTGAAATTTAAAATAAGATATTATGTTGGAAATAAGAGTATATAGGAGGCGTGTCCTTTGGTCAACAATGTTATTAGGATGTGGTCGCATCTGTCACAACTAATCTCTTCCATCTGTCACAATAAGAAGTTAATAAACAGGAAGCACTCTCAGTTAAACCTCTGTCGCAACAAAATTTAGGACCCTATAATTAGAAATAATCACAAAACTCATGATATGCTTTCAAATAATTATACACTTTTTACACAAACTGAAATGAGTTATGGAATTAAAGGCAAATAAATAGCTCACATCTTTTTATTTCGAGATTCAAAAGCTTGAAATTCACAAAGTTACAATCAAGTGTTCCATCTTGCACAGTTCAAATGTATGTATATATACATGTGTGAATGGGCAGTTTTGGTCATACGCACTTTTACGCCTGTTTATTCATGTTGCTGTCAAATGGTATGTATTGTTCTTTCCAACCAACGTTTTTCATGTAACTTGACATTAGTGTCCACTTGACCTATACTTACCAGCTGAGGAGTTTTGCTCTGCAACTGAAAATACTACAGTGCACGAATCGAATATGGTTGACAAATTAGTGTCTCATTTGTGTAATAATTTCAATAAAGGGTGTCACACCAAATTTTGAGCAAAAGTAAGGTATAAATAAAGCCTTTCTCACATGTACTAGGCCTCCCCTCCTGGATAACACAAATGGGTTTATGAGGGAAAGAGTAATTTATTTTTGACTGAAAAATATTTGGTGATAATGTATTTTCCATCAAAAATGTCCTTTCACAATCGCTCTGTGCCACATAAAAATGTGTGTGGTTGATGGTTACTCATATGTTGTAGCTCTTTCTGGTGACCATCCATGCATGTGATAAACAGCAATTTCCTGTATCACTGCATTGCTTTTTTCACCTCTGGTAAATAGCTCCGTCAAAACTGTGTCCTCTCTAGAACGAGCAAATATGTGGGCTAACTCTCAAACGATACTTTGTAGACTGATGATATTGAGCCCTCAGGTAAACAAGCAGCACCCAAAACAAAATATGTGGAAGGATTCACTTTCACTGATTGTGGTCTCTAGAATAATTTGTCCATTACTGTCAAACACAAATATCCTCTCCTGGACGATTCACTGACAGCATGTACATCAACCATACATACGTTCAACGCAAGTGTTGACTAAAGCTAGGGTCTGCCATTTGTTCAAATTAGGTCATGATGACACCAAAATCTAATCAGTTCATCTTGGCATTAGTCCATGAGCTAAGGGCCCAATTTTGACCAATTGGTACCATCTGAGGGCACCAAACTTAACAATGCTTTTTTGATTGGTGTATGTCTCAGGAACTCAAAACAGCATGATGGACTTTTCTGCGGCACAGCTTTTTGTCAGTATACGCAATTTAATAGATGTATGTTATTTTGCATAAAAGATGATAAAAATTCTGCATAGTGATTCGTTTGATGAGTATACATGTCACAAGGAAAAAAGGTAGCAAGATTTGAATCACAGTTTGTTAATTGAAATGGAAACTTGAGGAAATGGAGGTGCTAATTAATTTCAATAAATGTGCAAAGACTGCTAATCATTGCTAATCAGTATAGATTTATAATAGTGAAAGTGCTAAACATTGTAGAATAAGGTAACTTGAACAGGTCATTATATGCCTCATCGAAACAGCTGCTAATAAACGTTGAGGAACTTTCATACACTGCTAAACAATACTAATCAATATTTATTAATGGTAAGGAAAGTGTCAATCAATAAGATAGTCTCCCTGTTTGGAGAAGTTGGACCCCACAGACAAGCTGGGTTACCCATATGCCACAAAATGTATACTGCGACGTACATATATTGTTTTTACCGTCACTGTGTATCCAATTTACATAACACATATTAACATATCACAATAGATACCACCTTTTGACCAAATTGAATTGTAAATTTGAACATATAAAATCAATTAGATGCAGGTTGTTGAAATGAATGTAGATTACTCTTGATTGTAAATATTAAAAAACCAAAATATTATGTACAATAGCTGTAGGTTCATCGTATGAACATGACATCAGAATTAAAGGACAAATAACATTTGTCAATGTTTAACCAATGTATGGAACCCTTTAGAAACAACAGACAAGGAACTTTTGCAATGGTAGCTAGGAATGAAAACAGAAGAAACGTAGACTTCCCGACATACAATAGATTTCAAGTATTTCAATCTAGACGTGACGCAGACCTATTGGACAGACAAAACCCAAGGTCAGAGATATGAAATAGGCCTTAATGTAGAAAATGAAGAAGAGTTTCCTTTTTTAAAAAGAGAACCACTCTCAAATACACGATGGCGCCCTCTACAAGAGCAAAAAGGCTACACCAATCAAAGAGGAGAATGACTACAAACAAACCAGAGACAATCAAAAGTAGCAAGAGTTGCCTACCAAAAAGAGCAAAGATACAACAGATGGAGAGAAAGAGTGCAACAATACCCACAACAGCAGGAGCTAAAAAGATATTAACTTCAAAAACATCTATTGTTAAAATTATAAACTTATCAAGCAAACAATTGACACAAGGACAAGCAAAGTTGCTTAAAAGGGGATTAAAATTCACACCGACACCAAAAAAGACACAGAAGAACAAGTGTGTGATATTTTAAAATTTTGTCATACATTACGTCTGAAAGAATTTTTCCACAATACAGATAAGGAATGGGATGAATCACTGGTCAAAGGAAAAAGTTCTTTCACCCCTCCTAAAAGTCAAAATGAGACATTAGAAAAATGTATTGACAGACTGAAAGAAATTGCGCACTCTCTCCACAAAATACCTTCACCCACCAACAAAAATAATTTAACTAAAGAGGAGCTACAAGCTATGAATGAATTGCAAACTGACAATTCTATCATAATTAAGGAAGCAGACAAGGGTGGAGCAGTTTTCATTATGAACACCAATTATTATGCTGAAAAGATAAAATCATTACTTAAAGATGAAGAATTTTATGAGCGATGCGAAACAGACAGAGAAAATAAAGTGAGTTATAAATTAAGAAAATTTATTGACAAACATCGTAACATCTTTACAACGAAATAAAACAAATCTGGATGGTTTGCAGTTAAGAACAAGTAATTTATACGACTTACCTAAAGTTCATAAGTCTAATATTATCAAAAAAGCTATAAATGAACAAGATGGTATATATGTACATATTATTTGACCTACAGATTTAAAATTCCGACCAATCGCCGCGGAACCTGTATGCAATACGAGTAGGCTTAGTGAACTCATAAACAAAATTTTAAAGCCGTACAATATCGACTTCATCAATAATATTACGAGAACAAGTCAAGGATCGGTATTTAGTCAGTTTTGATGTGTTATTTATATAGTAACATACCTCATCAGTTAGGAAAGCGTGCGATTGAATACTGGCTGAACAAATATCCTGACACAAAAAATCAACGTTTCACAAGAGAACTTATTGTGGAAAGTCTTTCACTAATATTAGAAAATAATATGTTCAGATTTGATGGAGAACAATACATACAGAAAAAGGGTGTGCGATGGGAACTAAATGTGCACCAACTTATGCAACGCTTAGTCTTGGATATAGAATTTTATTATACGAAAAACTTAGACATGCATCCAGATCCTTCGCCATGTTTTTTAAAAAGGAAATGGAAACGTTATCCAGATGACCGTTTTATAATGTGGACAAAGTCGTTGTCAGATTTACACAATTTTCACCAACTTTTAAATCAGCTTGAACCAAGTATTCAATATGAAATGAAATATAGTCAATGTGAATTAAAATTTTTAGACTTGAAAAATGATGGAATGATTTCATTGGATATATACTACAAGAATACACATACTCATCAGTATGTGCCATTCAATTATGTCACCCACGGCACACTAAGACAAATATCCCATATAATGAAGCAAGAAGGATCTGTACAATTGTAGAAAATACAAATAGAAAAGCAACGCGTCTGGATGAACTGGGAAATTTTCTAAAAGCCAGGGACGACCCAGATTCACTCATTTCAATGGGGATTCAGCGAGCTTTAAGTGTAACACAAGAATCATAAAGAAAGAATCACAAACATCACAAGGGGGACGACAAAAATCTGGTCATGATCACAAGATACAATCCTAACAATCCAGTGATAATACCACAAATACGTGAAACCATTAAAATCGTGGAAATGGATCCCTCACTTGGACAAATATTTAAAAATCTGAATTTTATTTCAAGCCAAAGATAGCCTCGTAATTTAAAACAAATTCTTACGAGAGCAAACTTTGAATCAAGGGACAGTCAAGGCGGGAGCAAAAAATGTGGTCTTCCTCGTTGTAAAAATTGTATAAACATGATAGTTACTGACAAAATTTCGCTGGACACAACAGGAAAGCTACCAAACTTTCAAATTAGTACAGAAATGGACTGTTTGGATAAACATTTATTTATACTATTGTCTGTAGAGGATGCAATGAGGTATATATAGGATCTATAGGCAACGAACTACGCAGGCGCATGGCTGTACACAGACAGCAAACACGGGTGCCTGAGACACGGTAAATCCAGCTCAGTGAACATATTGATAGTTGTTCTAATCTTGTGCCTAACTTCTTTGTATGTCCCATATATCAGATGTAAAATGATTCTGACATAGAAAGAGAGCAAAACGAATTCATATTCCAACGTAAATACAAGCCTAGACTGAATAGTGTAATTTACTAATTATTTATAGTAATCTGGGACTATTTTCATTATGAGACGTTTATTATTAATTTATATGGCAGTGACGTCATGTAATAGGTCTAAATCAGTAACGTAATAAATGAACGTCATTATATGCTTCTATGCTAATAGATTTCATTATAACAATAGATAACGTCACGATTATGCTGGACTGAAAATTATTTCAACATCTATGCGTTATGGAGTTTGACAATGCATTAAAATGCTGAAACCGGTCGCGTCTGAAACGCAAAAAATGCTTTTATACCTATATGTATATATATATAGGTCACCATACATAATAGAGGACTGGTAAGAATAGAAATAAATGCCGTGGATAACTGTGCTTAAAACGGATTTTGTCTCCTTTTACATAATTTTGTATAACAAAATTCCTAAATGTAACTACCCAGAAGTGTGTGACCTTCAGAGTAATGTCAAGGTCACCAAAATTTAGTCATCGTGATGTGGTATATAATCATCCTCAAATAGTAAAATAAAGCAAAGTGTGATTATACATGCAAAGAATGTGAAATTTCACCAGGATGTATATGTGCCTTACAATGGAGGAACAATCTCCGCAGGCCTACCAGTTATATCCTCCACAAGGATGTGAACTTGAAAATAGGGTCAAGGACAAAAAAAATCCAGGGATCAAAGGATGACCCGGAGGCATGCTTGCACAATTTTTCAAGAGATTTGGACCGTGTACTCATGAGGTATTGAGATTGCAGAAATGTAATACTTGATCCACAAGCTGAGAGCAGCAACCCCCCCCCCTTACAAATTCCAATCAATGTGGGTATAATAATGGCTCCGTGTGGATTCATTTAGTATTTATAGGTCGCATGAAGTTCATTGTGCCAGCTGTTAACTGGATACAAACATAATATGTATATTTCAAGTATAATTATAATGTGGTGGCCAACTTTTACAAAACAGGATTCCCCATATACAGCATTTTGGGGCCGTTTGGGTATAAAATTTTAAAATTGTAACAACGGGCTCCAGCTGGACTTCTGGAAAGTCCATCATGCATTTTTGTTATGCCCTAAGGTGTACCAACACAGGTATAAAGGTTTCGTTTGGTGCCCTCAGATGGTACCAATTTTCAGTCTGGCTCATGGACTACATGCTAGATAAGCATACTGCCACATTTGAGCAAAATACATTGAAGCATTTTGGAGATACTATGGTAACTAATGAGTATGCAATTAGGCTGCCATTTGCTCAAAGAAGGTCATGGATATGGCGACTCGAAATGTAATCAGTTCATCTTGCAAGGAATGGTAAGCCTATTGCCAAATTTGAGCAAAACACTTGGAGGCATTTTGTAGCGAGAATGCACACATCTGGACAGACATCTGGACGGACATCTAGATGGACATCCAGACAAATGGACAAACCAAAAATAGAAAGGGTCCCCCTATGGGGCGGCCCATAAAAAGGGACAGGTGAGGAGGCGATTGTCAATGACGTCACAGTTGGTCAGAGACCACATCAAACTAATCTTCCTAAAGCCACCTAAATATCTGATTTCTTTCTGGTTTTCGGACTTTTATCTCTGTTCATATTGGATATGAATTGCTAGTAATATCACTCATCTGAATTTGGATTGCCGATTGGGCGATTGTGTAGAGTACTTTGATGGTTTCTGCTGTTCAAATTAGCCACCACAGATACTTAAGAAAGGTTCAATGTCTGCCAAGAAAGGTCAAACAGGTGCAGCGAAAGACAACATTGAACCTGAGGGGAAACAATTCTGTTAGTATTGGCAAAGGAATAAAACGACCCTGGGATTCTCCAACAGCTACTGGTCTCTCTTCACCAACAGCCAGAGCTTGTAGCAATCTTGAGGCAGATGGCAATAGTGCCAATGGCTTCTTGCAGATTTTGCCAGATCTGAAAGTTGAACACGTTTTCAAAAGAATTGTACATGAAGTGATCAGCACGGAGGTAAGCACTCAACTTAATGCCCATTCCAAGTGTATTCAAGAACTGGAGGCTTAAGTTAATAGATTGAGTGCAAACGAGTCTGTGCCTGCAGAGATCCACCCACAGTTTAAAGAATTAGAAAGTAAGGTAGTACAGCTAGAAAGAGTGCTTACTTGTTATGAAAATGTGTATGGCTGTTTGTTTTCATTTGGACAAGTCCCTGTATTTATTTAGTGTGTGCCATGT
Organism: Hermodice carunculata; assembly: GCA_964020975.1. NCBI lineage: Eukaryota > Metazoa > Annelida > Polychaeta > Eunicida > Amphinomidae > Hermodice > Hermodice carunculata. Next base: position 34,186,397 of record OZ026621.1, read on the forward strand.
CACTGAGTTCAATGGATACTGTGCAGGGTCACTGCAGAGCCACTGAGTTGGCTGTTTTGTGGGTTACTCGCATGTACCTTGTAAACATGTGTAATAAGCTAGAATGGTGACCTACATTCATATGAGGTGACCCAGACAGGTCTCATTGGATGCATGACTAATTGGAAAACTGGCACAGATTAGAAATTTCTGTGTATAAATATAAAGCAAATATTTTCCTGACTGAGACAGCAGAGGAGAAGAGAGAATTCTGAAGGATCTTACAGAGGCTGTGTGTTGTCATCAAGCCTTTGGGACAGTGAGCCATTGTTCACATTGTACCTGTGGAGTGTGGACAGTATCTTGAGTGGGCTTGTATATTTGGTGCTACCCATTTACACTTTGTACCTGTGGAGTGTGAACATTGTCTTTGAGTGGACTGGTATATTGTACCACATTGGAACCAAACTGTACCTCTGTGGAATTGCATGAGCACCATATCTTTCAGTACCACATTGGACCCAAACCGTACTTCGGTGGGATTTGTACCAGATCATTTAGCACCTGTAATAGGACTTGGAACTGTGGGACAGTATCTGTGGATAATCCCACCAGATATTATGAATTATCTAAGACTGTTTGACTGTTGAAATACCAATGGAGATAAGTTTACCTACTTTGTACTGATTTTGATTGTTAATATATTGTTATTGAGAAAGTTATACCATTGTTGTCATTCTTTGTTGAGTTCTACTAATATTCTGAAGCTGGGTACGGTAACATAACTTTGGAGAAAAATCTGGATGAAGTAGAACAATATGATGGAAGAAATGCCTTCCGTATCTGGCTGAAAGAACCCGACACAGCGGGAGAAAATACGGATACAATTGTTCTCAACGTTGCAAAAAGACTGAATGTACCCCTTGATGAGAGAAAAATTGGTCACATCGCGTTGGTCGACCTAGCAATGGCAAGCCCCGAGCGATAACTGTCAAGTTTATTTCGCATAACGTTAGAAGAAAACTGTACAAGGCCAGGAAGAACAACTCAGGGATATTCATCTCATAAGACCTAACAAAGCAACAATCGAACATCATGTACCCGGCCCGTGGTATGAGAAGGCAAAACAGAAGTCACTGTTGCTGGACAACCGATGGCCACATGTTTATTCACGAGGTTAGTCCATGGCGAAAGGACCAAGACAAAGTGGTTCAAATGCAGTACAAGAGAGATCTGGACATTTACAGTAGTTGACTTCATGTCACAACCTACTGTCATTATTAATGTATAATTTAATCCAAAATGACTGTTTTGTGTCATGTTTTATGTAGGCACGCTTTTATCTCAATCATTGTACTATAACAATAATTTTCTGATTTATCTACTTGTTTGTGATTAATTTTATAGTCTACTGCCCAGACATTATTGAAATTGATTATCGCATTTTTTACAGATGTCCCTACTCTGCATCTACTTGAAAATGAGTGCTGAGACGCATGGTCATTAAATAAGTAACCTTTTATGCACATATATGTATCTTATAATCTTATGTGTAACCCTCGTGCCGTGACGCGATTTACATTTTATTACATTATTACTACATCGTAAGTTGTCATCGTTAGCCACGTTTTATGCTCTCACTGTGGCTATCTGGATATCCTTATTTATTTATTATTATAATAATAATAATAATAATAATAATTATTATCATTATTATTATTATTATTATTATTATTATTATTATTATTATTATTATTATTATTATTATTATTATTATTATTATTATTATTATTTTGTTGGTCAGTTCTGGTGCCTATACCAAGTACCCCAACTGCAAATGTCACTACTATATACTGACTTGTTATCCAGCTCTGAAACTCATTGTCATTGACCAGTAACCTATCATATACAACACTAAAAGCCCAGAAAACATCTTAAAGCAAACTTTCTTCTTTAATTTAGTCTTATGGTATCTTATTTAAGACTCTTAAGATGGTCTAAGATCTTTTTCCTGCGCAGTCAGAAAAAGAGAAAGTGAGTAAGACCCAGTAAGAGGAAATCAAGTCATGCTATGACCATGAGGGAAAAGAGCAGAGGCAGTCAGTCAATTTTCAGACCAGGTAAGACCTTCAGTGGCTGCCTCATTAGCATAATGAGATGATAAGAGTATATTCAGACTTGGAAAGACATTTGGTACCTGGCTCATTAGCATAAGAGAAAGGCCTGGGGGTAACAAAACTATTATAAGATCTGGTAAGATGTTTTGGGGTTAGGGTAATTAACACAAGTAACATGATCAGATATAACAAGACCTTGTAATATGTAGGCACTAGGATATCCACAAAGTGTCACAGAACATTATACTCTATGTATGCACTATCTTACTGAGCAGCATGTCCACTGATTTTTCATTCTCTGTCCTCCTTTTCAAAATCAACTCAGAATCCAGACCATGATATATCTACCTAGCTAGAGATACACATGTACAGTACATACTCTCAGTCATGTATATTGTACCCACAAACTTTATATAATAACTTCACCTGGCCACTATAGTGGATAGCACATTGACAAGCTTATTATCTCCCGCCCACAAAGTGGGGGGGAGATATAGTAATGACGACCGTCTGTCCGTGCGTCCGTGCCACATTTCTTGCGCGTGATATCTCAAGAACAGATTAAGCTAGGATCATGAATTTTTTACAATTGGTCACCCTTATAAGTATTCACGTCGAGTTCGAAGGAAGGTGACCTTGACCCCATTTCAAGGTCACCAGGGTCATTTATCTCTAAACTTCTTGCACGCAATATCTTAAAAAACCGGATATGATAGGATGATAAAATTTTCACAGTTGATCACTCTTGTTAGGGTCTACATCGAGTTTGAAGGTGTATGACCTTGACCTAATTCCAAGGTCACCAGCGGCAATTCAATTTTCTTTGAATTTGTTGTATCCAATATCTGAAGAAACAAGTGAGCTAGGATCACTTAACTTTTACAGTTGATCAACCTTGTAAGGTTCTATGTCATGCTTGAAGGACCTTGACCTTGGCCTAATTTCAAGGTCACCAGACGCAGTTCATCCATCCCACATTTCTTGCATGCGATATCTCAAGAACCAGTAAAGCTAGGATCATGAATTTTTTTACAGTAGGTCGCCCTTATAAGTAGTCACATCTAGTTCAAAGGAAAGTGACCTTGACCCCATTCAAGGTCACCCAGGGTCACTTCTCTGTGAATTCCTTGCGTGCAATATCTTCAGAACCAGATAAGATAGTATAATAACTTTTACAGTTGATCATTCTTGTTAGGGTCTATGTCGAGTTAGTAGGTCAGTGACCTTGACCTTATGTCAGGGTCACTAGTGGCATTTCAATTCTCTTTGACTTTGTTGTATGCAGTATTTGAAGAACCAGGTGACGTATGTTCACTTAACTTTTACAGTTGAACACCCTTGTAAAGTTCTGTGTGAAGCTTAAAGGACTTTGACCTTGACCTAATGTCAAGGTCACCAGAGGCAACTCAATGCTCTTTGAATTTCTAGTGCATTACATTTGAGGAATCAGATAAGCCAAACCATTTCTAGGTCATTCTCTTTGAATTTTTTTGCTGTCATCACATGCCTTGTATGTACCATATAAATGGCACCAAACCAAAACAGAGGTTACAATTTATGAATCTGCAACACATGCATTGCGTCAACCAGGTAAACAAGCAGGCAATCCCACAGTTATCATGACTGCATCCACTGGCAAAGCAGCAGCAAATATAAATGGCACAACACTCCTGTCCTGTCAAAGAGAAAACTTCGAAGTTGAAATATAAAAAACCTCACCCTGACAAACTAAATACACTCAGATGCCGTTATAGCAAGTTAAAAATTATAATTGCAGACGAGATTTCTATGTTTGGATCCAAAAGCCTTGAACATATATCTCTGACACTTCAACATATATTTCAAAGTTACTCGCAACCTTTTGCTGGTGTTTCAATATTAGTGGTGGGAGACTTACTGCAACTCAACCCAGTGGGTGATTCGCCCGTTTTCAAACCATCTGTGTCTGGATATAGTGCATTTGCAGAGTCATTGTGGACTTGCCACTTTCAGCTGTTTGAACTTACAGAGATAATTAGACAAAAGACAGACCCTCATTTTGCAGACATACTGTCAAGAGTCAGAACTGCAGAATTCACACCAGAAGATACAGAAGCTCTACACCAGTTGGAGAATACACTTACAGACAATTTTCCATCATCAGCCATCCAGTTACACTTAACAAATGAACAGGTCGCTGAATACAACAACAGAAAAATGGAATCTATTACAACCACAAAATACACTATATGTGCACAAGACTCCAAGAGAGATCTACACACCAACACAGTTCCAGTTACCATAAACTCAGATAACATTTACAAAACTGGATGTTTACCATCAAAATTAACCATAGCAGTTTATGCTTACAAAGAACTTAGATATCAGTGATCACCTAATAAATGGTGCACTTGGTACTATCAAACATATTTCTATCAACGAACAAAATCCTTTGAAAGGCATAATATTTGTCAAATTTGATCATGAAGATGTAGGAAGAGAAGCACGGAAGTCAAGTCCTCCTGGCCTGCATGACTGTGTTCCTATAAGAGCTACTACAGCCAAATTAATACTGGAATCACAATGTCCTGTACCTGTTGAGAGACGTCAGTTTCCAGGTACTCTTGCCTTTGCTATTACAGTTCATAAATCACAAGGTACAACCTATGAACACATGATTGGAAATCTGACTGTGCCAGATAAAGTAAGGTGTGTTCAGCAAGGACTTGTATAGACTTTGTTAAGTCGTGCCAAGTCCAGAGAAGGGCTTAAACTTGTGGACTTCCACCCTAACAAGATTCAAGTCAACAAGTCAGCCTTACAAGAAATGCAACGCATGAGGATAGAGACCCCTTTTAAATGGCAACATCCTTTACAGTTGACTTCACAAAACTGTATTACCATGGGCCATATAAACATAAGATCCCTAAAGTGTCATATATCTGATCTGCAGGCTGACCATGCTGTACAACACTTATCATTCATATGTGTGACAGAAACACATGTTAAGGATTGTACTGAAGCTTGCCAGATAGAAGGGTACACTTTAAAAACCAAACCAACAAAGCATGGCCTCGCAGTCTATGTCAAATACAACTATGGTGCACATACAGAGGAATATTCATTCAGTGCTTCCCAACTACAGATAATGGGTCTTGCATTGTTTCCTACCACTGCAAATCCTTGGCTCCTTATGGTAGTCTACAGCCCTCCACACACACCAGCCAGACAGTTTCTGCCTTTACTTTATGAAGAAATCTCGCACATTCCAGTCCACTATGAACTAATATTGATGGGCTACTTCAACAATCTTTGCCCCAAACCAACCCATCGCAAACTCAAGCAGTGGATATCAAAGCCAACACATAGGCTTGGTGGTTACCTGGATCTGATCTTCACAGACGACAATAACAACAGAGTCCTATCTGCTGATGCATTCCCGGTGCCATACACAGACCATCACATGACATGGATCACACTGCAGAACTTAACAGAGAATCACAACTAGTAACCTTTGTAAGAAACAGTTATTTTTCTGTTTCATTGACACTATACATTTTTCTTGTTTTCAGATGACTACAAATCACATGTAAAATTCCAGCATTCTGCTCATGCCACAATTTTTAGGTTATTTTTTATTTACTTGAGTATATGTTTACCATGACACCCAGGGTAGAGGTACAGTTAACGTATCGTCCCCATTTAAGCACAATATCAGAAACATGCCAGTATGTACCTGCCAAATATACAGTTATCTTTGTTTTAAAATTATGTGGGCGGGAGATATGGACAGCGTCAGCGTCAACTTGTCACTGATGATATATCTACGTAGCTAGAGATACACATGTACAGTATATACACCCACTCATGTATGTTGTACCCAAAAACTTTACCTCATCGGCCACTATAGTGGACAGTGTATTCACATGTGCATCACTGACGGATGGTAATCATGGTAATGTGTTGAAAATAAAAACAAAAAATACTTGTGGTCCAGAACTGTCACAACACATGTATATATGCAGTCATCTATTACAGTCTAACAGTTACAATGTACACTAATGGGCAGGCCTGTACCCGAGATACATGTACCTAAGTTTTTAGCTTAGCTGACTTGTCAGTCAGCTAAGCTTAAAGTATGGGGTTCTGTTGGAGTCTGCATTCCATGGTATCAACAATTCACATTTTGCAACTTCTCTGAAAGCCGCTGGGCAGAATCACTTTAAACTGGTGGTCATGTGCTATGAGTGGGTGTCAATCACGTTTGTTCAAATGGTGATGCTTCAGTGGTTTGGGGATGTTTTAGGAATGGTTTTGTGCATTTGTGGGTACATGTGGTAACATTTCTGTGGCTATCTGCTTTAATATCTACCATACTGTCCTGTGTTGCCATGGAGAAACAGAGTCTCACAGGCAGCCTTCTATCCATGCATGCTGGGGGGGGGGGGGATGGTTTGGAAGGTTTAGGATTTTTAGCAAATGGGATGGGGGGGGGGGAGGCGACCACTCCCAACAACTGTGTAAGGAGGTTGTCAATTAAATACGGGGAATCTTTTTCTGTTCATGCAAGAACAGACCTGCTCCATGCTGCAATATGTACTAGGCAGGCTATAGCTCCCACTAGTGGTAGACAGAGCGTTTAGTGCACCATTCTTGAGACTGGTGTCTTAGCTGGTCCCCTTTTTTTGCCTGAGGCTACGAGTCTGCTGGCTTATCAGCCCCAAGGGAGCACAGGCATTGGACTTCTAGGCAGAACATGCCTGAGTGTGCCCCACAGTTGAAAATAGACTACCTGCTGAGTTGGCTAGACCCATCAAAGTATGGTCTTCCAGTCCTCAATGCCTGTTCACAAAACTTTGTGAATTTTGAAACTGTGTGGATTTGTGTCATCTCACAGTGTGGACACTTTCACTCATTTTCTTGAAACCAGTGAGATGAAGCCAGCTGTTCTTCATAGCCAGTACTGAGAGAGAATAGTGCTTGTGTCAGCTCACAGGTACCTGTACATGTAGTTTCATGACAGCATCTGTTAAAAATTTGTTTAGGTAATAAAGGAACAAAGACAGTTTTGTATTTCATGTATTCACATCCCCTTGAATTACAATATGTATACACTGAACATGTATATGTGCATGTATGAATAATGTATATGTATATGTACATGAATACATTTATTGTCACGAGCATTAATTTTCGCGGTTTTTGAACTTTGGACCTTTCACTGAAACTTTGAATTCAATATTTTTGTTATAATTCCTGTCAATGCCATCTTAAAATTATATTTCACTGAGTTCTACTTTTCACGGTTTTGAAGCATCAGTGAAATAAGTGAAGAACACCGCAAAAGTAAATGAATTCACAGTGTTCTCATCCATACTGCCCAGAAGGGCTGAACCTCTGAGCAATGGGCACTTTTGTCTGGTCCCAAGGTTGCCCACTGTAGAGAGGTTTCACTGTATAAGTAAGCACTCTCTCTGTCTCCCTATCAATGCCATCTTAAAAATATATTTCACTGAGTTTTAATTTTCACGATTTTGAAGCATCAGTGAAATAAGCGAAGAACACCGCAAATTAAATGAATTCACAGTGTTCTCATCCATACTGCCCAGAAGGGCGGAACCTCTGAGCAGTTGGCACTTTTGTCTGGCCCCAAGGGTGCTCACTGTACAGAGGTTTCACTGTATGAGTAAGCACTCTCTGTTCCCCCCCCCCCCCCCCCCGACCGACCAAGTTGGTCAGGAGTTTTTCTGCAACCCAATTTTTGCGAAAAACACCAAACTTGGCATGGTGACTGACCTAACCAGTGAAATTGTGCATCTCATTTGGAATAGTCATGATGTTTCAAATTATGCAAATTCAGGGGAAGTAAAATTTTAAAAGCTTCATATCTTCCAAACCGTCGCAGACAGACTCTAAATTTCAATGTGCACATATAGGTTTGTGACACCTGCCAATACAATGGACAGTATATTGGTTGTAGAATTTCAAATGGTGCCAATAAGGGGCATTGAAAAATTTAAAAGTCCAATATCTCCAAAACTGTTATAAATAGAGATGTGTCATTCCAACTTTAATTTATACATTTGTGGAAAAGCCACATCCAACGAACCATGAATATGTAAAATATAAATCTTGAAAAGCTTCAAAACTATTAGAAAGGTGCCATTCCTACTTTGTGGCATAGCCCCATCCAAGGGAACATAAACCAAAGTTATAGGCTTTTAATTTATGCAAATTAGGCAAATACACAAAACTAAAATGTTGAATAACTTCAAAACTATTGTAGAAAGTAGTTTTATTCAAACTTTACTTTCTAAGTTTGTGACATGGCCACATTCAATGAACCAAGAACCAAAGCTGTAGCATTTTAATTTATAAAAGTTAAGGCTAATACACGAAATTTAGATTATGTTAAACTATGGCAAAGTGCAGCATTTCAAACTGTTTTCATTTTGAAGGCACCCGACAGAGTTGCTGTGAAGCAAATCTTTTCTAGTTAATTTCTGTCAGCCTACTCTACCCCCCCCCCCCCCCACACACACACAGCTGTGCAAACATGCTTGTCCAGTGCTGAGGCAGTGATCCCATGGGAGTTGTCTACCTCTGCACCACTCCATTCCACCAGCCTCAGTTAAACACATTTTGAGACACCTTGCACAGTCAGTGGACCCTGTCTAACTAAAATTCAGATCTCCAGCCCGTTAGCTGTGGCAGAACTATTTTGTAACCACACTGAACCCACACATGCATTTCCCTTAACAGGGGGTGTTTGCATGGTGATTATGAGCTTTTTTACATCAAAAATTATTGAATGATGAATGGTCTATAAAATATTTCAACAGGTGAATTTTGACTTGATATCATATATAATACATGATTAATCTAAATCATTTTGTGTCAGTATAACAGATCATTTTACATTCAACACAATGTGCCTCCATTTCCCCCATTGTATAAGAATATATTCAGACTATTTACATGGCAAAAAAGCTTTAAACTTGCCACATGTAGTTGCACAAGTTTGCCAGAAATACAGTCCATAAATGCTGAGACCATAGTTTTGTTACATATGATGTGACTAAATTTGGTTAAATTACCTTGCATGAAAAAATGTATCTCTTTGTTGATAGTGAAAGGATCTCATACAAATATGAGTGGAAAGGCTGAACAAACCCTCTTCTTTTTTAAAAAACTTATGAAAAAGCAACAATTTTTTTTTTCGGCAGTGGCAGATCAAACATCATAATAGCTTTCATCACACCACATACAATGATGTACTTTGTGGATGTGTAAAAGTATTGCAGTTTTTAAATTTGCATTTGTGTGGCCCAAACTAACACTCTATTGAATGTGGAGGTGGTCCTGACAGCCTGCAAAAATGCTGATTTTGATGAAAAAAATTATTAATATTTTCAGTAACAAGTGAAAATGTACATTGGTCTTAACCCTCTCCCCCCCCCCCCCCCCCCGGCATACTTTGTGTACTAATGTTAAAATGCTGATAATGTTGAATGGCCCCTGTATATGTACATGTGGTTGATCTCTTTGTCACTGACCAGCAAATTGTAAAGTTGCTGCCACATCCAGATGTAACCAGGTGTAGTTATATTACATCCCCTAGTGTGTTGTTGAAACAGCAGCACAATTTAAAATAAACAAAGACATGTTGCAGTAGGGGGAGGGGTGAGCTAGTATACATGTATATGCTGGTACTTGTAACAACTTTGCCCTGGTACAAGGTACAGAAAGAAAATGTACAAATAATGGTTGATACACAGTACAGAAAATATTTTTAAAAAGGCTTTTAAATAGCCATACACATAGTATTGCATGTTGATAGGCTATAATGGATGGCTGCAAAAATACATGTGCTGTCACAGTTCTAGGACCACAAGGATTGTTTGTTTAAACTTTCAACACATTGCCCTCCATCAGTGATGGCCTTGTGAATACACGGTCCACTATAGTGGCCAGGTGAGGCAAAGTTTGTGGGTACAACATACATGACTGGGAGTATGTACTGTACATGTGTATCTCTAGCTAGGTAGATATATCATGGTCTGGATTCTGAGTTGATTTTGAAAAGGAGGACAGAGAATGAAATATCAGTGGACATGCTGCTCAGTAAGATAGTGCATACATAGAGTATAATGTTCTGTGACACTTTGTGGATATCCTAGTGCCTACATATTACAAGGTCTTGTTATATCTGATCATGTTACTTGTGTTAATTACCCTAACCCCAAAACATCTTACCAGATCTTATAATAGTTTTGTTACCCCCAGGCCTTTCTCTTATGCTAATGAGCCAGGTACCAAATGTCTTTCCAAGTCTGAATATACTCTTATCATCTCATTATGCTAATGAGGCAGCCACTGAAGGTCTTACCTGGTCTGAAAATTGACTGACTGCCTCTGCTCTTTTCCCTCATGGTCATAGCATGACTTGATTTCCTCTTACTGGGTCTTACTCACTTTCTCTTTTTCTGACTTGGCAGGAAAAAGATCTTAGACCATCTTAAGAGTCTTAAATAAGATACCATAAGACTAAATTAAAGAAGAAAGTTTACTTTAAGATGTTTTCTGGGCTTTTAGTGTAAGTATCTTACAATCTATGTCACATGTAAAACCTTGGTGACATGACGTGATTTATATTTTATTACATAATTGTTCTAGTCACATATTGTGTATGTGCCTACCTTCTGTGTGTATCTGGGAGGCATTATTAGCCCAACTGCTCTAGTGAACATATTACATGTATTAGGATTTCTATTCTCTCCCAGTGTTAGATGATGTTATATTTGCTCAGCTACTTTCTGCAACTTAGTGCAGATGTCACTTTTCTGTATTTACTTGCTATAGCTACCCACCGTTGAGGCGAATGGTCATTGCCCGATACTTATTATGCTAGTGTATTTTACAGTCTCGTGCAAAAACTTCGCGACACGACATGTTCTATATTTTATTACACCTTTCGCTCTCATTGAGAACAATGTGTGTACATGTTCCTATTGTGTATATTTTAAATACCTTGACATTAGTCTATCCCAAGGACAAAGTACATGTAACTACTTCCTGCCCAGCGCTGAAACTCATGGTCGCTGACCAACTAAGCACAGGTATCTTGCAATCTTATGTCACATGTGGAATCTTTGTGATGTGACGTGATCTTAATTTTGTTGCACGACATGTTCCAATCGAAAACTAGTGTGTACCTACTGTCTGCATCTAGTTCTACTTATTAGGTTGATCGTTCTGGTGAACATATTATCATTGTTATTATTATTTTCCACTGTTTGATCAGATTATTACTGCAACTTGGTGTAAATGGCAATACAATGCATTGACCTGTTACGCAGCGTTGAGATGCATGGTCTCTGCCTAATAACTCAGTATACATACGCATCTTACATTCTTGTGTGAAAACGTGACGCAACGTGACTTATATTTTATTACACCATTTGCTCTCTTAAAAACTATATACATGCGCACTTGCTGTTTGTATCCAATTTGAAAGTTCTGGTGGATATCCTAATTAGTAGCCGGACAATAGCCCATTGCTCAGACCTTAGTGTTAATGCTAATTACCACATTTTGGAGTGGATAGCACTACTATGCAGCTACTTGTTTTCAGGGCTATGACGCATGGTCACAGACTAATAATCTATCTGCATAATGTATCTTATGTGTAAATTAGAGGGCGTGACGTGATTATATTTCAATACCCCACATGACATACGTGCTGAACATCATCAGCGATTTTGTTTGCGTCGTATAACGTTGCAGAACAAAGTATACAGCTGATCTGTGAGCATGTGTCCATGCATACATAATCTATTTTATTTACTAGACATAGTTGTATGATAGATCACATTTGCTGTTTGCATGCAACCCATGCTATTTTGTAGTAGTAAATTTAAAGAGTAATTCTATCTAGTCGCTACACCTCAAAGGCGCCAATGTGTAATGAATATCCCCTTGCAATATTAATTTTTGTACTTTAAACTTAAACTGTGCCATGCTGATGTGCGAAGCCTCAAAAGTTACGGTAAATATAGACATCATTACTGTGTCTGAAACTTGGCTTGACGAAAGTTATCCTAATCATTTACTTACAATGCAAGGTACCCCCCCCCCCCAAAAAAAAAAAATAAAATAAAATAAATGATCGCAATAGCCACGGGTTGCCATTTACGCTAATGGCGTGGCCTTAGTTGGAGTGTATTATCGTCCACCAGGCCAATCAGCTTCTGAACGTGACATATTTTTCGACACAATGACCTGAGCTCTTGAACTAAATCCTGGAATCCTTATTGTAACTGGTGATTTCAACGATCGATGTTTGCATTAGGACTCTAATCATGCTGAGAGTAACTTGGGTGCGAGGCTAGTCGACCTCATTGCTCGAAACAATTTGTACCAGATAATTAATGAACCTACGCCATCAACTGAATTTTCTAACAGTCTGCTGGACCTGTTGATTCCTGACTCCCGGGATATGTTCTAAATAGTGGTGCCCTCCCTCCCATAGCCAATTCGGAAACTCCGTTGATTTCTGTTTCATTACTTTTCCCAATGACCATGCTTTTAGAAGAACGATCTGGGATTACAAGGGAGGGAATTTTGATGAACTGACTTAAGCCCTCTCACATGCTCCTTGGGACATAGGTTTTGAATTATTTACATCAATTGAAGTTTATATAGAATTCTGCCAAAAGACACACCATGGGTTAACGGGCATACTAAACATCTAATTAGCAAACGAAAGCGAGCACGGAAACGATATAATGAATCTGCAAATAAAGAAAAGGGTAATCCTTCCCCTCTAACAGAAAGACTATTTCAGTATTATATGCACTTCCTTATTATCTCTGTTTCTGCTAATAAGAAATCTATATGAGCTTAGTTCTCTAAACTGAGAAGCAATCTTGACAGCAACGAAATAAATATAAAAGTGGTGGAATCTACCAAAGTCTATTCTTGAGTGTAAACTTCATCCGAACATTCCTCCTCTCATTGAAAATGATAATATAATATCAAAAAATGCTGAAAAAGTAGAAATTGTTAACCAGTATTTTGTGTGCCAGTGTAGAACTTCTGCAGATGACTATCCATCCCCTTTGCCTCTCTTTGAGTATCGTACAAACACCAGATTAGAGCCTTTCCAATTGAATGAAAATGACCTTTTGAAACTTATAAACAACCCTCAAAACCGGCTCCGGGACTGGCCCGGACGGTGTGAGTTACTTTTACTCAAACATACTGGTTCAAGAATCTGTAAGCCTCTGACCAAATTATTGAACTGTCCCCCATCTGCTGGGGCGTCTCCTGTGCAATGAAAAAAAATCAAACACATGCCCTGCTCACAAAAAAAAAAAAAAAAAAACGATATGCAGATGAAATCAAATTACCGCCCCATCTGTTTACTATGCAATGTTTTCAAAATCTTTAAACGACTTTTCTACAACATACTTTATGAATATTAAATGAGCAACAATCTTATAACCAGATGCAATTCTGGCTTAGTTTCCAATGATACTACCATAAATCAATTAATCCACATAGTCCGCAAAATTTACAATGGTTTGGAACTTTCAAAGGAAGCCAGAATGGTCTTCTTTGATATATCAAAAGCTTTCTATCACGTATGGCACCACGGTCCTCTTTTCAAATAGCGACAACTTAGTATTACACCACCCATTATTACATAGTTTGAAAGCTACCTTAGCAATTGTCAGCAACGAGTGGTGATCCAAGGCCAATGCTCTTCTTGGTCTCCCATCGAGGCTGGAATGCCCCAGGGCTCCATCCTGGGTCCCCTCCTCTTCTTGGTTTATATAATGGATAACATAACGTGCGACATCCGGCTCTTTGCTGATTACACCAGCATCATAGAAATAACAACTAACCCAGCAGCTTCTGGGGAACAATTGCAAATCAATGTCGACCTGGGTCATTTATCCATGTGGGGCCAAGTCTGATGCATGACCTTCAGTGCCATTGAACTGCTGTCAGTACTTTTCCCATGTAAATGGAATACAGAGACTCATCCTTCATTGTATCTTGGTGGTTCTGCCATACCTGAAGGCACAGACCATACTCATTTAGGTATTACCCTTTCGCGCTATTTAAGGTGCCTGCTCTTATTTAGGGTACATATAACAGTGGTACAAAAATTGCCACTGTGTCTGTGTTTTGGGATACAAGCCCAACTATGTTTACATGTTTAGTTTTATCAATATGTGAAGTTTCTTTGCATGTAACAAAAAAATGTTCTAAGATTAATTTGTAAAATTTGAGGGGCATTTTATTCAAGGGGTTCGATTTACACTTTGAGAAGGGATCACAAGAAAACTTTTTGCATGAATAGCTTGAAATCAACGGTTATGCAAAGACGATAGTAAAACTTAGGTAACCATTTTTTTTTTTTTTTTTTTTTTTTGCTCTCCGTTAAAAGGAATGGTGTTTGTGTTATTGAATTTGATCTGCAATTAACAATGATAATTTTTTCCACTTTGGAGCTCAGAAGGTAGCATATAAAATTGGAGTATTTCCGATTCCCCCCCCCCCCAAAAAAAAAGTCACCTAAGTTATATTCTTCTGTTTGCATAGTCGTTAATTTCACAAAGATTCATCCATCCAGTTTTGAGTGAGGTTGTCTCAAAATTACCAAGTTTTATAAAAATTGTTTCTCAGATATTCACTACCAAAGATAACCAAGGACATTTGCTGACTTCAATTACTCACAAATGACATCTGGTCGGGCCATTAAGAAGGATCACTAAATGCTAATCTCTTAAACCCTGTCATAACTTTGACCTATACACTTAAAAACAACATCGTAGTTCTAATCATTTACCTGTGAAATAATCCGCTCACCTGTAAAAACACATCCAGTGAGGCTTTGACTGTGAATGGTTACCTAAACACCACCGTTAGTGACGACATCTAATCGCCAATTAACTGATTGACTCAATATGGTAGGGACACTTTTTCATCATAAAGTTTTGCACAGAAGTAAACATGTTACAGTATACAAATGGTGCCCTTGGCCGAGGGGGACAGGAAGAATTGTGAACCTGAGGGATGGTCTGTCCACCCGACGCGAAGCGGAGGGTGGACAGTCCATCCCGAAGGTTCACAATTCTTCCTGTCCCCCAAGGCCAAGGGCACCATTTGTTTTATTATACCGAAGAACAATAAAACATCAAAGCTTCCATTTAATAGATTTTAATAACACACATTCTATATATTTGGCACAAAAGGCAAGATGGCAATCATGGAGAAAAGTTCACATTTCAAGAAATGGGCTAAGCGGTGGACAGTACTTTCACAGAAGTGGACAGGCAAAACTGTCCCATGCCCAATTAACCAATCACGTGTACGGATTTCCCTCTGAGGTATAATAATAAAACTTTGTGGCATGGATAAAGATTAGTACTTCATCTCAAAAGTAGCAAAAGCTCAATTTTACCGATTTGAAGGTCTCAGGTAAGTGCCGGCGTCTTAAGATGATACCTACATATAAATCACAGAGTCACCAAAGCAAGCAAACGTCTCTCCCTCTTAAAACGACTAAAATTTAAACTCTCCAGGAAGAGTCTTGAAAAATTATACCTGACAATGGTCTGCCACAATCTTCCAATACGGTTGTGTCCTTTTTGACAACTGTACCCAACTGCTAGCCGACCTAATGGAAGGCTTACAGTATGAAGCTGCACGAATTTGTACTGGCGCAAAGAGATATACGTCACGTGCCAGATTAATAGCTGAGCTTCGTTGGAAGCCACTACATATTCGAAGACATTTCTTTACCCTAGCATACTTTTACAAAATTATTAACAAAGTCTCACCATCGTACCCCTATAATTAATTACCAAATTATTTTATTGCCCAAGCAGGCTGCCCTCTGCGAACTCCCCGTCAAGTACGTCAGATTAACTGTAGAACAACTCGCTACCGGTACTTAAAACTCGTTTCTACCCTCTTCCATATACGCATGTGGAACGACCTCCCTGATGACATAAAAGAGTCTCCTTCACTTTCACTTTTCAAACTAAAATTATCCAAATTACTTTTTTTTAGATTCCTCATTATTTTGCGTATGGCGACAATTTTGCAAGTATCGTTCACACACTCCGCCTCGGTCAGTCAGGTCTGAATTAGCATTTATTCCAAACTAACATCGTCGTCTCTGCAGCTTATTCGTCCCATTTTCCAAACGAAAACACTTGTCATTTCTTTCTGTATTGTCCCCATTATGAGCTGCATAGACGTAAAATACTGAGATCTGTTCTAAGTGGTAGCACCTGGTGCACACCCTAATTTATTGGTTGATAATGCTATGAACAGACTCGTGGAAATCTTATTAACGTGCAGTTTAGACCTTCCCGATGAACTGAACAGAGATATTTTTGATGCAGTCCAACTATACATTACGGAGACCAGACGCTTTGTCAATGAGTAACATTAATTCTATTGTGCATCTTCTTTGCCAATAGCATTTCTTTGTAATGCCCAATGTGTAAGTAACACCTGTGCCTTTGTATGTCTGGAGATCCCTTCGATTAGGTGCTTCTGTAGCTACTGGGTTATCCAGGATTTTCGAAACAAATACGTCTACAATACAATACAATGTCAGTGTTGCTTCAGTTATTTTAAACTGAATTATTAGGTATACAAGTTTATGGAATTAAAGGAAAATTGTACCCCTTACAGATGATTTGTTATGCTATTTTGTCACCAAATTGGGATTGGTACAAAGCAAGCCCGGCCTCCTTTTATCATTTTCTGACTTTTCAAGTTGTTGATTTACGACAAAATACAAATTTAGATTCGCCTTTGTGGCACCAAGTTAAGCTGGGGCTTTTCAAATAAAAGTTACAATTTTTTGCCAGTGAATGAGGAATTTGGTATCTGTTCTGGACAGGACGATACATTTGACTGAAATTGTTGCACCTGAGCTTTTCTAATTCCATGCGCCAAATAGGTCCTTCCTGCACCAGCTGTCCCTGCATTTTGACTTTGATATCATCTTCTTCGATGCTACTGTAGTGTTGGAATTGCACTTTAGTTTTCAGGAAGCAAATGCGAGAAGTATATTTTGAAATGAAATGCGTGAAGTATATACCTGCATGAAATGTAGTTGGTGACATACATTTTTGGCATTTGCCTTGCTGCACATTTTTTTATGCTTATGAATTGGATGCATGGCTTCACTCTTTAATCTGACTGCACCTGCTGTTAACTGTAGATTTCTAGTTGCAAGCATAAACTAACAAAATGGAACATTCCTCAGAGAGTTTAGTTGTGCAGTTGGACTGATATGGACGTCTAAGAAGCAAGTCATAAATTCAAATAGGTCATGATGATCAGACTACATTACCATCCGCTTACCTGATGGTCTGAATAAAAAAATTAACATCTTTAACTTTTGAAGCAGTGATGCTTGACAACAAGTAACCACATTGCAGGCACATCTAACCAATTGATGAGAAAGCATTTTAATGATGCAGACGAAGTTCTGAACTTCCTAAATATGCGGTGTTACAGGAAGTGATCCAGTCCTATGCAGGGCACACTTGTGTATAGACAAAACTGATCATCGTTTATCAAGTTCGCTATTTACCTACATACTGTATTTCATTGCAACAGCAGCATACCATGCCAATGCAAAAAGTTTCTTGATGAAACTTATTGATTGTGACACTGTGCAACTTAGATTTTCTCACTTTGAGCTAATCTTTACATAGCATATCAAACCTGGGAAGCTAAAACTACCATCAGTACTATCTTTCTTTTCAATAAAGGTCATTGTTTTTTAAAGAAATATATGGGATCTTATGGAATTGTATGTGCAGTCCACAAAAGGAAAAGTTGGGAGTGTGCCGCTCTTACGGCACGTGCTACTAAAAGAATGCATATGGTACTCTGGGAACGCATTATTTTTTGGCTGACAGCACAATGGCATTTTTACTGAAAGCCCAATGAAAGTAAAATCTTTAGTATAAAGTGACGTACATGCAGGATCTTGCTGTGGGGGTTTGAAACTGCCATTGACACTCAAACCCGCACATAAAACATTCCTGTCATAAATGCATTACTGTTTGCTTATCGTTTCCGCTGAGCGCAATGATCAGAATTTCCCGAGTTACTTCCAATTTCAGTGCATTTTTTGATGACCAAAAATTGAACTACTTTATTTTAATTAACTCGTATCCACCCCACCCCAGCTGGGCTGAGAGAGTGATGGTTTACCATGCAGGTCTATTTTATGATTTCAGTATTACAGACTGTTGCTGGGGAATTTGAACTGAATTTACAGTGTTTGGTGTTCAGCCGTTCCAAGATACAGTTTACAAGATAACGAGATTTTCTTATATCTGAGAGATGAGGTACTTTTTACTTGCATACATTTTCACAAAGTTAGAGATTTCTGGGCAGTGGTTGAATGACATGCCTGTATTTGTTTTAGTGACCAATGGGCACGCCACTGGTAACCTTGTTTCATGTATAGCTCTGGGGTTTTATTTATTTTTTTTTTTTTTGGCCAAAATAGAAAATAAAAGACATATTAACCAAGATATTACCGTGCCTCGTTAACAATTCTTTTTTAAAATATTTAAGCTATGCTTAGGTTTTATAACCAAATTGAAGATATAACGATACGATCTGTCCCTGCTGTTTATCTTTCGTTTTGAGAGTTTATCAAATGATGCCAATTTCACTTTTGCTGTCTGTTGTAAAATTGTGACTTTTCATCTGATATCAGAATGGTGTTTACAAGGTTTTACACTTGTGCAAAAATACATTTTGCATATAGGCATCCATATTTTGCAAAATGAAGCTTCCATCCAGCCTTTTTCCCCAACATACTAAATTAACAGTCTTTTACCTCAGTGCTTAAAGATCTTGAAAAATAGGCCAAGGTTACACAACATATGACAAATTTTGACAGCCCAACGAGTATTTGGTATACATTTTGTGGTTCCTTAGAAATTTATTATTACAATAATATACATACAATCTGTTTTTGATATGCATGATGTTAGTTCCAATTAATAGCATCAGCGGCGCCAACATGACTCCACACATCAACCTATGAATATTTCTGTTCTGGTATATGGATATACCTACACAGGTCAGGATGTAATGGCTCTCATGAAAAGTGAGCTTGAGAAAGTAGGTTCAGATCGTCCACATAGTTTAAGATAAAACTTGACTCGCTGTTACTCACTGATTATGGAGTTTGGCACTTGCCCACATTAATTGTTTTCTTTAACAACTCGAAAAGTTATAATCCGATTTGAACAGACCACGCATGGAAAGCTGGAAGCGGGACGTACATTTTTTTTTTTTTTTTTTTTTTTTTTTTTTGCCAGGGTTGAAGGTGGTATTACGGCCATTCGGGATGGGGGGGGGGGGTCACAATGTGAAAATGTGATTAGTCTGCCCACCTCCACCCCCTGCCCCTGCCCCCACCCCCACCCCAGTTTGCAACATGCATCACATTTGAATTTTTTAGAAGCATAAGTAGTAGTAAACCTTATTCATAGAGGGTTAAACCTGGTACGTTGATGCTTATCTTCCCCAGGGCCCTCTTGCGCGCGACACTCAACATAAAACAAAACAGATAATTCTCATTTAAAACAGAATAATTACAAATAATAAGACAGAAATGATAAATAAAACAAACCATCTTTGAATAAAACAGACATCAAATGAGAACAGGTAGCTGCTAAATAAAACCGGCATTGTCTGCAGACAATGCCTGTTTCATTTAGCAGCCACCTGTTCTCTTTTGTTGTCTGTTTTATAAAAAAAAAGGGCTTGTTTTATTTATCATTTCTGCCTGTTTTGTTTTATTTATAATCATTCTGTCTTAAATGGGATTTATTTTTTATTTTATTTTATGTATACTATTCTGTTTAAAATGACAAATGTCTTTGTTTTATTTTTGGCAGTTCTATTTATAAGTATTCTGTTTGAAATGACACATGTTTTTTTGTGTTTTATTTTTTTTAAATGACGAATATCTGTTTTATCTATGATTATTCTGTTTTATATGAGAAATATCTGTTTTATTTTTTTTTTTTTTATTTTTTTTTTTTTTGGTTTTATCTTTAATTACTCTGTTTTTAATGAGAAATGCATCTGTTTTGTTTTATTTTTTGTCTGTTTTATTTATAATTGTCCTGTCTTAAATGAAAATGTATCTTTTGTGGTCCTGGCTCGCCATATTGGAACCTGCAATCAGGAATCAGGAATCAGGAATCAGGAATCAGGAATCAGGAATCAGGAATCAGGAATCTTTTTATTCAAATCAGAATACATACATTGCATCAAGATACAAAAATAGTCAAATTATACATAAACATATTTGAGATATATCACAATATACATATACTGATTTGGGAGACTTGAGTTAAGGTCATATCTCTGAACACCTCTCTCCTCTGAGCACAGAACACTTGATTTTGGTCTCAAAGCAACATTAACCTGTCAAGGCTGAACACTTGCCCTCCATTGAGGATTTTTTTTTTTATATTAAAAACTTTTATCAAATTTGTGCCATCAATGTATTCAAAGTGTTTCAATGGTATGCTGGTTCCATGGTGAGACCTTCTACAGTTGTATATGTACAATACATTGCTTTATCCAACTGCATGTGATAAGTCATTCTGAAGTTTAGCAGCATGATAAAGTGTAATATAAATCCACTATCACAGGTAGGACAGATCTACATACTTCAGTACATGTACATATGCATGTACCAGCAACAGTAAAAAATGTAACCTTATGATATTGAAAAGTGCATGCGCTGTTAGCCTCAAGTTCATTAATCCTGTCAACTTTTTTCCCCCAAGAGGTTTGAATTTTTCTAAAGTGCCTTTTCATCTTAGACTTTATTGTTCCTGAAAGTTTTTGTGATTTATATAGATAAGTATTATTGAAGCTGGTAAATTCCCCAATGAAGGTGCATGTACTGGTGAATTCAAAGTTTATATATGCAGGATGTAGGCACAGGCCAACCCCCAGACCATCTTTAGCCAATACCTCTGATACCCAAACGCTGACTGGGTCCCAAGGGGGTTCAGCCTCAACAGGTTTTCCTCTACCTTTGTATTTAAACACATACATGTATACACATGCAAATGCTTCCAAAAAAAATATCAACACAAGGCTGTGGGTCTTATGTAGGATTAACAGAGAATTACAAAGTGAGAAATTCAAATTTATAGATCTTTGTCTACTTTGGGGATAGTTGCACAACAGAATCCAAGGTTCCTGTAGTGATCTGGGTTTTTTTTTTTTTCACTTGAACAGAACCACAGGATCAAATTGACACTTATTTTAAGATTTATGCCTTGTATCCAAAATTATGAATCATAAAAACATGGAAAAAAAGTACTTCGAACTCATAGACTTAGCCCTACTTAACAAAATGTGTATTCCAACATAACAGCTTTCAGCTATTAAGTAGTATTTTTCACATTTACACCTACCAATGAAAAAGTATCCCCAGGGACAAAGCAATTCACTCATGTTTATATTTTAACCACCATGAGACAAATTTGGCCGTTGGACTGTAAAACTCCCCTTATCTATCTAGCTCATGGCAGATCATGAAGTTGATGGACTGGTGTCTGTGGGCATAGGCCTACTGACACTGGAGGCAGAGACTGACAGTGATAATTAAAACGAGGCTGCCCACTTTATCCTTCTTCTTCTGCTCAATTTTTAACTGCCTTGGCCACCTTCTGCCAGTATTCCGCGGCCAGTCGTTGCATAAACTACCGGGGTTCTCTCTTGAGCACCTGACCGATCTGGTGGACTCCCAGCAGTAAGGTCAGTGCTGATGAGGGTCCCAACTGGCCATGGCATGTCCTTTGGCATCCCTTTTGCAAAAACGGTCACATGACCATATTGTAGATAACAATGAGGTGGGAATTCTACCATGAAATTGACTCATGAAGAGAAAGGTAAAAGTTCAACAGAAATCTGGGCTTTCCGAGTTCATGAGTGCACTTTTCCGTAAACTTTGACTTGATGTATCTTATACAAGTTAAAATAAATAAATAAAATCAAAACCGCGTAAAAAGATCTACAGACTAGAAAACGACATGGACGCAAAAGCAGCCAAAGAAAGAAAACTGATGTGATTGGTCAATGCTTGAGGTTAAGTTATAGGCTCGTGTACAGCAGTCATGTGCTACAGGATGACACAGGCTTACAGTCCAGAGGATTATATATGCAAAGCAATTTCTTATGGCATAAAATTCGTGGTTACAATCTCAGAGAAATTATACCAAATGTTGTGGATAGATAATCTATTATAACACAAATCATTAGGTAATTTAGAAAATGTGTCAAAAATCAGGAAATGATAGTCACGCCAACAAGTGAACATATTTTGCGGCCATCACATAAAGCTACAATCCCAACAAGTTTGGGGCCTTTCACAAATTACATAACTCCTTTGAGGCTATTTTACACCCCCTCTCCCTTATAACACTATGTAATGCTGGACTTAAACCTCCCATGTAATAATTATGTAATGCCATCCCAGAACACCCCCCAATTACAATTAAATTTACCAATTGCTTACATGCTTGCACAAAAAAGTTGCCAAATGATATGTGTGTAGGTTCAAACTATTTGTCAGTGACAAAGTAGGTCTTTCCACAGTAGGCCTTGATAGTATTGGCTCGTTGATATGATGCACCATCAACTGGCTTGCACAAGGGTTTTTTTTTCTTTAATTTTCTGAACTAATACCTGGAACCAAACCTGGTAGATAACAGACTTAATCATCCTTTTGATGTCAAATATTTGAAAAATTACTGCAACTTATTTTTTTTTTTAATTTCAAACTCAGAACTTGTTTAAGAATAAAGCCAAGAACGTATATATTTTAACCATGATATTCTAACTGAAACTTCATTCTAAATTATGTACATTTAACTGCCTGATGTAATGCTTGTCCAGTGTTCTTTCATGCATGTGGTGTCAGCAATCACATGTATGGTTCTTTCTGGACATCAAAAAAGGATACCCAGCTTCAGGTATCCCCCGTGAAGTGGAAGTCGGGCTCAGTGGCTTTTGAAGTGATACCATACTGAAACTTCCTGCGCCCCTAAGTGACTTTCTCGGAAGCTCAGTAGGCCTAAGACATTGTCAACTTTATTTAGAAATGGTCTATTAACTAATGATAAAGTAGTGTATTAAATTTGTCCATCTTCATGACAGCATTTTTTGTGATGGTTTGTATCTGAAAATAATGTAAGCATTACATAACACAATATTTTCTGCACCTTCGCCCCCTTGTGAGGCTCTGTAATGCTAGTTTAAACACCCTGCCACCCCCTGAAGTGTTACGTGATTTGTGAATGGCCCCTTTAAAGAGAATCAAGTATGTGGTTAAGTGGCAGGAAAAAAAACTAAGTAACATGTAATAAACACACAAAAATGCCTAAAGAAACTTTATAAAAACGATAATGTGCCATTCATTAAATGAACTAAGGTCTTGGAGAATGAACTAAGGTCTTGAAGAATGCAAAAATGTCTTTATGACTTTTCAAAGCCATTGGCTTGGCAGTGTCATAGAGCAAAGTGTTTCACAGATTTTCCAACGTGAACAAAAAAAAATCATTCAAAAATGCCACACATTTCTCTCACATTATCAAGATACAAAATTTTACATGTATTCACATTTATTTTAAAATAAAAGCCCCTGGGTGTAATTCAGAAACAATATCATCAATGTTCTGATCATTGAGACATCATCTTATCCAACTTGTATTTTTACTGCATAAATATGCACAAATAACATATTAACATTCAGATACATCTACACTCAACTTACAAATCACCAGCACCTCACATTTTAACTTACATGATTTAGTCCATTCCTGGTCAGAGTTTGCCAGCAAAATGGTCTAGTGCTACAAAACATATGTTACATACATAAACAAAAACATAAATTTAGAGTCTGCTTCGCAGGCAAGATCAGAGTTTGACTGAGTCCATAGCTTCCCTTGGTTGAGGTTGGGTGCATTGCACTCACTATGCCAAGGGAAGCTATTGACCTAGGGTGCGCCATCATGAGTTAGCCTCACATACAAATCTCAGCAAAACTGTTTTCTTGTAATGAAAAATTTATGTAACAACATTAAGGCAGATGTCAATTAATATCCAAGCAATTTGAGCAGAAAAGGGTTAAATATGCAAAATAAATTTGCACCTCTTCAGTCACCATAGGTGTAATTTTAGGCAAATTCTTGTGTGTTTAAGTGTGTTCCTCATGTGAACAAGTCATACACTCCATGACACACATTGGTACAGATACTCCCTCATGCAAATCATTATTTGCTTCTTAAGCACATGAATATATGCTTAATCTGCACCCAATGTTCTATACAAAAAGGGCTTTCCGTTTTTATGAGGTCTCAAGTGCACCTTCAGATAGCCTTTATCATAACCCCTTGCACAATGTCTTGTTAACTGGTATGGCCTTAATGATGATGAGTTCTCATCTCATTCTCAAGATTACAACTCAAGGCAAAGCCTACATTACAGGTTATGCCTTGTAGGAGCTCTCACGTGTGTCTTTAGATAGTGCTCTGTGCAAGCCATACAATAGATGTTTGCACACTGGCTTGGCTTCTCTCCTGTATGAGAGCTCAAGTGTCTGTTGAAATCATCATCCTGTGAAAACCCTACACACATTCTGAAACTGCTGTGGTTTCTCTCCAATATGAGTTTCCATACATTTGTAACATGTGAGAACCAAAGCATGAAAACCTGTAAGGCTTAATTACTTCACAGCCTGTGCACTGGTACAAGTATGTCTTTACTCTCCTCTATGAGATCTTCTACTGGAAACTACTAGTACTCTGTCAAAACCCTAAAACACAAATTTTACACTGGTGTAGACTGTCCTGTATGACTACTCACATACATGTATATCTTAAGATTACCAGTGTAAAAGCAAAAATCAAATGTTCTGCACTGGTGTGGTTTCTCTCCATTATGAGTTCTCATGTGTCTCTTCCTGTTACCACTGAGCACAAATCCTACATCCCCTGTTCTGTATTTGTATGGCTTCTCTCTTCCATGACCACTCATGAGTTATTTAAGATGACCACTCTGTACAAACCTTACACATGTTCGGCATAAATATGGTTTCTCTCCTGCATGAGTTCTTATGTGTCTCTTGAGATGACCACTCAGTGCAAACCCTACACCACATGTTCTGCACTGGTAAGGTTTCTCGCCTGTACGAGTTCTCATATGTCCCTTGAGATGACCACTCTCTGCAAACTATACGCCACATATTCTGCACTGGTATGGCTTTTCGCATGTATGAGTTCTCATGTGTCCCTTGAGATGACCACTCTGTGCAAACCCTACACCATATTTTCTACACTGGTATGGTTTCTCTCCTGTATGAGTTCTCATGTGTCTCTTGAGATGGCCTCTCAGTGCAAACCCTACACCACATATTCTGCACTGGTATGGCTTCTCACCTGTATGAGTTCTCTTGTGGCTCTTGAGAAAATCACTCAGTGCAAACCCTTCACCGTATTTTCTACACTGGTATGGTTTCTTTCCTGTATGAGTTCTCGTGTGTCTCTTGAGAGGACCATTCAGTGCAAACCGCAAACCACATGGTCTGCACTGGTATGGCTTTTCGCCTGCATGAGTTTTCATGTACGTCTTGTGAGAACTACTCTTTGCAAACCCTTGAATGCATGTTCTGCACTGGCACTGGTATCACTTAGGAACCCAAAAACCCGGGGGGGGGGGCTACTCTCTTTACCGAGCATAATGGGGATGTGCCGCTCTGAAGGGTGCCTTTTCGCCGGTACTTTCCCTAACAAAGGTATCAATTTTCCTAAGATTTCCCTAACGAAGGTCCATAAATTTTTCATATCTGTGAAGTTTGACTTGATGCTTGACTTAAAATACATTTTTAATGAGGCTGGAGACAAGAATCATTATGAAATTTCACAAGTGAGTGTGTCACCTGTGAATAAGTTGCTGTTAGGTGGCGGTGTTGGCAGCCCTAATGAAGATCCATTATTTGGTAGGATGGGAGCCCTGATGAACGGTCATTCTGAAAAACTTGAGCTGCACACCCCCACCTAAAAAAGTAGGGAGTCGCCCCCCGGGCCAGAAAATGTTTTTATGGAAAGTTTGAGTGCAAATAAGGTCTAAACTTCCTCTTACCCAATTCTGGTACGACACAGTAAGATGCTTTTCCCATGCTGCTAGACAAGGAGAAAGTGGTACGAGAGAGCAAGATCTACTGAAGACAGGGCTAGAGGTAAATAAATTTGTTAAGACATAGTAAGACATGCTTGTTATGTAACAGGATGTGAGCAGAAAGTCAAATACTTCAGATATGAAAGTAAGGTGCAGTAAGGTGTTCTTGGGGTCTTGACCGAGATTGCTTATCAACAGGTTTGAACTCTGCTAGATGGCTGAGTAGGTCAATTAGAATGCAATTAGCACACACATGTGTATTAAGCACAGATTTGAGATTAGTATTAAGATACTGCAGGTCCAGAAAACACATTGCACATAGGTATGCATCCACATCTTATATCCATGATTCATTTTGCCAAAGTCATGAAGCTATATTTTTTTGTGCCTGTGGATGTTAGTAATTGAATTGCATGTATGCTCAATTTGATTAATTTTCACATAGGTGTATAAAGATACCATAGACAGTTTTGCTTCCTGTTGCATGCATAGATAGACTATCTATGCTACATGTGACCTCATGTAGGGATTACAAATTCATTCTTCCAACACTTTTGTTATCTGAACTGGCTAAAACAATGTGTACCCACTCAAGCATATATTTTAGATCAGGACATTTATGCAAATTAGGGGCAATTATAATTTTAAAAGCTCCATATCTTCCAAACTATTGCAGATAGACACAAAGTTCTAACTTTAACATGCATGGTTTGAGACATCTAGCAAATCCAATAGCATGCAAACAAACGCTGGGGAATTTGTATGTATGCTAAATTCACTAAATTTCCCAACAATACACATTCAGGGCTTCTACTGCTGGTTACGAGCTGCATTTACTTGCATGGTGCTAGGCAACCATTTTGCATTCATAATTTAAATTAGCTTGAGCCTGTCTTATAGGCAGCCTTCTATCCATGCATGCTAGGGTGTATGATTTGGAAGGTTTGGGTTTTGTAGCAAATGGGGGGTGGGGGGAGGACTCCCAACAACTGTGTAATGAGGTTCTCCATAAAATACAGAGAATCTCTTTCTGAATCATGAAAATAAAGACAAAAGTGTCCCCTGAGATGACACAAATTGACACACTGTTTCAAAATTCCCAAAGTTGTAAAAACAGTCATTGAGGACTGGAAGACATACATTGTTTGTTTTGTCTTTATTTTCATGTAACCAGTGAGATGAAGCCTGTTCTTCATAGCCAATACTGAGACAGTGTAGTGCTTGTCCTAGTTCACAGGTACATGTACATGTAGTTTTGTGACAGCATGTTAAATTTTTTCATGCAATAAAGGAACATAGACAGTTTAGTACTACAAGTATACACACACCCCTGAATTATAATATGTACACACTGTGCATGTGAAATTGTGCATCTCATTTGGAAAAATCATGATGTTTAAAATTATGCAAAGGTATGCATGTAGACTCAAAATTTCAATGTGCATATATACATGTAGGATTGTGACACCTACCAATATAGTGGACAGCATATAACTTGTAGAATTTCTGATCCTTAAAAATGAGAGTTAAATGTGCTGTGCATAGTGGATAGTAAGAAGACAGTCAGGGTGGCAGTGGGGGGTGGGGGTGGGGAAGAGAGGTTATGGCAGTGCAAGTATGCCTGCAAAATGGTTGTATAACAGCATGGCAGCAGTTACATGATAACTAGCTCCATGACAGGGGGGTATTGTGAAGAATTTCAGTCTCTCTGTTTGAATATCATTGGGTTTATGGTATATGGTACAAGCACATGTAACGAATGAAGATTTGCACTTCAGTTGCCTCTAATATGCATAATTTTGAAAAATATTTATTATTAATACAAATCACCAAACAAAATATAGGTAGAATTAGAAAAGTCTCTGATGGCCCTAAACTATAATCAAAGTTGCTTAATATACTGCAAACATATTATATTGTGTGTGTACTTAATTTCATGAATTTATTATTTTGTGTTTTTTGCGGGTATTCGATTTTGTGAACTTGCTTATGCTTAAAAGTAGCCAATTTGCTGCAGACATCTGTGACACCGACACTGATTACAAAACTTGCATATGCCTTCACTTATTCAATTTCAAGGTGGGAGGATCGATAACCTATACTGCATGAAAGAATCATGTGAAACTTGTGTTAATCATTCAACCAGCCTTATGTATTTAATGTAAACTCTACGTTTCCATCGATGAATCACATGGTTTGAATAGTATATGTAACACAGTATGTAGGAAGGTATAGGGCTACTTAATTTCGCAAGGTATTTTGCATCCTGAAGAGATTGGCAAATTTTGCAAAATTTAATACCATGCAAATTAAACACATTTACAGTAGATCATAATTTCTTGCTTGAGGTACCGCCGAAACTAGTTGAAAAAAACGGAGTCAACCTTAAAAACCCTGACTATGTTGTTTTTCACTTTATAACAGGTATGATGAAGGTTCTGTTGGTATTTAGTTTCATATTATTTTGCCTTTGGACTCCTCTAAATACCCCTGCATCCTCTGAGATCCAGGACTCCCATCCCTAGTGACTTATCATGAGAGTGTTGCCAAGTCTTTTTTCTTGCCTGCTCTACTAGCCTCCTGACGAGGCCCTGCATCCTTCATGGATCCACTCCCACCCCAGAGACGTCAGCCAGACGCCAGGTTTCTATTATATACCAGTCATCTAGGATTTTTGCCTGATTATCTCAAACCGCCTAATCTCATCAACATAGTAATGCATTTCATCTTGACGTTACGGAGACATTAACTTTCCTCATCACGGCATAACGTCACTATCAAACCACGTCACGCTAATACGGTCCTTCGGTACCGAATCACACTTTACTTTCATATCATATATTCTCTCACTTAACCAGCCATCTCCACATCATGGATTCATACCAATCAATTACTTTTCCGTTAGAAGATATTAATTTACCGTTAGAAGATGAGGATACCCCTGAGTATACCATAAATAGCCTGAATATGTCAGATAGATAAATGAATCAAATAACAAATAAAATAAATATATATTTGAATGTCATTATAATGAGGTTTCACTGTACATTCTTATGGCAGAAGAAGTCAGTTTCATGGCCCCCTGAAAATCATGATGACTTTGTGCGACTCCAGCCTTTGAAGTATATACCTGCCTGTTTTTACTTCTAGAATTGCACCTAAAACATAAAGGGACAGAGACTATGGGATTGCCTCTGGGAATACAAGACTAACATACAGTAGTTAAAAGTGAGACCAGTAATATCTCTGTAATCCTGATCTCAGCTAGGGTTAAAGACATGGAGGAAGAAAACTAGTTTTCTTGCTGAATGGTTAAAACCACTGTACGTATCATTAAATGATTTACACCAACTATCAACAGTAATAACAAGCAGGAAAAGAAAGAAAGAAAGAAAGAAAGAAAGAAAGAAAGAAAGCAAGCAAGCAAGCAAGCAAGCAAGCAAGCAAGCAAGCAAGCAAGCAAGCAAGCAAGCAAGCAAGCAAGCAAGCAAGCAAGCAAGCAAGCAAGCAAGCAAGGAAGGAAGGAAGGAAGGAAGGAAGGAAGGAAGGAAGAAAGAAAGAAAGAAAGAAAGAAAGAAAGAAAGAAAGAAAGAAAGAAAGAAAGAAAGAAAGAAAGAAAGAAAGAAAGAAAGAAAGAAAGAGTCTGGGTTTGCACCCAGACATAATGACTCAATTTACCACTCATTCTTACTATAGATCATGAGGATTTCAGATAGATAAATGAGTCAAATAACAAAGAAAATAAATATATATTTGAATGTCGTTATAATGAGGTTTCACTGTACATTCTTATGGCAGAAGAAGTCAGTTTCATGGCCCCCTGATAATCATAATGACTTTGTGCGACTCCAGCAAAGGTGTTGGATGAATGAACTTGTAATCCCTATAGGTTGGCATATGAAGGATGGCACCTTCATATGCCAACCTATTCATGGCAGACTTGGAAGAACGAATCCTTTCCAAACATGCCTTAAAACCAGCAGTATGGTACAGATTTATAGATGACATCTTCTGCATATGGACATATGGAGAAGAGAGCCTGCTGGAATTTGTTGATCACCTCAACTCCAGCCACCCGTCCATCAAATTCTCCGTTTCCTACAATGACAAAAGTATCATCTTCCTTGACACGCAAGTCATTGTAGACGAATCTAGAAAACTGTACACTAATCTGTACACAAAGCTGACGGATACTCACACGTACCTCCATTTCCGTTCAGCGCATCCGAAACACTGCAAAACAGCTGGACCTTTTGGCCAATTTTTACGGGTAAAAGGATACGTACCCGGCCAGCTGATTTTAAGGAAAATGTCAATAAAATCTTAAAGTACTACACTTTGAGAGGCTATCCCATTCCAATGCTACAAGAGACATTGGCAAAGGTCAGGGCTCTAGACCGAGCCCCCATGCTGCAATATCAACAGACTTCTCAAACATGAACAGCAATGAGGACAAATTGTTCCTGATCACGAGGTACAATCCAGCTTTACCTCCTCTCAAGGACATTGTATCCAACAATTGGGGTACTATCCAGGCCTCAAAATTCTCCCAAACCCTGGGAAACAAAAAAGTTGTATGGGGATTCAGACGTGCTGACAACCTCAAGGATATGTTAGTCCGATCTAGAACTAATTATCCCCCTACACAATCACAACCAGCAGGAATCTCAGGGCGCATAGAGCAGAACCCCTGTGATAAAATCAACTGCAGGTATTGTGAAAGAATGGACACTACAGGGACCACAAAAAGTACCTATACAGGTCGTTCCTATGGAACACCTGTAGGGGGCTCATGTAAACACAATAACCTTGTTTACCTACTGACATGTGGAATCTGCCACAAACAATATGTGGGCCAGACTTACCGCCCATTGATGAACAGACTTAGGGAACACTTTTACTATATCAATAAGCAGGATATGAATCAACCACTAGGCAGACACTTTGCCAGTCAGGATCACCATGCCCTGGACATGACAGTCCAAATCCTGGAACATATCCCAACCCCGTCTGAGCTGAAGAAGACGCTATCACTCAGACTCAAAAAGGAGCACTTTTGGATCCACAGATTATGTACAATGGAACCTTTCGGTTTGAATGTCATGGGAAAATAGGCTCACTTGCCGAGTCTTATGCTAACTTTTTAATTCCCGAGCCTATTTCTCATGACATGGTTTGTTCCACTGACAACAGAATGCTTATTCTGTGTTTTAACGGATCGCACCTTCTTTAATGGAAATAATATTATTTCCCATGGATGTGGAGGACACAATCATTCAGGTGAACTCCCCCATACATATTCACGACAATTGATCATTCATACAATCCATAACATATGCAATATGGACTATATTCAATAAGACCCTATCTTATTCAAACCAAAGGCAAAACTGTACTATCCTTGGTTACAAGCATTTACACTCAGGCCACGTGACGTCACATTTGGCCAGACTCACGTGTCACCTGCACCACTGCTCTACGTGCACAGTAGACAGTTGTTGACTCAAATTTACTGAGCGTCACAACCCTACGTGATCTACGTTACTAGGGCCGGTGTTACCGTACGGTATATAAAGAGTTGACGCATCCGTTAAATTCAGTCTCTGAAGAGCCCGGTAACAGGGCGAAACCGGTCAGACTGTAATAGATAGCAAACCGGCACATCTGCCTCCAGGGCACTCGCCTGGTCTTACATTGCTTACTATAGATCAACTGTGATGGACCCACATTTACATTGTGACACATATGTATTTAAATATATATATTGTCATCGCCATGTCTGTCAATCTGTCTGTTACCCTTGCGGATGCGATAACTTGTACAAAAATTGGGCTAACACCAAGATGTCAGTGTTTATATTACTTCTGATCTTCTAATATATATGCTTGAGTGGGTATACATTATTTTAGCCTAGTTCAGATGACAAAGGTGTTGGATAAATGAACTTGTAATCTCTATATGAGGTCACATGCAACACAGATAGTCTATCTTTTTTATAATGCATGCAACAGGAAGCAAAACTTTCTATGGTATCTTTATACACCTATGTGAAAATTTATCAAGATGAGCATACTTGTGATCCAAATGGATATAAGATGACGATGGATACTGAGAGTGATATAAAATGTACTTTCTGAACTGGACCAGCAGTGTGCTGAACACACGTGTGTTTGCTAATTACATTCTAATTAACCTGCTCAGCCATCTAGCAGAGTTCAAACCTGTTGATAAGCAATCTCTGTCAAGTACCCCAAGGACACCTTACTCCTATTTGAAGTATTTGACTTTCTGCTCACATCCTGTTACATAACAAGCATGTCTTACTACCTCTTAACAAATTTAATTACCTCTAGCCCTGTCTTCAGTAGATCTTGCTCTCTCTTACCACTTTCTGTGAGGTAAGAGGAAGTTAGATCTTATTTGCACTCAAGCTTTCCAGTAAGACATTTTCTGGGCTCCTAGTACATGGCTTCTCGCCTGTATGAGTTCTCATGTGGCTCTTGAGATGACCATTCAGTGCAAACCCTACACCACATGTTCTGCACTAGTATGGCTTCTCTCCTGCATGAGTTTTGATGTGTCTCTTGAGATGACAACTCAGTGCAAACCGTACACCGCATGTTCTACTCAGGTATGGCTTCTCGCCTGTATCAATTCTCATGTGTGTCTTGAGATTACCACTCTGTGCAAACCCTACACCACATATTCTGCACTAGTATGGCTTCTCGCCTGTATGAGTTCTCATGTGTGTCTTGAGATTACCACTCTGTGCAAACCCTACACCACATATTCTGCGCTGTTATGGCTTCTCAACTGTATGAGTTTTCATGTGTCTATTGAGACAACCACTCACTGGAAACCCTACACCACATACTCTTCACTGGTATGGCTTCTCGCCTGTATGAGTTCTCTTGTGTCTTGAGATTACCACTCTGCGCATACCCTACACCACATATTCTGCACTGGTATGGCTTTTCGCCTGTATGAGTTATCATGTGTGTCTTGAGATGACTATGAGTTATCATGTGTGTGTTGAGATGACCACTCTGTGCAAACCCTACAACACATATTCTGCACTGGCATGGCTTCTCCCCCGTATGAGTTCTCATGTGTATCTTGAGACTACCACTCTGTGCAAACCTTACACCACATATTCTGCACTTGTATGGCTTTCCGCCTGTATGAGTTCTCATGTGTGTCTTGAGATTACCACTCTGTGCAAACCCTACACCACATGTTCTGCGCTGTTATGGTTTCTCAACTGTATGAGTTCTCATGTGTGTCTTGAGATTACAACTGTTTGCAAACCCTACACCACATATTCTACACTGGTATGGCTTCTCCCCTGTATGAGTTCTCATGTGTGTCTTGAGATGACCACTCTCTGCAAACCTTACACCACACATTCTGCACTGGTATGGCTTCTCTCCTGTATGAGTTCTCATGTGTTTCATGAGATCACCACTCTGTGCAAACCTTACACCACACATTCTGCACTGGTATGGCTTCTCCCCTGTATGAGTTCTCATGTGTGTCTTGAGACGACCACTCTGTGCAAACCTTACACCACACATTCTGCACTGGTATGGCTTCTCCCCTGTATGAGTTCTCATGTGTGTCTTGAGATTACCACTCTGTGCAAACCTTACACCACACATTCTGCACTGGTATGGCTTCTCCCCTGTATGAGTTCTCATGTGTGTCTTGAGATGACCACTCTGTGCAAACCTTACACCACACATTCTGCACTGGTATGGCTTCTCTCCTGTATGAGTTCTCATGAGTCCCTTGAGATGACCACTCCTTGGAAACTGAGTCCTTCTTTGACAACAGGTGTCAGTATCTGGTGGCTCTGGACCTATGTCCATTCCAGCTATGGTTTGCAATTCATTTGGCAGTCCACTGTCATCTTCAAGGGTGTGAGCATGTCTAGTACATTTTATATTATGATGTACCTTGTCATCAAACCCTGAATGATAAGGTTTCTCACATCTGCATGATTTGAACGAACAACCATAATTCTTCATATCTACAGATCGTTCAGAAACAACAGACTCTCCAAATGTTGAAAGTCTTTTACTGGAGTCAAAATTGGATTTGACATGTCCATGTCTTGGAATTGTAGATTGTAGTAAACATGTGCCAACATGTTCACATGTATGATCTGATATCTTTGCAGCCACAAGTCTCTGCCACATTTGTTTCACCACTGGCCAGAAAATACTGTCTCTATATTCGCTGCTGCCTACACTTACCCCATGTTTATATGAGCGGTGAGACACCACATGCTCAACATCACCAAAACATTTATCACACTTGTCACACCGGAAGCCACCATAAGTAGAACCTGCAATAAAAGATTGAGGACATATACATTATGTTGTATATCTTAATTGCTAGAAGCTATTTGCAAGTGTAGCATTACTTTGCCTTTTTATCCAAGCAACTTTACATAGCACCTGGTTACAATTCCTTCTGATGCTAGTATAAATTTCTTGTCTTTCAGGTTTGTTTCAAAATATTTTATTTTTCTCTTTCTGCAGATCATATTTGCTGTACAAGCTTATATACATATTTTGAAAACATCAAATTTTGTTGTCTGTTCTATCATGCAATAAGTTAATAAAAAGATTATTATGAATGTACACAATGTAAGCACTCAACAAAATTAGAGACTTTAAACTTCAAAGATTTTGAAATACACTGTGTATTTATAATTGCGACAGTGCATCAGCTGCTGAGATATACCACATTTCATGAGGACTGGAACATAGTTACATGGTTTAATACAATTTGTTGGAAATAATTTGGTTTGTTTCAGCCATACCAGATGTTTATCAGGTCATAACAGTTGGCTAGTTTTATCAAATTTGTACTTAGCTTGAAAGATGATAAGCTAAGAAGTTCAGCAGTAAAAATTTATTCTTAATATAAACCCTACTTGCAACTGCACCAACTTTCTTGTGTAGCATCTCAATCCCCAGCTCTCTGCCATAATCTGCCCCATACCAAACTAATAATTCTGTGTCAGGTTCTATTTCCCGAAAGGTCCTGTAGTATATCTGTCCTTTGAACTGAAAAGCCACAAGGTTTTGTTCAGTCTCATTCCTAGCGCAATTAACGTATCTCATCCAATTGGAGGTGGCTGGCTCTCTTGCATTGATGAAATGATGTGGTTTATTGTCTTTATACACCTGTAAAGTACAAATATATATATTGGACAGTTGAGTATGTGTGTTGATGTGTTTGATATCTATGAAGAAAAACAATGCTGACACTTCATTGTAATAATGTAGAGGCAAACAATGTGCATAAATTTGCAAAATCATTAAAATACAGAAATACTCGAACGTTTTCTTTTGACCTATATATTTTGCATTTAATTTTAATGTCTTTATTGCAGGCACAATAATTATTCATAGGCACAAGTCTACATGTATAACATTCACACAAAGTGTATATATAACAATCCCAAATATAGATGATAAACTTGAAATATTTCTCACATGCATAGACATAAACACAATGATAAAGGTATGAAGAGATGTCCAATGATCAAATCAAGAATTGGTAATTAACAGTGCTCCAAAATAACACCAATAAGCATGAGGTGTCATCTGAATATCACTAAAAAAGATGCCCTCCCATCCTCTAAATGAGTAGAAATATTCAGAAGTTCAATATTTGTATCAAAATTCTGACATCATCAGAAGACCACTAATGTAAAATCTCTGTTGGACCATGCATACACATCCTTTAGGCTGCAGGAAACAAGATGAAATGGACAACCCCCCATAAAAGCATTCTCACCAATCATGTGTAATTTTTGAAGTTTATTGAAAATTCGAATATCACAACAGCATTACACCAAGGTAGTATGATGGAGTCCATGTCATGCCCATCAACCCAACAAATTTGAAATGACCGAATCAGCTTTAAAATCTAAGACTTGTTGTGGATGCAATATGCAATTGAGTGTCCCCATGCTTGCAATACTATATATAATGTACACATACTGGTCATTTTGTGATGTGAAAATGTCATTCAAACAGCAAGTTAAACAAGAGGCCATGGCCTTTAGGATGCTATGCTGACATACATTGTATGATCTGATGACCATCACCAAAATATTCTCTTTGCCATCAATGTCCAAGCTACACAATGCTGTTACAAAATCACTTCTTTCAACTTTACAGGCCTGGTGACCTACAAAATATAGGTCAAGCTCACTGATATATTATCTAGCATATTAACATTGGACATGATCTATATATCCTATAAATGTGTCTGATTCAATTATTTTTCAAGATATGGAATTATACATCTTTCAAGACATTTAAACATATAATTTCTGTCAATGTATTGGTGGCACCACTAGTATCATGTGCAACCGAGATTTTTGACCTCCACAATCCCACCAAATTTCATGAAGATCCATCCAAAATTAAGGATGCTGGACTGGTCACAAATTTTTCACATTTTGACCCATATTTTACAGAATAATGTATGTGGCACCACCAACATTTAAGACCATGTAGATGTTTTAACACTTTATAAATGCTAAAAGTTATATGGACCTATCTCAAAAACTGTGGGATGCAGAGCATTCACAAGATAACCCATATGTTCCAACTGGCCATTAGACCTTGACCTTCAACTTGGATTAAAAAATTGTTATGTTTTTCTAAATGTGCACCCTGTTTCCAGCTTTCCATTTATAGTCTGTTTGTTCAAATCAGATGACAACGTGTTGAGGTTTTATAAATAGAAAAATAATTTGTTTGGACAAAAACCAAACTCCATAATCTTTGTGTCAGAGAGGCCCCAAAAGTAGGTCACCAAGTATAGTTTCATGTACAAAATACTCAAGTGCAATTTTGATCTTGAGGCTCAATTCTCTTTGCCATTGGTGTCCAAGCTACATCCTGCCATTACAAAGTCACCTTTTTCAACTTTACAGGGCTGGTGACCTAATGAAAATAAGTCCAGATCACTGCTATTATATATACATGTATATATAACATAATAGCATTGGGCATGATCTATATATTCTAAAATTCGAAAAGTCCGAACTCTTTACTCTCCATAAGCTAATTAACATGTCCCTGTCTAACCTATATACATATGGAAGTACTATTGTCCGTATTGCACACGTTCCCTTGAAAAATTTTGACATAGGCTGTATGAGCCCAAATAAATTAAAGGGGCTTCAGCGGGTAACTACTCAACATGTTTTCAGAACCTTTTACTCGTACATGTCTGACTAGTGGCTCCTTATCTGAGTAAAACATTCAGCAAAGACAACCAACATACAGATGTAACAATGAATAAATATGAACGTGGCAAATGATGAATTAGCTAAATACGTGAAGTTTTGCTTATAAATGCAGAGCTTCATTATGAAAGAAGAATACCTGTCAAACAAACCATAAATAGTAAATTTTTATAGTACAGGTTCAGATAAGAACAATTTGACTTACCCCTGAACCAATATGTACCCTTTGTAGCTGGACAGCTTATCCTAGTTAAACCACCTGCCAGTTTTTAACTGAAGTTAAAAACAAGCTGGGGCATTATATTCAGTCCCAGTGATTGTAAAATAAACAGTTGCAGCTAGACCACCTGTACAAACCAAGAGAAATCCTAATAAGGACTGCAACAACGTACATCCTGCACCAGAAGTGTAAAACAAATTCCATGATGACACCTACTCCTCAAACAATTAAGCTCTATTTAACTGCCAACCCTGAGTCAATGTATCAACATAATGTGTCAGGTTTGTGACATTTGAGAAAATATACTCTCAATTTTGAGTAATTGTTTAATATTGAGTAAATGTGCATTTAGGCACGTCAGAAAAGAATGAAAGTCATCAGCATTTATGCCAAAAACATGTTATCAAAACCATTTTTCTTCACAGGATTTTCAGTAAAATTAGGCAAACATGTAACTGTCTTAGGCTGCTGCTTGCTGCCGATAGCCCCAGGGGGGTTTAACCTGACAGAAAACATGTAAGCCTAAAATGTCTGAAAGTGAATAGTAAAACAGAAATATGCCAAAAGACAAAGTTAAGTAGCAATACAGAAAAGTATAACAACTGTAAATTATTGTAGCCAAACTTTCTAATAATCTTTGGCTGTCAACAGCAAAATTATAGGGCAAGTCAGAAAAGAATGAAAGTCATTTGTATTTAAGTCAAGAGAATGCAATGAAAATATAATATTTCTTAACCAGATATCAAGTATGTACATTTAGGCAAGCTGGTAACTGTCGTAGGCCGCTACTTGCGACTGATAGCCCCTGAAGGTTAAACCTAACAGAAAACAAGCTAGCCTAAAATGTCTGAAAGGTGAACATTAAAACAGAATGATGCCAAAAGATAAAATTTGGATAAAGTTTCATTCATCTAAGTTGAAGAACAAGCGAGTTATAGCCCAGACATGGATAGAGGAGACCACCTACTTGACCTAGTGTCTTACTTTTGTTTCATGACACACCTTTAGGTCAAGAAATGTGTGTGTCAGGTGTCATGAAACCAAGTTAAATAGTAAAGGAACATTAGTCTTGACACGATTTTAGAAGGAAATGTCACTGTGACCCAGATACTTGACCTAGTGACCTACTTTTGGTACATGACACACCCTTTTGTATAGATGGATCTGTGTGTATAGTTTCATTATGCTAAGTTGAATAGTAAAGGAAATATAGCCCAGACACGCTTTTAAACATACATTTTACTGTGACCCAGATACTCGACCTAGTGATCTATTTTTGGTACATAACACACCCTTATTTCCAGATGCATCTGTGTGTTAGGTTTCATTACTGTAAGTTGAAGGACAAGTGAATTATAGCCTGGACACGAATAACAGAGATGCAAATACTTGACATAGTGACCTTTTTTTGTTTTATGACACACCTTAAGGTCAAGATATATGTGTGTGGCAAGTTTCATGTAACTAAGTTAAAAAGTAAAGGAATAATAGCCAGGACACGATTTTACAAGGATACGTCACCGTGAATTTGCTACATATTGGACCTAGTGACCTACTTTTCATACATAATAGACCCTAATGCAGTGCTGCCACTGCCTAATTGCAAAATAAAGTATCGAAATTAACTTTAAAAAAGTATAAATTTTCAGAAAAAAAAGAATGAAAAAAGTATAAATCTGAAGCAACTCGCGGGTATTGCAGCAAAATTATGCTGCAAGAAGAGAGCTGTGTGAACAGCCCATGCTCAGCTGACCTAGAGATTCATTACACTTCTGGGTCTGTAAACTTGGGACAGTATTAAGGTCACCCATTTGCTGAGTAAGTCTGACTTATATGGAAGAAAACTAACATGTGCAACACCAAACTCCTAGTTATAGCACCGAAGAGTAAAATAAATGTATGTTACATTATAATACATTTTTGTCACAGATTTTGAGATTTGGTCGCATTTGTTCTAAATTTCAGGACTTTGCATCAAGAACCAAATTTATTTACAATAAACTTGAGTCAAGAGGATTCAAACGTGTACTTTTGATCAAATATTTCTACAAATTTTGCTGTAAATATCCTGAGATGGTTAGAAAGTTTGGCTTCAATAATTTCAGAGATTTTAGACTGGCCTGTTTTGCTACTTAATTTTATCTTTTGACACCATTATGTTTAAATGTTCACCTTTCAGACATTTTAGGCCAGCTTGTTTTCTGTTAGGTAAACCCCCAGGGGCTACAGGTAGCAAGAAGCGGCCTACTACAGTTACAAGCTTGCCTAATTGTACTTGATATCTGGTTAATATTTTCAATGCATTCTCTTGACATAAATACAAAAGACTTTCATTCTTTTCTGACTTGCCCTATAATTCTACTATTAACATCCAAAGATTATTAGAAAGTTTGGCCACAATAATTTACAGTTTTTAGACTTGACTGTTTTGCTACTTAACTTAATCTTTTGGCATCTTTCTGTTTTAATATTCACTATCAAACATTTTAGGCTTACATGTTTTCTGTCAAGTTAAACCCCCCAGGGGCTACAGGTAGCAAGAAGCGGCCTACAACAGTTGCATGTTTGCCTAATTGTACTTAAAATCCTGTGAAGAAAAATGGTTTTGATAACATGTTTTGACATAAAAGCTAATGACTTCCATTCTTTTCTGATATGCCTAAATGTACATTTACTCAGTATTAAAAAATTACTCAAAATTGACAGTATATTTTCTCAAGTGTCACAAAACTGACACATTAAGTTGACACATTGACTCAGGGTTGGCAGTTAAATAGAGCTTAATTGTTTGAGGAGTAGGTGTCATCATGGAGTTTGTTTAACATCTCTGGTGCAGGATGTACATTGTTACAGTCCTGATTAGGATTTCTCTTGGTTTGTACAGGTGGTCTAGCTGCAACTGTTTATTTTACAATCACTGGGACTGAATATAATGCCCCAGCTTGTTTCCACTTCAGTTAAACATTGGCAGATGGTTTAACTAGAATAAGCTGTCCAGCTAGAAAGGGTACATATTGGTTCAGGGGTAAGTCAAATTGTTCTTATCTGAACCTGTACTATAAAAATTTGGTAATTATGGTTTGTTTGACAGGTATTCTTCTTTGATATGAAGCTCTGCATACATAAGCAAAACTTCACATATTTAGCTAATTCATCAATTGCCACGTTCATATTTATTCATTATTATGTGGGTTGTCTTTGCTGCATATTTAGCTTAGACAAGGAGCCGCTACTCAGAGAGACATGTACGGGTAAAAGGCTCCGAAACATGTTGAGTAGTTACCCGCTGAAGACCCTTTAATTTATTTGTGCTAATACAGCCTATGTCAAAATTTTACAAAGGAACGTGTGCAATATGGACAATAGAACTTCTATGTATATAAGTTAGACAGGGACAGGTTCGCTTATGGAGAGTAAAGAGTTCGGAC
The DNA here is from genome assembly GCA_964020975.1 of Hermodice carunculata. Classification (NCBI taxonomy): domain Eukaryota; kingdom Metazoa; phylum Annelida; class Polychaeta; order Eunicida; family Amphinomidae; genus Hermodice; species Hermodice carunculata. The sequence continues at coordinate 34,227,662 of OZ026621.1, forward strand.
TGCGGAATAGGGTAATGACTACTAGGAAGTGGTTTTGGACAAAAAGACACAAATACAACATTGTGACCTCAGAAATGACATCAAGGTTACTCATGTAATGTCTAAGCATGACCTTCATAGAGAAAATTAACATGTGCAACATCAAGGTCCTAGCTTACTCAAAATAGATCTTAAGTTAACAAGTGAACAGTAAATTTCATATCAGTTGTCAAGTGACCTTGAGTCACTCATGTCCTGAGTGTGGCCCTCAAAGAGGGTATCTGATAACCCTGTAAAACATGAAAGTAGATAATAGCTCCCAAGTTATCATCTGAACAGTTAAATAAACCTAAGTGACCCTGTGACCTTGACAATGAAGTCAAGGTCACCCATGTACTGTGTAACTCCGGCTGCCATGCCTTCAAGTCTTCCTATGCAATTTTGAATCAATTGGCCAAGTGGTTTTGGAGAATTTTTTTTCAAGATTTGGCCAAAAAAATGAACCAAACACTCATAAAAAATAAAAAAATCACTGGAGCACAACCATTGAATGAACTTAGCAGAGACCCACTCAGGGTACATCCCCACCAAGTTTGAAGTGAATAACCCATGTGCGAGTATACAAGAATAATGGCTTAATTGGCCTGTTGATAGCTAAATACACAAGTCACGTCCCAATGGTCTTGCCTGATGTCCTGCAAGGGTGTGGGTATTTTACAAAGAAATACACTAGGAATATGTACATTTTCCCTAAAAACTGCCCACAGAAACCAGCGATGCACTTTGTGTGAAAAATGCTGAAAAGAAAGTTTTTCATTCACACTGAGTGCTTTACATACTTAAATTTTGAAACGCCCAGTCCATAGTGGAATACATACTTTATTCAAATTTATCAAAGTTTGCAGGACTTTCTATTGTTCTTCATGTTCACTCATGCCTTTCACGCACATACACTATTTAATGAACGCTTTTGGAGAAAAAGTCAAAAATGTGAATTACCATTGCAATCCCCATTCACTTACATAGTAATCAACAGCACTGTATGCATTAACGGAGTACCCGTTTTGAAAATTAATTAAAAATCAAGGATTCATAGTGTGAAGTTCACACACAAAGATTGTCACTTCAAAAACTTGACAAATTTATTAATTCCGCGGTCCATATATAATGTATCAATTACAATTCCTGTTCATTCCCAAGGCACTATATTGCCTGGGTGACGAAACTCACAGCCAAACTCTTTGACTATATAATTTCAACATGGCAGATTTTTACTAACACTACTTAATAATCTATATAAATTGTATATAAAATAGACTTTGCATGCTTCACACATGTTTGTTATATGCATGATTTGCATATAATTTGGAAATGTTCATTGGCCGAAAGTTCTGACATGTTAACGCTGACCTTCCCCTTGTACCTTTTGATTGCTGCATCATTTAGGTTGTCATATTTTCCGGTGAAGATTACTGTGCTAGACTGTAGGATAGACAACACTATCACTGATCTTTCAAATGATGACACTGTGTTCTTACCCGAGATCACATCGTTATTAAATAACAGCAGACCTGGCGTGATGAAACTCAAGATACACACAGATCGCCCAAGCATAAGCAGTCAGTCCTGAATGTCACAATGCGTAAGATTTTATACTTGTTCTTGGACACCTCAAATCACAGTAAAAATTATAAATCACTGGAAAATTAAAAAGAACTTTAAAAAAAATCTTTACAATAGGATCACAAACTTGTGAACATCTTTGTTTGGCCCTTCTAAAAGGAACATTTCCACCAAGTTCCAGCATAATCTGAGTGATGGTTTTGAAGAAGTTGAAAATAGCAAAAACACATTTTTTAAACAAAAAATATTTTAAAAATCACTGCGCTACCTTTTGAACAATTCAAGATCTAACGGTACCCAGAAGTCTCCCTAAGCAATTTCGAAGCAATTGGCCAAGCGGTTTTGGAGAAGATTTTTTTTAAAGCAAAAAAAGACAAAAAGCAAAAAAAGTGCATAAAATTTTTTTTAAATCAAGGGACTGTCACCATTTGTACAAACATTGTAGGGACCCAGGTACATTCCCACCAAGTTTGACGTAAATCTGGCCAGTGACTTTGGAGAAGTCGAAAATGTGAATTGTGGACAGTGACAGACGATGGATGCCTAACCACCACATAAACTCAGCTGACTGACAAGTCAGCTGAGCTAAACATCACCCATAGTTGCTTGGAATGAACAAAGAACAGACTTCCAAGCTGAGTTGCACCACTTAACGTGCATTCTTGGCTGTGTCTGATGAGAACCAGGACCTTCGCTATTCATCAGGTATCTTTGTACATGGTCCAGATCCTCATGATGACTGACACCAAAACATGCAAGGTTCCGTTAACCCCAAATGGGAATATATTACCCTTTCATATCATGAAATACCCCTGCTGCAAAATTTAAAGGGTCCCAACTTCCTATATTTTCTTTCTTAACTTTGCAAAGGATAGCAAATAATTTGACTCTCTTTCGGGTTGGGACCCTTTGAAAAAATTCCTAACAGAAACACTGACATGGATCCATGGGTGTCACTCAGTGGGAAGATGGTTCATCATTCTTGTTAACCCTTTCCCCCTCAAACCGGCCAAAACCGGCTGGCAGTCAAATGTCGTCTGCTTGAGTGTTTTCAACTAATTTCAACAGTTCTGAAAAACAATTTGACTGAGAAATGTACATGAGACTTATCAAGATCACATGCCCCACACCTGAAAGCTGTTGACTCAGTCTTAATTCAAGGGGGAAAGGGTTAACCAGACAATCAGAAAGGCTGTGAGAATGTTTAAAACACTACCCTTAATGTCTAACTGAATTTCAATCAAAGGTTCAAAAATTTGTCAAAAAAAGTAAAAAAAAAGTATTTCAGGGGAAAAAAAGTATAAATAAAGTATAAAAAAGTAAAACAGTGAAAGTAAAGCATCATACTTGAAAAAAAGTATAAAGTGGCAGCACTGCTAATGTATGGATGCATCTGTGTGTAAGGTGTCATTAATCTAAGTTACAAAGTAAAGGAATTATAGCCTGGACACAATTTTACAAGAATATGTTACTGTGACCCAGATACTTGACCTAGTGACCTACTTTGAGTACATGACACACTTTTGGGTCCACATATATATATGTGTGTCAAGTATCATGAAACTCAATTATATAGTAAAGGAACTATAGCGTGGACATGATTTTACAGCAATATGTCACTGTGACCTACATACTTAAGCTAGCAACCTACTTTTGGTTTATGACACACTCTTATGTCTAGATGTACCTGTATGTAAAATTTCATTAATTTAACTTGAAGGACAACAGAATTACAGCCCAGACATGAAGTAGAATAGCGTTTTACATGATTGTATCACCGTCACCCAGACACTTGACCTAGTGACCTAGTTTTTTCTTTTCATGACACACCTTTTGGTCAATATTTATGAGTGAGTGTGAAGTCTCATGAAAGTGAGTTAAATAGCAAAGGAACTTTACCCCAGACACGATTTTATATGTCACTGTGACCCAGATACTTAGCCTAGTGACCTAGTTTTTTCATGACACACCTTTTGGTCAAGATTTATGAGTGAGTGTGAAGTTTCATGAAAGTGAGTTGCATAGTAAAGGAACTATAGCCTAGACATGATTTTATAATGATATGTCACTGTGACCCAGATACTTGACCTAGTGACCTACTGTTGGTACATGACACACCCTTATGTGTAGATGCATCTGTGTGTGAAGTTTCATTGCTTTTATTTACATAGTAAAGGAATTTACAGCCCGCACAGGATTTTACAAGAATATATCTCACTGTGAAGCAGCAGGATGTTGGACCTAGTGACCTACGTTTCATTATTTATTTGAACTGGATTACCTAATACTACATATGACTCATCTGGAGGCTCTCCAGTACATCAAGACACACAAAATTTTGTACAAGACACACGGGACTATTACAGAAGACTAAGGTTACACAAAGATATTTACTTATTCAGTTATGGTTGAGGTGAAGGACTGCATGGTCCATGAAGTACAGTTCATTACTGCTGAAATGTATATCTCTTTAATTAAAAATTGAAACACGTAGATTCTACAATGTAATGTTGAACGGATTCATATACAGATAGATTCTCATCATCAGACAAGTCTTCACTACCGTTTATGAAAATATTTACGAGAATATCACCAGCATGAACAAGAAAATCCGGATTGACACCCAGAGCAAGCACGCGACACGCAGATGTGCTCTTTGAGGGAGAAGTGGAGGGCAACATAAGAAGTAATGTATAGTATCCTCATGTGTGTAGGCAGGAGCAGCTTGCGTCAGGTATGATATTGAACTTATGAAGGTGGGCATTTAATGTCTAACAACCAAAGCATAGCTGGGTGTGGCATATATTAGGGAAACACTTTCCAGGCAGAAAATATGAGGGCATTTTATCAACAGGCATGAGTAATGATTTAAGTTTAGATTTGAACTGAGGTAGGGACATAAAGTCGCAGACATCACGGGGAGGGTATTCAATAATCGGATAGAAGGCAGAAAAGACTCTCCATAAGGTCTAGTATTGAATTTGATTTGGCCTCGGTTAGCTGGCTTTCTGAGGAGGCGTCAGGTAGTGACTGCAACATCACGGGGTACAAGATTGTACAAATAAGCAAGTGTTAATTTGTTTTACATTTTGTAAAATAAAACCAATTTGAAATATTTTCGACGGTATGCAAGAGTGTGCCACCCGAGCTCTTTTAATAGAAGAGCATGAGGAGTGGGTTGAAGGGCACCAAGACATATTCTGGCCGCCTCATATTGTACAGTTTCCAGAGATTGAGACAGGTGTTGAGAGCAGTTATCGAGCAGGACACACGCGTATTCGAGAATTGGACGTATCATAGTTGTGTACAGCCTAAATATAGTATTCCTTGAGATGTTGTATTTAAGCCGACGTAGAAGAGCAAGATGCTAGCTGGCCTTGCTTGTGATGCGTGTTATATGCTGATACCAAGACAGATTAGAATTCAATGTGATTTCTAGGTGTGTGTGATCTCTTGATGATGGTATGGGGCTGTTTCCAATTATTAAGATGGGATGGTCTGGTTTGTTTCTTTTCGAGGAGAAAATTAGAGAAACAGATTTTATGGCATTGTATGCCATTTGCCAAAGCTTACCCCAGTGGTGGAGCAGAGTAAGATTAGTTTTGAGACTTACAGCTGAAGTGTTAGGATCATGCACGATTTCCAAAATACTAGTATCGTAGTATGCAAACAGCCTTACATCGCATGTTATATTGTCAGTAATATCATTATGTACACAAGAAAGAGGAGCAGTCCAAAAATGGACCCCTGGGGAATGCCAGCTTTGACTGGGATCCAGGAAGAGCTTTGCTCACCTAGGGTAACGCGCTGGAGGCCGTTAGACAAACAACTTTCTACGAAACATAAGACTGACTCCTCAAAACCTTATTGCTTCAATTTAAATGAGACATCGGTATGCCATACCCGATCGAAGGCTTTAGAAATGTTGAGAAAAACCATACGTGCTTCTTTGCCCATATCGAGACCATTATGTATAATATGAAGAATGTTAGCTAGCGGGTTGATGGTGGAGTCGTTCTTTTTGAAGCCAGAGTTTTTTGAGGAAAGTATATTATTTGAACTGAGATATTCATAAAAAATATTATAGACTACCCACTCAAGAACTTTAGAAACATTTACATAGAAGTGATATGGGTCGGTAGTTTTTCTTAAGTTGTTTGTTACTTTTTTAAAGACAGGACAGACATTTGATTTTTTCCATGAATCTGGAAAAAAAGAATAATTATTAGATAAGCAATGGTTGAATAATATCGTCAAAGAGGTGGCAACAGAAGGAGCACAATTTTTAATAGGATATTACCTATACCGTCGGGCACACAGGCAGAACTTGTTTTGAGAGACCTTAAAATCTCACCCACTTTGTGGGCATTTGTTACTGGCATATGTAGGCAGGCCTCTGTTCAATAGGTAAAATCGGGTAGTGGTATGGGGTTGTTATCAGGAGGAATTTTGCATTGATCAGTGAAGTATGCATTGAAAATTTCGCATTTTTCAAGACAGCTTGAGACGGTTTTACCCTGATCAACTCGGGTAGGGGTATTTTGGCACAGTTTACAGCCCAAGACTGATTTACTGAAACTCCACCATTTTTTAGGGCTGGTGTCTTTGGAGTCAAGTATGGAGCGAATATTGTCAAAGTATTTGAAAATAGAGTTATTTTTTAATGAATTGAGAGTAAAATTATGCAGTCTTTTATAAAGTTGGTATAAACGCTTAAATCTAAGTATTGTAGGAAGAGTACATGTTTGAGGTCCACGGGTCAGGCGCTTGTAGGTGTTACAAACTCCATTTCACATTTTAATTAATCTTTTTATTTCACAAGTTATCCAGGGCTTATCTTTAGATCTGAAAGTCACTTCGCGAAACAGAATAAATTGTTAGCAAGTGGCAACAAAGAGATCAGACCAGTATGAGACAGAATCATTAAGGAAATCAAAGACTGCAATACCGGTGTCCCAGAGGGCATTGTAAAGAGTGTTATTCAAGTTATTAAAGTTAGCCCTCTTGTAGTCCCAGACCGATCGTTTAAAAGGGCTATCTGTAAAGTGAGTCATAGAGAAAGAACAGAAGACCACAGAATGATCGGAGGTTGAGATAGAAAATAATACGCCAGAATTTAAATCGTATCCTGGCGAATCGGTAATCATGAGATCCAGTAGAATTTCCGAGTATTTGGATACACATGTAGGCTCAGATATTAATTGATGAGGGCTGTTTTTGGTTAAGAGGTCAAAGAGGCGTTGACCAAGTTCACTGTCAGTGTGAGCAGAGTCCCATTGCTGACAGTGGTCATTGAAATCTCCCATGATCAGTAGAATTTTAGAGTTTAAGTCTATGGCAGCAGAAATAGAATGAGATAAGTCATCCAAAAAGATGTCCTTATCAGCAGCTGATTGCCCAGGTGGGTGACAATATACACCTATATTAATTTGCCTATATTTGTTGTTATTTCGGCCCAGATACATTCGCTAGCAGTTGCCTCCAGATCAGTACATCGTCGAAAAGGTAGATTGTTCTTAACATAGAGAGCAACCCCTCCCCCATGACTAATTTGCGATCCTTCTGTAATAGTAATTGGAATAGGTGAATGGACAAAACCTTGTTAGGAAAAAAGTTATCAAGCCACGTTACAGAAAGAGTAATGATGTCAAAGTTTTCGGAATCGGCTAATAAACTTAATTCTTCAAGTTTTCCCTCACTTTTCAGACTTCGAACATTTGCGTGACACATCGAAATTTTATTGGTAATTTGAGCATCAGTAGGACCTGGGTTAGATGAATATTTGTTGAAAGTTTATAAGATATCAAAACAGCCACATAGCGTAGACTTCCATTACACTCACAAAGTAATATTTTAGGTAAAGAAGGAGATAGGTGAATACGGGCATGTCATGTTTGGTACATGACACACCCTTATGTCCAGATACACCTGTGTGTAAAGGTTCATTAATCTAAGTTGAAGGACAAGCATATTATACGCCGGACATGAAAAGTGAACAGATGGAAGCATAGAGGATTGGAAAAAGCAATTACTATAAATGCCACTCCCCCGGTAAGAGGGGGGCATAAATATAAACATTTTTTCTCATGTTATTTAATATTGAATACCCATGTCAAATAAGAAGTGTCAAGCACTTAATTTAAAAATGAATATATCTTTACTTAGGGTGCAAAAACACAAAAAACTACTACCTCAAGCCATGGTGCAACACAAGTTCTATGCATGCCAGCATGCTCATAATTTATAGCAAGCTTTTACTTCCTTTTTTTATTCCTGAAATGAAATGAACTGATTATAACACCTTCATGAATTTTCATGTTTTGCTTGCATTAAGACTTTAACTGTCAATTTAATTCTTTCAACAGGTGGTTTCATTACTAGAAATATCACTATAAATGACCAACTCTGGAAATAATGCGAGATGTATTTGTCAGCATTCAAATATACAAATATTGTGCAGAACCCTAGATTCTACCACAGTCAGACAAGCCTGCACAGGACATTTGTCTCTTGTCAGTTGTAACTGTGGAACTCTCACATATCAGGTCAAACCAACCAATCTCTTTTCAACCTTTTCAACCTTTTGCTATGTATTTTCAGAAGCAGACATGTTGATCTCAAAGTTGTTTGCATAAAAAAAAATGAAAGATGATAGTACATGTATGTACTGTCTCATGACCCTTATTGGGAAGGCAGAGAATGCATGACCTGGTGGGAAAGCAGTATATCTTTCTAGACGGAAGAAGGATTGTAGCTGGATTAGAATTCAGTGTAACTACTTCTGGTACTTGTTTGACATTCAACCCAGGTCTTGCATGAAGAATACTGGCAAGTGCCCATGCTGATGAGCAGGGACTTATCTTTCATGGTGCATTTAAGGAGAACATGAAACCATCCCAAGGTTTCCCAATATGGCTATATCCCTGTTGGCCTGTCATTACTGAAGTACAGGTATAGTTGTTCCAAAAGGTAACTTACTTGCCAACAATATCCAGATACATGAGCATCATCTACTCCATAAGTGATTTCTCCTTCATAGGGGCCAAATCTTACTCCTTTGGGAAGGAACTGATCAGACCATATGCCAGATCCTGCACCAGGAATCTGGGATTCTTTTACACTCAGGCCTGCTGGCAGGCTTCCTTCAGCCCGACAAGGATCGCCCTCTAAGCAAAACACCTGAATCAGTTTAAGAGTGGAAATGATTCATTATAATATTAGGTAAATAAAAAATAACTATAATCATGAAAAACATGCACTTTGATTTGACACTGCAAGAATCGAATATCAATGGGACTATTTATTTTAGGAAATGACACACAAGTTTCCATCCTTTCAATATCTATATACTTTTTACTTATAAAACACAGACATTGTTGCTTTTCAACTCTATGCAAGTGTCAATCCCACCATCATTTAAGCTTTTTAAAAAAATTTACTCATGAAATAAAGCTATTGTTGTTGTTGTTGTTGTTTTTTTTTTTTTTTGTCAGGAAAGTGCCAATTGCACATTTCTACCAAGAGCATGTATTGGTATTATAATGTTCATGTTCTTGGTAGAAGCTTTTTGGGCTGCTCTGCATGTCAAGGAAAAATGCAGCTTTACTATTGAGACCATGTTATTTTTCAGTTTGCATGATGGTACATTCATGGATACAATTTATAACTGAGACCATTGACTTACGAAGTACATCATGTTTGACAAATGGTATGTCTACAATTAGTTCTGATTTGTAGAATAACTATCAATCAACTTATAGTTGCAAGTCCAGCATGCAAAGTGGCATAGCAATTCATCCAAATTGTCACAAAAACTGGGATTTATTTGACTTGGTAAAATTATATAAGCACAAATTTACATTAAAATTATACCTTGGGTTGCATTTTTCTGGCAAATGCATGCAGTCTTTATGTATAATTTTCACATTTCTGTGTGCTTATTTCAGTTCAGTTCAATATGATGTTGCAAAAAAGGAATAATTTATAACTACAATGCACATTTACATGTATGAAGGTGTGAAGTCATTTGCACATTTCATATGCAGTAAACCTGTTCTGTGGGCACCTCTACAATGTGGACAGGTTTTCCAGAACCAAGCATTTTTCATGATACTGGATGCTAATATAAACTGTATTGTGGGTAAAGCATATTGCAAAATTTCAAATTTTTCAATTTTTAAACTTAAGTTCGCAGAGTTGCAATGGCTGAACCAACAACTGGGGTCTTGAGCATATTCTTGTTTTTTAATAATTACAATCACAAAGACTCAATTGTTTTTGTGATTTTTGCCTATAATGACACCTATAAGAATACCGACTTCACATATAGCACCTGTTGTTACATACGACTCAGAGGCACTTGACAATAATACAGGCATAAGCAGACAAATCCATTGATAGTGAATAAAGTCAATGAAAGTATGTTAATGTACAGTCTTCATCCTATGGAATAAGGTCAATAAAAGTATGCTAATGTACCGTCTTCATCCTACTTAGAAAGCCAAGTTATAAAATTATGTCTGTAGCAATTCTCCACACTTGGAGCACATCATGTATTAAAGGAAAATTCATTCCACAAGCTCCAACTGCCTTTGAAAATGATATATAACCAAGTGTTTTTAATCTTGTTCTGGCACTTCAAGCAAAAAATTTACTGTGAGAACTTAATGATCTGGCTGGTATGTACCATGACCAACATTACAAGCCAAGCCTGAGAGTTTTTAATTATGTGTAGTGAACTTTAAATTAATCCCCAATCTGTATGTACAAAGTTTTAATTTCCTTACAGGAAGACTTTGAATTCTCGGTAATTTGGGCACAAAACTCTTTGCAGAGAATTTTTAATCCTGTGCAAAATTTTCAATTCTGTTTTAACAGTTTTTAATTTCTTGCATGGACTTAAAATCTCTCTACACAAAATAAGAAAACTCTTTGCATATAATTAACAAACCCAGTCATTGACTGGATACCCCCTGCTTTGCATACACACGGACACATCCTGTGATCTTAAAGACAATGTCAATGTTGTCCGTGTTGTCAGGTCAAAAGTGGCATTAAGCAAGGGACAAATTACATTTTCAAATTTGATCAGCCAATTCCCTTTTAACTAGAGCAAAATGACTTGTCGGGTGTTCAAATGAATTATACCTTTTACCTTCAAGCTACCACATTATCTTCTAGCCTTGTATGGTCAATTACATGTGTCTATATCGAGACATAAATGTAGCTTTTCAGGTTTTAACTGATGTCTAGGCCAAGGTATCTAGATCACAGCTGCAAAGATTGCCTGCTCTGTTTTCCCAAAGGCCATTTTAGAGTTATTCAATGATTGACCAGACTCTATTTGCAAATTCCAGACCCTCCATTTCAATCTCCTCCTGACATTGATGCCAGATAATAGGAGACATGCATTTTAATTCCCACCACAAAGCAGGGGGTTCATGTCTGTCATTCACAGAGGATCAACACACAGGCATATCAGTCACAGACAGGGTTTGATATCTCTTTCTCATAAAATTAGTGTTTTTAGAGAATTTTAAATTTACAAATGCAAAAGTCATTCATTTAGTGTATCCTAAACTGAACATAAGAATAAATTTCCAGCTGTACTGGTATTCTGTATTTCCAAAATATTAGTAATATTCCACTTGCCTGCACAGGCAGTTGCCCCTTTCTCGCTAGACGAGACTATGATTACCAGGACAACCAGGTGTGCAGCTGTAGCAGGAAATTAATATGCATGCCTTGTATTTTCAAGCCTGAGAACACAACACGGGACTGTGTTACAAATATTAACAGTTACGAATTTTACTGCACAGTGACTTTTGCATTCTCGAGAAGGAGTTTTTAATTATCTACACAGTGTTTAAGCACGAAATATTGCAAAGGGATTTTTTAAAATTCTCTCCACAAAATAAAACTCTCTGCACTGAATGAACAATTCTGTGCTGACAATTTATGAATGTTTGCAGGTTTAGCTAGCCATATGCAACAGTTAAAACTCACTAAGTCAAGCATGTAAACTGTAGTGCACAAAAGGTGCATTACAACACAGAGTGTGTCTTAGTCTGGAAGCACAGATAACTAAATCTTTCTTTCAGAAAGGGTGCAAATTGTTGCTTCATCAGACAGCCATGTGCAATATAAGTATCTTCAGAGGTTTGGCAGATCTTGACCTGTCTATGTCTCCACTTGGGTAAAAGGTGGGAGTGCAAAATTGTGCATTTTGAAAGGTGTAAAATCTAAAGTTGGCATTTTAAAAGGTATACGAAGCAAAAAACATGCAATACTGTGCTTATAAATGGTGTAAAAGACCAAAGCTGACATTGTCTACATGGCAAAACAAGAAAATTATAAATACTGTAAGAAGTGAAGTTAATTCATAAAAAATGAATGTTGATGGAGAGTTAAATGAAATGAAACAAAGCAAAAAGTGTAAAAATTGAAGCAAAGCAGAACTTAAGAAAAAAATACCTTACAAAAAGTGAAGTGGGACACAGCCATAATTTTAGGAACCAATGTGGACACCCATCTTTATAATGTAACCACATCCATACCCAACGGTGTCCACAATAAATATATCTTTGCTGTTGTACTTTCGCAATCTGTCCCTCTGAGCTACAATTACAATGATTATAAACATTGTACAAAATGCATCAATTGATAAAAAATGGTATCATTTCAGAAAAAAAAGAAACTATACCTGTGTGTCCTCAATAATGATCAAGGGTCCATGATAAGGGCAATCTCCCTTGTACTCTTCATTGCATTCTTCACAATCTACAGAATAATAGGTTGATGACATATACATGTACCATTACATTAAATGCACAATGGTTAGCGATCCGGCAGCTTGATACCAACACTGGTTGATTATATAGCGGGATAATATCACCGTGATTATCAAAATCAATCAATCAGATATTATACCACTTTTATGATATGGCACTGTGGCGTAAATACACCTTGCCATCAGCTACACATTTTTAGCAGAATAGAAAACCTTGTATTCTCTATCATAATAAAGCCATGCATTGCAAATATTCAGTAAGTTTTAGAAAATAGATGGTTGAACTTTTTAGGCTGCTCAAATGAGTAAACCAAAATTTAATGCAAATGAAAAGAAAAAAGAAAAAAAAGAACATTATCTGTCGGATACTCCTGCATGAACAGTGGGAAGAAGCATTAATTCCCTGAGGTTTTATGAATGATGAATGCATTCATGGAAACCATATTTCAAAACAATCTGCTTCTATTTACATTAATTATTCCTTTCTTTAGAGTTTGGAAATGTAAACAAATTAGCCTTCACTTCAGTCACTGATACCTGCATTTGGTGATATTTTATAATATGTCAGCCACAAAACAACAGACCCTTCAGGCTTATTTTATTTTGTACAGATTTGAAAACACGGATAAGTACATATTAACACATTAATTCAATTCATAATTTTATTTACATTATTTATATCTTTCTGCTAGGTGTGCATGGGTTTTAAATACATTGACAAACAAAGCATGAAATTTTGGGGTTTTTTTATTCCTTCAGACCCCATGCACATTTGTCAAAAAGTACTGTATTGGTGTCTTTTGCCCACAACCACTTCCTAGTGGTATGTCATTACCCTATTCCACAGTCCAAACTCTCCATAAGCTAACCTGTCACTATCTAACCTATATACATATGGAAGTAGTACTATTGTCCATATTGCACACATTCCTCTGTTGAATTTTGACATAGGCTGTATTAGCCCAAATAAATTAAAGGGTCTTCTGTGTGCAACTACTCATGTTTCGGAGCCTGTACCCACACATGTCTCTCTGAGTAGCAGCTCCTTGTCTATGCTAAATATTCAGCAAAGACAACTCACATAGAAATGAATAAATATGAATGTAGCAAATGATGAATCAGCTAAATGAGTGAAGTTTTGCTTATAAATGCAGAGCTCCAATATGAATGTAGAATACCTATCAAACCAAACATAATTACTAAGTAGTATATAGAACAAGTTCAGATAAGAATAAAAGTGACTTATCCATGAACTAGAATGTACCCTAGCTAGCTGGATAAGACACATTAGTCTAACCACTTGCCATTGTATATCTGAGATAGAAACAAACAGGACATATATTCAATCCCAGTGATTACAAAATAAACACTTACAACCAGACACCTGTATAAACCTGGGGAATTCCTAACAAGTACTGTATGTAACGGGATTACAGACTGCTGGGCCCACAGAAGTGTCAGACGACCAGCGCATGTCCTTAGAAATGAGACGCGGCTTCTGGTTGCCTTCAAACCAGAAAAGACCGACTTTGAAGGCAGGCCACCCTTCTTAGTCGACTTCATCCCCAACACTGCAGCTTCTGCTGTTGCCTTGAGCCACACCTAGCCTCAGCAGGCTGATGGGAGGAGGCTGACCCTTTGGACGACCTCGCACCCCACAGCAAAGCCTGATCTAGAGACTTTTGCCGCTTCTCTTTGGCCATCTGGTTTGCCTTCTTGAGGAGGGGAATCAACCCGACAGAACAGCCCCAGACCAACAGGGTCCGGGGCAGTTGGTAAGCAATGCTTCTTACCTCTGTTGTCAGGTTGGCTGCCAAGTGGAGCACATAATGTTGCAGTAACTTAACCTTTGCATCGAGCCTAATGGCCCTGCTGAGCATATATAGTCCACTGTAAGGCCTTCAGACTGCTCGAGGACCAGCAGAGACTCCACCAAATGCTTGGTACAGGCTGGTGTTGCGGGATCATCACGTGCCTCCTCTAAATGATGAGTGACAGAACATCCCAAACAATCCAGGCAGGAGTCCACTATGGTCATAAGCCTGTGCATCCTGCTCCAAGCGCCAGAGTGATGAGAGGGGCAGGGTTATAAACCTGACAGCGTGGTCCCGTACAATCCGTTCGATACCTCCAGATCATCCCCCGACCCGAGGAGCAAATCTTCGAGGTGCTCCTCCTAAGTCTTCACCTTAGCATCCAGAAGAGGTGCCGACCCTGCAGGAGCCTTGGGAGCCGGCGCCCCAGTCCCAGTACTATACTGAGACTGCAATTCCTCCCACACACAGAGTCTTGATCCTTTGCCAAATGCCCAACAGAAGCTCCGCAGTGGGAGGAGGCAACACTAGCCTGCTGGCATGGACTAGCAGATAGGCCAAGGGCCCGGAGGAGCAACACTTGCCCCCAACCTCTTGCACCAGGCCAGTCCCCGCCAAAGAAGTGAGACTTTTGGCCTCCGCAGGGGAAGGCTCAAGCGCCGAAGAACCCCAGCTCGCCGCCACATCCACATAGGTCACCAAGGATGTAACCTCCCAAATGGAAGAAAGTTTGACTGCCTAATCAATCTCCATTTGGGAGGGAGAAGATAATGTCGAGCCTCCAACTTGGACCAATTGAATCCTTAGGTAGGACTAGGCACCTTGACATCCAATCTGTGCACCACTCTACCACCCTCCAGATAGGGATCCACCGAGGGAGAGACCTGCTTCTCCCCAGCAGGCGCAATGCCGGAGCGACAGCTCTAGCAATGTACCTACTGATCCGGATGAGGAGAGAAGAGGTGCCGATGACACCTCTTCCTCTTCTTCCTCCTGTGGCGGGAGCATGAAGGTATGCGGCAGGGGGAGGGAGGCAGGGGAGAAACCAGCTGCCTCAAAAGTGACTGTAATGGCCAAGCCCTCACCACCAAGAATTATGTTACAGTCCGTCCCCTGGTCCCCAAGACACCCAGAAACAGTCATGGCCACCAAAAAGAATGCAGTGGAGGTCAGCACCCTAACCACCCTGGCCACCTTAGTGTTCAGTGCATCTGGCTTGACAGAAGACTCAGCCCTACTTTGCAAGAGGGGCCAGGCAACTCTTAGTGAACGGGGGAAGGAGGAGTGACCACAGGCTCCCCAGAGGAAACCTTACACTTCAACCTGTCCTGCCGTTTCCATTCCATTTAGCGCACTGTGCGCTTAAAATATATTTTGTCCTGAAAAACGGTCCAAAAAATCCCCAAAAGTTTGAGCCCACACCTTCTTGCTTGGCATGCACTCAAGTTCCGTTCTTTCTCAACATTGACACCAGTCTGCAACAAGTGTGATGGACTCTATCCTCCATACCTTAATCACACCAGAGTCATCCTACTCAATAAATAGACCACTAGCAATTTCAGTCTGCAGGCCTAAATAACATTATTGAATATTTCAACAGAGAATCTTCCTCTGTTGCAGGCAACAAAACCCATCCAAGATGCTTTCTTCTTTTATACTGCAGGCGAGTTTATCAGCCTGGTGTAGCACATGCTGAAGATCAATTTTCATTGGGCGTTACTGCCGAAACATGGCGCATTCTTTGCAATAAATATTGAGCAACAGTACCAAAATTAAATAAATATTGAGGTATCTCAGTGAAAAGAACACATAGAGATTTTATTCAGTATGAACCTGGCCTAGTGAGATTGAATGACAATGCATACCAGTGCATGAGTTTCCAGTTTTAACATATATTGCATGCAGTTTCCATTCTGTAATTCTTTCAGTAGTTAACTAGGACCATTCTGAATGTAATACATGCCGTCAATAAGCCACTAAATTTCAGTACGTATGTGACATGAAAATATAAAAGTACCTTTGGTTTGAATGACAGACTCCACCATGCTTGTTTGTTGAAAGTACCTACTGAGCATGCTTGTCAAACTTATTTGCAAGAGCTGTGATTCGATCAACGCCCTGAAGCAATTTCGCTTCCTTCTATTCTTAGATTTTACCTTGGAGATACTAGATTTTGCAGATGATGACCTTTGGTGCGCAGGAAAAATATTAAGCCAATAGGAAAGCAGCATGATGATACTGACGAGGTTCTGACAGCTCCATTGATAGTTACATGTAAATCATGATACTAAACATGCCTGGAACCGGCAAGAGAATTGTACGAAGTTTGAGGCCACAAAATACAAAATATTATTGTTGTTTTGCAGATTTTTATCAGCAAATGTACAGAAAACAATTGATAAAATATTTATCCTGAAGTCTGTATGAATAAAATCGTAAAATTTATGCAACAAAATTGTTTTTATGTCTAGTCAAGCAACCAATTAGGAACCTTATACCAGACCCTTGATGCACTGGTGTCTGCAATGTTTGCAGATATAGAACAGAGGCAATGAGTATGTTGGAAATGACCGGCAGGCAATCTGCCCACTGGTTAGAATTTCTTGTTAAATACATGTTCATGTACATGTACATCTTAAAAGTTAAACAATTACTTCCTATAAAAGTGATGTCTATGGCCGAGGTGCCTGTAAACTTGAGACTGATCCGAACATTGTGCAAGTGCACTAAAAGCAGGACACCTTCCAGGCAGCTACAACTAAATACTATAAAATTTATAAAAACTGCAAAAAGTGAGGGCTAAAAGGTGCCACAAGTGCTAAGCTTACCAGGTTGGCACAGCCCCACTCAAGAGTCAGATACAGGTGCATGATTTTGGGTCAAATGTGTACATACATATGCACCAAATTATGTGACTGGATTTCCTAATAAAACTATCTGCTACTCTATTCTGTGTAGCTTTATTGTGGTCCACTTTGCTTAGTTAATGAATGGGAAGTGTTTGTAATTATGAGTGTTCATTTTAATTTGCATTCAGTGCTCTGTAACAACTCCCTGGTCATGAGCGCACAGTGGTAACCTTAGCAACCCCCTCCTTCCTATGGCCTGATGTGTTGCTGTTGCTGTCCCTATGCAGATGCTGAAAGTACTTTGGAGATAAAATAAATATATCAGGCCTTTATGGAAACAGTACCTGCAGTCCCAAGCCAGACTGTATATCTGTCTCCTACCATAATCACACTCAAATTGTTCTTATCTGAACCTGTACTATACAAATTTAGTAATTATGGTTTGTTTGACAGGTATTCTTCTCCCATAATGAAGTTCTGTGTTTATAAGCAAAACTTCACGTATTCAGCTAATTCGTCATTTGCCACGTTCATATTTATACAATGTTATGTGAGTTGTCTTTGCTGAATATTTATCATAGACAAGGAGCTGCTACTCAGAGAGACATGTAGTGGTATAGGCTCCGAAACATGTTCTGAGTAGTTACCTGTTGAAGACCCTTGAATTTATTTGCGCTAATACAGCCTATGTCAAAATTTTACAGAGGAACGTGTGCAATATGGACAATAGTACTTCCATATGTATATAGGGTAGACGGTGACAGGTTAGCTTCTGGAGAGTAAGGAGTTCGGACTGCGGAATAGGGTAATGACTACCAGGAAGTGGTTCTGGACAAAAAGACACAAATACAATAATGTTGGCTGCTATTTATTTTTTGAAAAATTGTTTGTACTGTGAAACCTGTTCAGTGAGACCAAACCTAAGGCCTACTGGAACATGGTTACTTAAAGCAGGTGGTCTCTTCATTGAGATGTGATAATTTGGGAAAGGTAGCGAGAAAGACTTTGAAAATATGGCCTTAAAAAGCAGATGGTCTTTCATTATGGTGGTCTCTCAAAACAGGCCTCACAGTATTGTAATGAAACAGAGCAAAAGGACTGAAGCTTTAATAGAGAAGAGCGCCTGCTATCTCAAGTTGGCCCCAGTGCCCTTGCACTGTTTTCACAAAATTCGATTCAATCATTATAACCTGCACACATTATATCTTTTTTGCTTGCAGTTGAGTGCACTTCTTTTGTGCCAAGTACTTCCTGTCCCCTTGGGCATTAATTTTTTATGACCCCAATATATTTCCGAAAAGCATCAGATTTCCACCGGCACCGTAGACGGATTTGGCTGTCTGGAATGCCACGCTGAGCATCCCATGATGCTGCTCTGTACGGAAACTGTCCTTTATAATTTCTACTGTCTAATTCTGGAATGTGAGGCAAACTCGCAGCTGTGCATCACAAGACTGGCAAGACATTGTCTAAAAACAAATTACCGGGGTGTTGCCTCTGTGTTGTAGATATCTCATGAACAGGTATACTGGACAAAAGGGACTGGATTTTACTCTACAGCTGTTGTGAGGTTGGCCCTAGGTGTTATGTTTGATGTGTGAAAATTTAACTTTATTTCAGCTGGGCGATTTTGACGAAATATGATGGATGCATCTCCTAACTTCCAATTTTTTTTTTGCATAACCAGAGAAGTGCTTGTCTGCTGCATGCAGCAATTTAGATAAGATGGGGGCAGTTATGGGTAGCCGCATATCTAAAGATGGACACAGCCTGTGTGCTCCTGCTATTAACTTTTGACTGACAAACTTTTCCGTCAGGTCTGGATGACCCTGAATTTTGTGCAGGAAACTTAACAACTGACAGATGGGTTTGAGCAGTCTTTGCTGAATAATTTTTATTGAAAAAAATTCTACAAAAAGGGCAACTGTTGAGGGAGTAAGGTGACAGGAGGCACCCAGACCATATGTGATACAAAATTGTTAGCAACACTTCCATACTTTGTGATACAGTAAAGCTGTATTGGGAGCAACTGATGAGGTTCTAAGCCGTTCAACGGGTGCAAAAAGTTCTCTGGTTTCGGGTTCTCTGGTATCGATGTGGGGTTATTGTGGCTCTGTGGAGAGTACAATTTTTTAATCAAACCACGCGATAAGGCATTCAGGGACTCCCTGCTGAAGCGTCAGTAGCTGATCAGTGCAGCACTTCAGCAGCTTGACCAGGTGCAATCAAATTTTGCCAGAAAAGATCATTTGCATGCCGGGAAGTGGGCTTGTGTGCTTATAGGAGTGTAGGAGTATGTGCACTAGTTAGAATGATTATGATACCATCCTTTCGCCAAACTACCAACAAACGGCAGCAGTAGGGCAGACAGGATGGAAGGGACTGTATGTTGCCCATAGACCTGCTCACTTGAGCAGAAGCAGCTGTAAAGGGAACCCGGGAATGGGACCTCTTAACCACAGTCCACTTAACATCAGTGGACAACACCCTAGCCATAGGGTCCTCAACTCGAGGGCAATCCCAAGGACCAACATGAACCAGCTTGTTCACATTGGTCATCCTACCAATGGGTGCCTCAATTCAAGGATCAGCTTGCACATGATGATGCTGAAAACCATGCAAGCTGTCAGGTGCCTGGATGGCTGAATCTGCAGCATGTGCTAAGATGCATACCATTGAAGCCCCATCAAGAGGTACACTGTCCTCTCGTTCACAATGTGCCTCCGCACGTTGGAACCTTCGTCTAGCCGACCTCAAGTCAGCCCAATAGACTTTCTGGCCCTGATAGGGCGTCTATCGTCGACAAACGTCGCATGTAAACTCTCTTAACAGCAGAAATCAGCGCCCCTATGCATGCAGGATGGTCATCTCAATAGGACATCCTGTGATCGTTGGCCTCCCAATTGACATTCAACTCGGCATTCAAGTTCATGGACCAGTTCCTGGGAATCTATCAACTATCTTACAAGAAAGGAAGAAACACAAAGTTACTGAAAAGGTAAGAAAAAAAGGTGGAGCTTCCAACAAAATGCGTCCACCATAAATGGACACCACAGTAGGAAACTGGTATACGCATGCTCACTAATGTATGCATTACTGCCACTCTGAGTGCTGTGACATGCTACAGGGCTTTGACGGCAGTCACTGCAGCAGCATGGCTAGACGCTGGACCCACAGAAACTTTTGGAAAGCTCTTGTAAGGCACTTAAAGTGCATGGAGACCAGCTTAAGTGACATATATAGGTGTTGTAATGTACCCTTAATAGACTGTGGAGAAACTGTCCTTGCCCATCCCCTTCACCCTCTGGAAGCAGGGCGGCTGAGGTAGATGCAGGTCTAGCCTCAGCAGGTGAAACGCCCGAAGCTCGGTTCTGGCACCACACCTTTTCTGACAGAGAAGAAGAACAGTGGTGGTGCCTCCTCTTCCTCTTCTTCTCCCTTCCATGGTGGGAGCATGAACACACGTGACAAGGGTAAGTAGGCACAGAAGAAAGAGGCCCCGAAACGGACTCATCCCCTTCCCCAAATGTTACTGTGATGGGTCCTCCCATCAGAGAACTACAATGCGGTTGAAACCCTTAAACCCTCTAGGCCCTGCACTTGCCACTTTAGGCTTCAGTGCGGCCACTGCAAAGACGACTCGGCACCCCTCTCAAAAGAGGGGCCAGGTGCCTTGGACAGTGTTGGGGAAGGAGAGGGACAGTGTTGGGGAAGGAGAAATGTTCCCCCGCTCCCCAGAGGAAACGGTGCACTGCAACCTGTTCAGTAGCTCACCAACAACGCCGAACAGTGCTTCCACCTGACCCATCAACACTTGGGCACTCACTTGGGCACTGGCCTCCACATGGATAGCCGCACCTTGCCTTGGCAGGGCCCGGGAAGGGAGCCCAGGTGGAGCAACAGCATGATCAAGGAGCAATGTTACTAGAGGCACAACCCATGCTCTACCTGCCGCTACCATTGGCTTCAGTTCCCCCTGCTAAAGTAATCACCAAGGTGCCATCCTGTCATCATAGTACCAATGCACAGCCTGCAGCAGGACAAACAAGATGGGGGTGCACTCACCACAAATCCATTCAAATGAGCTACAGTACTTGCTGTGGACGTGGAGGGGGCCTTAGCTAGCATGGGAATGCCCAACCATATTCCTTGGAAGGCCTACTCTCCCCCATTGCAGTCTCAATTCAAGGACCATGCTGGGACCATGATTTCGAGGACCTGAGTCTGAGTCTGTCCTCATGACCTGGCCTGACTGGTTCCTCCCCCCCCCCCCCCCCCCCCGGGCCTTGCTTCAAGGACCAGTTTCAGCTGACTGTGAGGCCTGGGCAAACTAGCAAAGGCCCGGGCCTTGACTTTGAGGCCACATGCCTCAAATTGAGCCATGCCACAATGTGTAGGGATTAATGTAGCAGCACAGTGACAGCACTGGACCCAGGGAATTTTTTATGGGGGCTCTGGCAAAGCACTCAAGTGCATGGAAACCAGCTAAGTGGCCTATGGTGTTATACTGTGTCCTTAATGTATATATATATATATATATATATATATACACACATACATATACATATACATATATATACATATACACATACATATGTATATATGTATATATATGTATGTATGTGTATATATATATATATATATATATATATATATATATATACATACATATATATATATATATTAGATTTGATTATCATGCAATGCTGATTACTTACAGAGGAACTGGTCCTCATTTGGCACCTCTAGTTCCATATAATTCTTTCTCTCTATGCTGCGCCTGGGATATCGGTGTCGTGATAATTTAGGTTCTCTCCCTTTTTTTTTCTCATCAGTCTGACAGCTTTCCTCTGCAAAAGTTATAATTTGGTTGCATGTACACATAGTTCCAAGTGTGGAAGTACAGAAAAATGTTTCCTAGAATTGTTAGTGGTGGAAAATAAATAAAATTAAAAGCATTGATAATTTACATTTGACAAATTTTGTTTCTCCCTATGGTATCCCATGAGTAGTTACTTATAGCAAATTCTCACAATTACTCTGCATATAAATTTCTTGAGCATTCTCTATGGAGAAATGAAGAGTTTAAATGCAAGAGTCCTCCTAATAACGAGTGAATACTGATTGTGATCTGGTTGTGTGAGGCCTGTGTTATTGTTTCATCTAGGTCTACACAAATTCAGATCTTCTTTATTTTCAATGACCAGCAGTATAATATTACATAAATTTCAAACAGAACATGTCAATTTTTATTCATTAAGATTTTTTATTTTTTCAAAAGAAGAAACCATCTCTATATTGTGTACCAATCCTGAAGAATCATCAAATTAGGCAGCCAACTCATTTTTCTAACTAAGTATGTTGTTCAAACAACACACTTTCAGCTGGACTTATATTCAGGTATATCTAAAAACGTTAGGATGATAAAGGTTGCTAATAAATACAACATTTGAAAACCTGCCTGTTGGTTCTCGTGTGCAGAATTCATCCAGCGTAATTTCCCCATTTTCCAGCAGGTCGATAAGCTTTTCTTTCTCAGATATTGATTGCATCATATTACTGTCTTCTTCTCCATTGCCATCATCAGCAGTAAAACCATACCAGGCTGGTTCTGGTGTCTCTTTTTCATATTTCTTTGTTTTCCATGTTTCCTTTGCCCTTCCAGACACCCCAGTTTTCAAGCAGTGTTTTACCTGTGTGCCTCTTGGTGACATAAGAAGCTTGCTTCTTCTTGTGGAACCCTGTTGGTAAAATTTGTATAAATTTTAAACTTGCATAGATATACAACCCATTTGCATATTAAACTATTTAATTGTTGCTTGAGTTAAACTTATTTGTAATACTATACCTATCATTTAATTTCATCCATGTTTTCACTCCAGCTACATGTACATAAAAATGGTGTCATGTAAATACATGTATAGCCAAAGCAAGTTATACTTCTATGCAATGGATAAGCATAATATGACTTTTGTCCTAAATTATGTTCAGATGTATTAAAACTGAAAAAAAAAATACAGGCTTAAACCTCTACATGTACATTTAGGATAGTTTATCCATTCATCCAAGATTCTTAAATTGATTTTTGGATGTGGATATGCAATACTCCACATCTCACCAGACACTTGCTTTTTATTACAAAACGCAGAACAATTTGTCAAAAACATTGTTTATATACCAAGCTTGCAGAATCTGACCAAGACAGTTTATGAGCATTCTTGACTCTGTCACAAACATACCTGTATTGGGATATTTGTTTTCCATTTGCTGCCATTTTCTAGTTTGGATTTTTGAACAGATGGAAGGATAAATTTAGCCACTGGTCGTATCTCTGTCAACATAAAGTTGCTACCTTTTAACAAAACAGTCATACAGTTCCCTGACTTAAAAGTTCAAATGATACAGTTCCATGACTTTAAAGTTCAAAACATACACTGCATATTGTTGAAGAGACCTTGGTAATACAGTGGTACCTGCTATTTAAGACCGCCCCTACAGTCAACAAAAAGTGGTCTCATACTGCAGGTGGTCTTAAATTGGAGGTATATTTAACAAGGAAATACAGCAAAGGGTCTTGGAAGAGCGGTCTTAAAAAGACATGCAGTCTTAAATTGGAGGTGGTCTTTAGAGCAGGTACCACTGTATCCTTCTACCAAATAATAATATTTCTGGTTATAATTCAACTTGTACTTGTGAGTTTCACAAAAATCTTTGTATCATTAGATCTTTTTGTAGAATAATTAAAACATTCATAATTAATTTACACGTGGTCTCAAATATTCATTACATCTAAAAACATGTACATTATTTTGATTAAATCATAATAACTTAGGGGAAACTGTGCAGAGTGAACCATCCACAATAATTATAATGGTGCAAAAAAAAACAGTCAACATGTACAAAAGAGTTTAAAACAAAACAATCATGATAATCATGCAGGCCTCCAGTCCACCATTGCAAGGTCCTAGATCTGCTATACAGACAACATAGTCATGATAATCACGTCCCCAATCTACCAGTCAGAGGCCCTAGGTCTGCTGCAGACAACATAGTCATGACCATCACGTCCCCAGTCCACCAGTCAGAGGCCCTATTAGGTCTGCTAAGCAAACAACATCATCATGACTATCATGTCCCCAGTCCACCAGTTAGAGGCCTTAGGTCTGATAAGCAGACAACATAATTATGATGATCACATCCCCAGTCCACCAGTCAGAGGCCCTATTAGGTCTGCTAAGCAAACAACATCATCATGACTATCATGTCCCCAGTCCACCAGTTAGAGGCCTTAGGTCTGATAAGCAGACAACATAATTATGATGATCACATCCCCAGTCCACCAGTCAGAGGCCCTATTAGGTCTGCTAAGCAAACAACATCATGACTCTCATGTCCCCAGTCCACCAGTTAGAGGCCTTGGGTCTGATAAGCTGACAACATAATTATGATGATCACGTCCCCAGTCCACCAGTCAGAGGCCCCAGGTCTGCTAAGCAGACAACATAGCCATCAAGCATGCATGTTGTTCTACTGACCGACCGTTTCCTCGATCACTACTTGTTATATATATTTTAAATATCATCACTGCAGTATAATTCTCAATCTTCTGTTATATATATGTAAACTTTATTTTCTGAAGGTGACTTGGTTCAGTTAATGCAGATGCATTTCCCTAATCTCTCCCCAGGCCTTCAAGCAATCAAAGTACACTGACAATATCAATATTAATATTCACAATAACATGGTTACAAATTATGGTATTTATACCTGCATCTACAAACTTCTTGACACATGTAACTCTTTTTGGTTGTATGTACGTTATTGAAACACTTATAGGTGCCGCCACTTGTATCATATACAACTGTAATTCTGACCTCCTCCACAATAACACTAAATTTCATGAAGATCTATCAAACATTAAAGATGCTAGAGTGGTCACAAGATTTTCACATTTCAGAGTTCCCAACCCTCCTGAACCATTCAGGAGCCTCCCGAAAATTCAGGCATGTGCTGTCTACCCTCTCGCCTCTTGAATTACCCCAAGAATCTCATGAAAATTACCACAAACGTCATTCTTAAAACCTACTACAGTTAATTTTAACAAATATGCTTTTCACAGTGACATTTTACGGCAAATTAAGCTGCTGTGCATCTTGCGGCGTACTCATATTTGAATCCAAGTACCCTCAATGCCACGAAAATGCGTATTTTGATGTCTATTTTGTTTTTTTTTTTCGGAGAGCATGCCCCCAGGACACCCTATAAGGGCTGCGAGGCTCTTGCCACTCTCCATTTCATATTATCCCGAAAGTATACCTTCACCAGGTTGGCAACACTACATTTTGACCTATATATTACATATTGCTGTAGGTGACGCCACCAATGTTGAACTCGACCTCAATTTTCATACACTTGACAAGTCCTGAATGTCATATACGGCTATTTAGAAAACTGTGGACTGTATAGCAGTCACAAGCAAAAGTTTACAGATGGACAGACAAACATGACTAATTGCATGAGCTCTGTGACCTATGTAAGCAGAGCTAAAAACAAACAAACAAAATAAAACAAGAAGCTGTACTGGGCATGTTTAAGTGTTTAAATTCACAGTAGTTTTGCTTAGACAGATCAGTTAGGCTAGAACAGTGCTGAATGTTATGTATACAGTCCATAGGTAACGCCAGCATGCATGATATATATATATATATATATATATATATAAGCTCTGTTTCTATGATCTTATTCATCAGGGTTTCTTACAGGCTTTAAGGTGGAGGTTGGATCATGGCGAAATCTTGAAATAATTATTGCATTCAGCACATTGTTTGGCTGCAGCTTAATTTTGAGAAGTCACACAATTTTACTTTAAATATATATATATATGTATATATATATATATATATATATATATATATATATATATATATGTATATGTATATATATATATATATATATATATATAACATATATATATACATAACATTGTTATATATAACAATGTGCTGAATGCAATAATTATTTCAAGATTTCGCCATGATCCAACCTCCACCTTAAAGCCTGTAAGAAACCATGATGAATAAGATCATAGAAACAGAGCTGATAACAGACAAGAAGAAAATCTAAAAGGGTTGAACATGATCATGATGATAGAATTCAAATTGTTTCTCTGCGCTTCTTGTAGTCACCAGCAGGGGCCGTCTTCATAAAGAATTTTTCATCTGATCCTGAATTTAGTCCTAAAATGAAAGTCAAGGTGCCTTAATTTTGGGCCTTGAACTACTGAATCGTTGGCCTAATGTTTGATCTAAACTTCCAGGATTAAATAATCTATGTTCTCTGCTGCAACATGAACTTTGGAATTCAAGTTTCCATTTTATTAAATCAATCTTGATTTAATCCATAGTTTATCCCTGGATCAAAAGTTTAAATACTCAATCAAACTAAGATTGACTTTATAAAATGAACCTGTAAACCTGTTCATATTCTAGCCAAGAGCATAATATTGACTAATCCTCGAAGATTTGATCACACATTGAGCCAAAGATTATTATAATAAGACAGTTTAGGGCCCAAACCCCTGACACTGCTTTTAATTTTGGGATTAAAGTAAGGATCAGCTGATTATTTTTTTTTTTGTGAATAGGCTACAGGTCAAGATGCTGTGGACAGATACATGTATAAATATACGCACATTAAATATAATACAAAACTTCTTTTTCTATCATTTAATCCTGAATTGAAAATTTTGGAAAGAAATTTTCACATCAAATAAGCACATGCCAAACTTAAGATTTTAAATACTCTGTACCTTTCAAAATGTCACAAAGCCATACTCCAGGTAAGATGCAGCCACAAATTACAATTGAAAATTACTTTATCATGTACATGTACCTATAGTGCTATCAGGTATAAGATATTGAAGATTCGGCACATCTTATATGGTATCATGGCACATATCTGGCTACTGTACGGATATTTCCCCAGAATATCAGCGCCGCCTATCCACAAAAGATAGCTCATATCTGGGTACTGTGCTGATATTTTCCGTAATACACAATCAAATGCATTACGGAATATCAGTGCCACCTGTCGACAAAAGGTAGACTTTCTTGCGTTTGGACACACTAGTCTGACATATTCAGGAACATCATGAGCTGCATAGAGTGCGTGCTTGTCCATATTAACAAGCATTCCTGCAAGTGCGATGCAAGGTGCTATATCATCTGATCATGGCAGAATCAAAAGGGGACTGGGTGCTTTGAAGCATTGCTAATGGAATTCCAGAAACATATTACATTCAATGAAAGTCTCCGCTTTCTCATTATAAGGGTGGTATATATGACAAACATAATAATTCATGGCTTGTTCCACATCAGTACTCGTACATGCATCAGCATGGTGAGCTTCATATTAGCACTTAATTGCTATCAACCATCCTGATATGAAGCTCTCCATATGCATGCTGATACTCGTACTGATATATGGGACACGCCATGTATTATTATAAAATATAACATGGTTTTCAGATGACAATTCAAGGCTTTATACATATGATGCTTTTTCAAAGCAATAAGGTAACAACTTATTAGGGTTTATTAGAATGCATGGCACAAAATAAAATGCACAGGTCTGCATTTCCTCCCCACACGTAAGTATGCCAAACATACTTTGTAGGCTTAAATCTGATGTGATATGATATCATTAAATGAACAGTGAAATACCCAGCAAAGCCAGTGGCATGAAAACTAAAAGCTGTGGAAAAAGCCTGTGTTTGTGTATATATAATACTTTATTCACATATTTTCAGGAATCCGGCCTATAATACATCTATATATAATACAAAAATGAAATGAACACAATATAAAAGTGACACTTGATAACACAAATCAAAGAATCCATAATTATACCACTGTTGCATCCAATAACTTAAAAGCTTCAAATATGTACAAAGATAAATTTAAAATTGTTCCATGTTCTTCAGACGTCAAGAGTTTTACAAAATTATATTCAATAGGATATGTGTGTGCACTAAGTAATTCTGGGAGCTATTTACATCTTAGCAAGTAGGTCATTATATCTTGAACATTTACACAAAAAATGAATCTCATCTTCAATAACGTGCATACCTTTAGATAAACAAAATGAACACCATCTGACCTCTTTATCTACATTATAATGTCTACCTAACTCAACATTAAGAGAATGAGAAGCAGTACGAAATCCAGCTAGGGCTCTCCTTCACTTAAATTCCTTTCAATCTGGAAAAAGCCTGACTGGTTTCGATTCGAAAGAATCTCATCAGAGGTGGTTAGGAAATACTGTACGCAGCTTATATAGCAGGGGGTAATGTTGCTGACGTGTATTAGGTCAACGTCATGGAAGGGTCACGAAGCAACACGTGACAAAACTACCAGTCAACCATCCAGATGGACGTGTTGCCGTGACGTTACAAATCTCTGGCATGTCATCTGAATTATAATAACCACTCTCAGTGCTTCCACTGCCTAATTACAAAAAAAAAAAGTATCAAATTTAACTTTAAAAAAGTATAAATTTTCAAAAAAAAGTATAAAAAAAGTATAAATCTGAAGCAACTCACAGGTATTGCAGCAAAATTATACTGTAACAAGTGAGCTGTGTGAACAGCCCATGCTCATCTGACCTAGAGATTCATCACATTTGTGGCTCTGTAAACTTGGGATAGGATCAAGGTCACCCATGTACTGAGTACATGTAAGTCTGACTTATATGGAAGAACACTAACATGTGCAACATCGAAGTCCCAATTCAAGTACTTCTCAAGTTATAGCACTGAAGAGTAAAATAAATGTATGTTGCACTGTGACCTCAGAAATGAGATCAAGGTCACTCATGTACTGTCTGAGTGTGACCTTCATAGAGAAACATTAACATGTGCAACATCAAGGTCCTAGCTCACTCAAAATAGATCTTATGTTATCAAGTGAACAGTAAATTTCATATCAATTGTCCAGTGACCTTGGGTCACTCATGTACTGTCTGAGTGTGGTCCTCAAAGAGGGTATCCCTTGACCCTGTAAAACATGAAAGTAGAACAAATAGTTCTCAAGTTATATGCTGAAGAGTTAAATACAGGTGACTCTGAGTCCTTGACAATATGGTCAAGGTCACCCATGTACTGTGTAACCCTGGCTGTCATGCCCTCACGACTTCCTATGCAATTTTGAATCAATTGGCCAAGTGGCTTCAGAGGCCAAAAATGAACCAAAGACTCATAAAAAATCCAAAAATCACTGGAGCGCGACCATTTAAAAAAAAACAAGCACAGAGACCCACCCAGGGTACATCTCCATCGAGTTTGAAGTGAATCTGATGAGTGCTTTTGGAGAAAAAGTCCAAAATGTGAATTACCATTGCAATCCCCATTCACTTACATAGTAATCAGTAGCACAGTATGCATTAAACGATAATTAAGTACCCGAATTGAAAAATTCACTAAAAATCAGGGATTCATAGTGTGAAGTTCTCACACAAAGACTTTTGCTTTGAAAACCTGACAAGTTTATTAATTCCACACTCCATATATAATATATCAATTACAATTCCTGTTCATTCCCAAGGCACAATATTGTCTGGGTGACGAAACTCACAGCCAGCCTCTTTTGACTACATAATTTTAACAAGGCATATTTTTACTACCGCTGCTTAATAATCTATATAAATTGTATATAAAATGGACTTTGCATGTTTCACACATTTGTTATGTGCATTATTTGCATATAATTTGGAAATGTTCCTTGGCTGAAAGTTCTGACATGTTAACGCTGACCTTTCCCTTGTACCTTTTGATTGCTGCATCATTTAGGTCATCCTATTTTCTTGTCAAGATTATTGTGCCAGACTCTAGGATAGACAACACTATCACTCAACTTTCAAATCATGACACTGTGTTCTTACCTGAGATCACATCATTATTAAATAACAGCGGACTTGCCCGGATGAAACTCAAGATGCACACAGATGGCCCAAGCATAAGCAGTCAGTTCTAAATGTCCCAATGCATAAGATTTTATACTCGTTCTTGAACACCTCAAATCACTGTTAACATTAGAAATCACAGGAAAATTAAATAGATTTTTTTAAAAAAATCTTTGCGATAGCATCGCCACCTTGTGTACACCTTTGTTTGGCTTCTCTCAAAGCAACATTTCCACAAAGTTCCAGCATAATCTGAGTGACGGTTTTGGAGAAGTCGAAAATAGTAAAATCAAGTTTTTACATAAAAAAATATGTGAAAAATTACTGAGCCACCTGTTGAACAAATTAAGGTCTAAGGGTCCCCAGAAGTTTTCCTAAGCAATTGGCCAAGCAGTTTTGGAGAAGATTTTTTAAAGATTTGCTCCCCCCCCCCTCCAAAAAAAAAAACAAACAAACAAACAAACAAAAAACAAAACAAAAAAGCTCATAAAAATTCCAAAAATTAATGGACTGTCACCATTTGTACAAACTTGATAGGGACACAGGTATATTCCCACCAAGTTTGAGGTAAATCTGGCCAGTTACTTTGGAGAAGAAGTCGAAAATGTAAATTGTGGACACTGACAGACGGATGATGGATGCCTAACCACCACATAAGCTCAGCTGACTGATAAGTCAGCTGAGCTAAAAATCACCCAAAATTGCTTTTAATATACAGAGAACAGACTTCCATGCTGAGTTGTACCACTTACAGGGCATTTCTGGCTGTGTCTGATGGGAACCAGGACCTTGGCTGAGCATCAGGTATCTCTGTACCATGGTCCAGATCCTCATGATGACTGACAGCAAAACATGCAAGGTTTCCGTTAACCCCCAAATGGGGTTATATTACCCTTTCATATCATGAAATACCCCCTCAGCAAAATTCAGACGGTCCCAACCTCCTATATTTTCTTTGTTAATTTTGCAAAGGATAGCAAAAAACTTGACTCTCTTTCAGGTTGGGACCCTTGGTAAAAAATTCTAACAGAAACGCTGACATGGACCCATGGTACCGTTGTCACTCAGTGGGAAGATGGTTCATTGTTCTTGTTAACCAGACACTCAGAAAGGCAGTGAGAATGCTTAAAATGCTACCCTTACTATCTGAATGAATTCCAATCAAAAGTTTTAAAATTTGTCCCAAAAAAAATATAAAAAGTATTTCAGGGAAAAAAGTATTTAAATAAAGTATACAAAAGAAAAACAGTGAAAATAAAGCATTATACTTTTAAAAAAGTATAAAGTGGCAATACTGCACTCAGACAGCCTTCAAATAAGTACAAAAAGTTTCAAAATCATCAAAGGAGGCTGGTTTTAAAAAGGAACCTGGGCCATCATAAGATACATCTCTGATAAAAATTTTGTAAAGCTGCGGTCAATATGTTTTGAGACATGGCGGTAACATCGCCAGGGTTGACGCCACTCAGACGGCTTTCAAATAAATACATTAAAAGTTCCATAAAAAGGTAAAAATTATCAGAAGACACTGGTTTTAAATAAGAACTTGATCCATCATAAAATGCATCTCTGACAAAAATTTGGTAAAGCTGCAATATTTTCTTAAGAGATCGCGGTAACCTTGTCTGGGTTGACGCCACTCAGACGACCTTCAAATAAATACTTTAAAAGTTTCATGAAAAGTTTAAAAACAACTTGAACAGGCTGATTTTCCGACAGAAAATCAAATGTGTCCTCGTGCGCCCTTGCTATTGTCACCCTTATTCTTACAAATAGGCATACCAATTCCAATGATCTAAAGATATGGTGAAACACAACATTTCAATCTCTGTAAGTCAAATAGGTCAAGGTCACCCATCTGCAATCCCAAGCAAGTTCTTATATAAATTTTAACTTTCCACGTCAAATCTTTCTTGAGTTATCACATCCACGTTGATTTTTGACGAAATGCCCACGTGACCTTGAAAAATAGGTCAAGGTCATACATCTGCAGTCACAAGCACGGTCTTACAAAAGTCTTGGTTGAGAGGACCGGTTTAAAACCACCAGTTGCCTTTTAAGGGTGACTGCCTGTCTCAAGTCAGGAGTGAAATTTGTTTCTCCACATTGGTATTGGAAGAAAAATGTTGATGCTTTGGCAAGTCTGGAATCTCTTTGCTGTCATTGTTGGGTTTGGAATTAATGAATATGGATCATGTTTTTTTGTACTTTTACATAGAAACACAATCACACAAAATGTGAACCTCTTTAAGACAAACCTTTCTCTAGTACATCTGCAATGATTTTTTAAAACGTAGCTGTGTGACCTTGAAAATAGGTGAAGGTCACCCATTTACAATCCCAACCTAGTTCATATTATGGTACATAATCATACAAAATTTCAACCTCCTAAGTCAAATCCTTGCAGAGTAGTTGCGTCTGTGTCAATTTTAGATGACATGCCCATGTCACATTGAAAAATATGTCAAGGTCACCCATCTGCAATCCCAAGCAAGGTTTTATATAGGAACATCTTCAAACAAAAATTTCGACTTCCCAAGTCAAATCTTTCTTGAGTTATCGCAACAATGTGGAGGAGGAGGAGGAGGAGGAGGAGGAGGAGGAGGAGGAGGAGGAGGAGGAGAAGAAGAAGAAGAAGAAGAAGAAGAAGAAGAAGAAGAAGAAGAAGAAGAAGAAGAAGAAGAAGAAGAAGATGTCCCCCGTTGCATGGGGAGACATAAGAAAAAGATGCTGGTTTTCAATAGGAACTTGGTCCATTATAAGGTGCTTCTGAGACAAAAATATGGTACAGCTACTGTGAATACTTTTTGAGATATCGTGGTAACATTGACCACATGGACTGACTAATGGACAGATGGATAGACAGATGACCCAGGGGATCACATTACCCTTCGGCACTTTATGTGCGGAGGGTAAAAAGTAGTTTGACAGTACTGTAAAGCTATATACTGCATGTTTACATAACTGATTGCTCCATCAGCTACTGCAATTGCTTACCTGTAAGAAAAACAAAACTTATTGTCAGCCGCTACCTTTTCACCTGCAAAAAAATCAAACATGATTTGCCATATTACGTAAATTCATAAGTGCCTGGAAACCAGCTTTTTGAAGATTGAACACCTATCAAGGTCATGACCAAGGTCAAGGTTAAAGAGAATTTTGAGGATAATACTAAATGTACCAGTTGTTTTACATCTATACCACATACATGTATAAAAACAGGAAAAAAAAAACAAAATAGTGTCAAACTTTTAGTTATCAAATAGAACAATTAACAGATGAAGGTCATGTGAAGTTCAAGGTCGCTTTAGGGTCACAGTATGGATTTTTTTTTCTTTTTTTGGTTTGCGTTATCTTTTTGGAAGTAAGAGATCACCCAATTATTAATCTGATAGATTATTTTGAAACATATTGTCAGTGTGTGGTGAGAAAAAAAAAAGCAAATATGGGCATAGGGGGAAGGTTAAATGAATAACCAACAATATTTTAGAATGCTCAAAGGTGACAAGATGTCACCCAGCATTTTCTGACTTTGTGTGACCCAGTAGTCATAAATCAAGCATAAAAAAAACTATAAACAATAATGTCAGGTGAACCCAAACTTCTGCCCGACTGTGTTTACATGAACCTCTCAATGGTGTTCTATAGGAACGACCAGTTCTGTGGCTGGTTACGGTGCCACAAAAAAAAAAAAAAAATGAAAATAAAATAAAAATAAAATTATCATTTAATCAAGCTTTTATACCACCACAATGAACAGAAACACTGGTTCTACCTGACAACACAATATTTTATCATTAGACTCTAGTGGACCTATATTTTGTTTTGAATGACTACATGTATATTAGGCATGCATGCTTTAGGCAGGGGCAGTCACACTTGCCCTACATAACAAGAAATGAGACAAGAACTTTGATCCTCATAATTGTATTTGTGTCTTTTTGTCCAGAACCACTTCCTAGTAGGTCATATGTGCTATCTTACTTGTAAAACAAGAGGACTGTGACAGTCCTGTGCTCAGCTGTCCTTACATGCACAGACTGAAGTGGTCCTGTGAACTATATGATATCAAGGTCACCTCTGTTTCAGACCATGATCACTGTTGCATATCCGGGCGGGCCCCATGCAGATTGTCAAAAAATATTTGACAGCACCACCTGAACAAATTCAGGTCTGGGGGTCCCCAGAAGTGTCCCTATGCAATTTTCAAGCAATTGGCTGGCAGGTTTCCCACAAGATTTTTTAACATTTTGCCAAAAAAAAAAAAAAAAAAAAAAAAAAAAAAAAAAAAAAAACCCTTTATAAATCTAAAATTCACTGGACGGTGACCATTTGAACAAACCTTATAGACACCCACCCAGGGCACATCCCCACCAAGTTTTAAGTGAATCTGCTTGATGGTTTTGGAGAACTCAAAAATTTGAATTTCCATTGCAATCCCTATTCACTTATGTAGTAACCAACAGGAATGCATGCATTAACCGACCAACACCAGAATTAAAAAATTTGTAAAAAAAACAGGAATCAATTTAAGTATCTTCACCTAATGAACAAACTTGTTTACTCCTCTTACAAGCTACATTTTCACCAAATTTCAGAATAATCTAAGTGACAGTGTTGTAGAAGAAGTCGAAAATGACCTCAATGCAAACAAACTAAAAAAAAAAAAAAAATGTGAACTACAGAAAAATCACAGCGCCATATGTTGGAAATATTAAGGTCTTGGGGTCCCTAGACGTGTCCCTATGCAATTTTGAAGCAATTGGTTGGGCAGTTTTGGAGAAGATTTTGAAAGATTTGGCAAAAAAAAAAAAAAAAAATACAACCAAACTGATCCTGTTCTCAGGTGACCAGTGTGCTTTGGATGAGTGTTTATTACTGACTAACCCTGACCTAAGATCAACATCTGTCAAAGTCTTTTCCTCATGCTACTAGCTACATTAAATTGATAAGAAACTTTTTTTTTTTTTTGATTTGTTGCTTTTTGCTGTATTCATGGAGAATATCTGGCATCTGAATCTCCAGGCAATCATAACCCCAAATCAGAAGTGAACTGTGCCACAGTCAATGATCCATCATTTGACCTCCTGGCATAAAATATTTACCATTTAAAAAATAAGCAGGATAGTCACTTACCTGCATCATGGAGTCTTTACAAATAAATTACAGGCCAGTGTGAACATCCCGTGCCCAGCTGGCCTTTAAGAAGCTTGTTCACAAAAACCACAGACCTGTGTTGAGCTTTAGCTGAGTGCATATGACATTTAAAAGTATTTCTACAATTTGCTGAAAGAAAAACTCATTAAAAATATAAGTTTTACCGGAGTATGAGAAATTGATGAATATTTAAAGACAACTTTAAAAAGAACCTTGCTACTTGGTGCAGAAAATACATGAAATTGTTTGACCCTTTCACAAGGAACATATCCAGCAAGTTTCAGATTAATGTGAGTGACAGTTCTGGAAAGTCGAAAAAAAAGAAAACACACAAAATAAAAAAATAAAAAAATAAAAAAATTGAAAAAAAAACCTGTAGCACCACCTGGTGAACAAATTAAGAAATGTGAGTCCCTAGGAGTGTTCCTGTGTGATATCAAAGCAATTGGGTGAGCGGTTTCAGAGAAGATTTTTTTAGATTTACCGGCAACTGGCAGTCTAATTACATGCTTATCACCACCATATCTCCAGAATGCTCCAATGTATTTTGCTCAAATTTGGCAGTATGCTTGTCTAGCATGCCAAGATGAACTGATTAGATTTTGGTGTCACCATGACGTAATTTGAGCAATTGGTAGCATTTTTTCCTAGTGGACCCTTTAGTCAACACTTTGCATTGAAGGCATGTCTAGTTTATTAATTTTTTGTTCTTTTGGGGGGCTAATCTTAAAAAGATCTTCTTTGAAACTGCTCACCTAATTGCTTTGATATCACACAGGAATACTCCGAGGGACTCCCATATCTGAATTTGTTCATCAAGTGGTGCTGCGATTTTTTGTGTGTTTTCACTCTTTTTTACTTCTATAGAACTGTCACTCAAATTAAGCTAAAACTTTGTGGATACGTTCCTTGTGAAAGAGTCAAACATAGTTGTTCACTAGGTGGCACTGCTGTGGATTTCTGATTTTAAGATTTTTCAACTCTGGTACTTATCCGTAAATGCACCTTTCCTATTGATTACTATGTACGTCATTGGGCATTCTAATGCTAATTCACATTTTAATGAATATTTGGGTAGTTACATCACCACCTATCCAATTTACATTTGATTACACCCCCACACGCCACCGGGGATGGGTATGATGAATTAAGAACTGGAGGGATCAGAATAAAAATTGTCTAGTTTCAGCGATATAGTACTGAACTGTTATAAAAATTGTTTGATGCATCGGATATCGCCTCCTATAAAGCAGACCAAGTTCTGTGTTACCCCAGGGGGAAGAAAATTTTACTTGGGAGGCAACATTGGATAGTTCTTTGTCATGCTAGCTATAAAAAAGTACTGAAGTTTAAATGCAAGGATAACAATGAGCGGGGAAAAGAATTTGTTTAATGTTTATTCCAAGTCTGTTAAGTTTAAGGTTATGCAATTTTAGGTAAACTAGAATAAACATATTGCATTCTAGATCCACTACTTGCATGTAAATGGAATTCTGCCACTTCAGATCTTTGATTACATTAGGACACCGTTCCTATCTACATGTACAAGCAGGTCCGCGCCAAGACTGTGTTGATGCTGTAGCTTTATCTGCACGGATCGGTGCCCAAGGTGTGCTAAATGCATGAAACCTTGATAAGGCACTTTAAGCTCTTTCAAGTTTATACAATCACTGTCTGCTTGGTTGCCTGAGAAGAAGACTCTGTTTTTTTTGTTTTTGTTTTTTTTTTTTTTTTTTTAATTATGTTGTGATGTTTATGTACAGATAAATTTCCCTGGAGGTAGAAAGCCTGCTTCACAGACAACCTGCTTAGAAGACCAAGCGCCCTGGACTGGTGACTGGGTCTAGTAGCCAGATAAGAATGGCATGAGTCAGCTAAGGAGGCAAACTCAGTCACTGTCTGCTATAGAAATATCCCAACTAATGTTTGGCAATAGTAATAGCCCAAAAGTAAAAGCGTCATTTTTAAGGAAAAACTAAGCAAGCCACTGCTTGTACTTCCTGACACAGTAATGACGGGCTTTAACATTTACACTGTAATGCAGGTACTTCGCCGGCTGAATGACTTTGCAGGCAGGCAACTTGAATATGACTCGTTCTGGTCGAGCATCACTGTGGAATTGCCTATCCCTTGCTATAAACAAGGAGGCTACACTTCCTTGCCATAAAGAAACCAACATCTTGAGATATACAATGCAGTTTAAAATAAATGTTGTTTTCAGTTTGCATCTGTTGTTGCCTCTGTAGATAGACTGTGGCTCCTCCAGAATCTTTTTCCCCGTTAAAGTAGAGCATAGAAGTATTAAATTAATGGTAATACCTCCATGAGCAGAGCGATGCCACCCTGCCCCCTAACTCGGGGATACTATGGGTACGCATGATCGTTCCAGTTTAGTTGGGAGAAAGGGGGTCAATTTGGAGCAACTTCGTGGTGGGGAAATTTATAATTTAGGGTTTTTTTTCCCAAGTAATCTCAGCGTAGTTGTCTGATAAGGTCTCAAATTAAAAACATCCGCGAAATTGTTTTTGATCAGTTGGTTTGTCCATAACCTTCAGGAACATTTTCCGGTGTCAGAATATGTCGGTTATCTGAGTGTCATTATAATGAGGTTTCAGTGCAATAAGTAGTGACATACCTTTATAGAACTGCCCTGTGTCCAATTTTTTTTATGGAGATCCTCCCAATAAGTATCTTTTACAATCAGGTGGTAGTCAATTTTTAAAAACAATCAAACTAATGTCTGAATTGGCATGCATGTACCATCCATGGTCAATCATGAAGACGATCAAAGCTATTCAAGTACAAAGGACAAGGTAATTTGGCTGCTTTGTGTATCTGTTTTATGCCGCGAATTTGTGAAGTCATTCATATCGTCACAAACGTAAACTGTTGCGATCTTCCTTGCGATGTACATGAAAATGAAAATGTTATTGTACTTGTAGCAATATACTTTTTTAAATTATCATGTTGAAATTGAAAGAAGCAAGTTAATATTTTTATGAGCCAAAGATTTATATTTGAATAAGTATTATAAGTAAGTAATAAACAAAAACCCATTTCCTTGAAGTCAAGCCCAATCTATATGGGTGACGCAAAATCTCCATGCGAAGGAGATGTTGAAATAATATGTTTATAAACACTGGGATTATATTGATTTTGTCAAAACAAGTGTATTTTATGTCACTTTGAATGTGGACTTTGACAAAGGAACGTAATAAGTACAGATGCAAAAGGTTTTTCCAATTTCAAAGTTCTCTCTCCTTCCCATTCTGGGCTCCTTGGCGTGACATATTGTCCATCTTGCTGTGTTAACCAATTGCTCCTATGGCGCTCTACGCTCAAAAAAAAGGAAAAGTGGTCTGTTCATGAAAACAAAGTTTCTTTCTGCGCAGTTAATATAAATTTTTCTTTTGACACTTGAGATGATACAACATGTGTGGTGGTTACACCCCCCCCCCCCTGCCCCCACTAAATTAAGAAATATGAATGTATGAATCAATCAATCAGTAAGCCCAGTGCAGTACACGACTTGATTGCTGTCTAATTGAGCTAATTTCCTTATCTCGAGTACTTCATGACTGCCATACCCACAGCTATTTTGCGATACCCGTTTCATGGTTATTGCCGAGATGCAACCTGGTGGACCAAAGTGTTGCTGCCCCCAATGCTCCATGCGTGCCCACAGCCCCGGGATAATGAAATTCTGCTGACCACACTGACCAGCTGCCAATAGTGCCTGGGGCTAATTTCAGTGACCATTTGCACGCCAACATGCAAAGAAAGCATAGTATTACGAAAATCATGAATATATAATATATATTTAGCATGATGGCAAATTTGGACTTTCCTTTGTCACCAGACTTCACTCTAAACTCGAAACTGCCATGAGTGGAAAAGTACATTATACTTTCGAGAGGGGTTGCCGTGAAATAAATTTAACATATGTACCTATATACCGGTCTGGCGGGACATGTGATGGTTCATGTCATCAGTGCTTCAATTGGAATTTGAACAATTTTGGATGCAGGACCATCAAATCTGCTTCATTGATACTGAAAAGGTACTTTTTTTTTTTTTTTTTTTTTTTGTGGTAGTTAGTCGTGATCGCCCAGATTGAAGTGAGTTGCATTTTGAGATCCTTTTAAATACATAGTAATGAGGGCTGGAGGAAAAATATTCAACGGTTCTTCTGAATGCCAACAGTGCAAAAACAAAAACTCACATGAACATGAACATGTATGCAGCCTTAGAGACTGGATATATACAACCATGGGGTCCAAAAAAATTCCAGAAGTCCATATTCTTCAACTTTAACCCAATGTCGGGGGGGGGGGGGGGGCTTGTTTCGTTATCCAAATTACCAGCCAGGAATCACTGGTGCCTTAAGCCAACTGCTGGTGTTTGTTTGATTTGGCTAAAATATTGTAAAAACGGCTATTGCATTTTAATGTAAATTCATAAGAGCATGGTCACAATCTGCAGCACTTGCAGTCTTATTTCCTGGTTTGGCTTCAAATTTTGAAGGTGTACATGCATCCCAGCTAGCCCAGCTTATCTCTTTTGAGTGCGTATCGATGAACATGCAGATCTAACGTTAGAACAATCTGGTCTGATTTTACTGAAAAGTACAGGGAATGTTTACAGTTTTGCATAGACCCATGGACCTGGTGATAACAGAGCACAATACGTGGGGGCATCTTGTAGCTAGGAAACGTCTGCATCATGGTTCCTAAATTGTTCTCAAATTTAGCTCCTTTCCGAAATAAACACACGAGTCAAATCAATTATTAGCACTGTATTTCTTTCAACAATTAACATATAAATTATTCCATTCACATTCAATAGTTACTCTTCTCTCGAATGTACAGCAAAATGAAATCGACTTGGGTGTGACATTTACTTCCCCGGGAGCTACACGCAGGCCTAATATATGTATAGAAATAATAATTATGTGGCAAACGGAAAAAGACATACTCAAATAAGCCTATATTTACATGTGGGCATCTATAGACAGATACTAGCCACTATCTTTCTTTTTTTGGGGGGGGGGGGGGCTTGGTGAGATGTGCTGTGGGGGGGGGGTACATTTCCAGTTGGATAATTAATAAGTTTTTTGAAGACTGAAATATAGTATGTACACTGTATATGAAAGGCTTGTCCTGCTGGTCTTTCCAGTGTGCCCGCGGGTTAGGCGGTACCCGCGAGCACATGGAACTCCTGGGTGAGCGTGAGTCTGCCTGCGAGCAGGGTTGCGGGTATATCAGAAAACAACTGCGCACAACCCAGGAGTGCGAGCCTGAGCAAGGTGTGAGCAAAGTGCGGGCAGTTTGCGAGTGCGCGCAAATTTTGATTAAGTTACTTTCAATCGCTACTGTAGCTTCTGTGTAGAACGATAAAGTTCATAAGACATCTGAGGAGAAAATATTTTGCCGATGCTACTAATTGCCGAAGGTGATTACTTCAGCAAAAAGTTTTCTCCAAGGATGTCTAATAAACTTTATCATTCTACAAAGAAGCTATGTTACATTTTCATTCCCATGTACCTCATAATTTGTTGTGGAAAGTTGCCAAAATACAAGAAAAGACGTACATTCCCAACTCAACTTGGTCAAGTGCACAGCACACGCAGCAGCACGTATGAATATACATGTATCTAATCCTGCCTTACAGTTATTCAGTCCTTAGCAACAAGGTAAACAAACTGGTACGTTTAATGTTGCAATTGTAAGTGACAACAATATTCTAATATTTACCACAAATTCATATTAATCTTTAAGAAAATAGTGAAATATAAATTACAGACTGTCATGTCATGATGCCTAACTAATGGAAAACAAAAAAAAAACACAATAAAACAAACTAGCCCCATGAGTATGGATCCAAGAGGAGACTTATGAGTGATGCATCAAAATAGTACCCACACATGCCTAATAATTTTTACCAGACATAGACTTGGGAGGTATGTAAAACGCACAAGCACAACATAATAAATAGCTTAATTGGGAAAACAGTAAAACCTCCACTACCGAACCCCTCCGACTAGTGAACACCTCTCACTTCTGAACACTTTTTTTCAGTCCCAAATGTTTACATGTTATTTAATAGGCACCTTGGTGTTCTTGGATGTTCATAACCTCTCACTACCGAACACCTTTCACTTATGAACATCGAACACTTTTTTTCAGTCCCAAAGCCACAAATGTACCTCCCACTATCGAACATATTGTTAAAAACTCGTCTCTCAGTTTTCACTTGTAAATCGCAACAATCACAATGGCTTGTTTGTACGCAATGTAAACGCTCAGAAGATCGCTGTTCTGCTGGATTAAATAAAAGCGTCCATACAAGAGGTTGGCTAGATGGTAAAAGCTCTTTATTGCTTACATACACATGGCTATGTAGCCAAGGGTACTGTCAATCAAAAGGTAATTAAGGTGTTACTCCACAAACAACGATTAACGCCAGACTCTCTTAATTCCCCAGTCCACCAAGTAGCAAAACATCATTAAATGGGACAGGGTAAACAACAGCGAGTCAAAAGTCATTAAGCAGTTGCTAAAATTCTCATCTTCTACAGATAAACCACACGCCGCTTCAGAGGTGTTGTAACACCCAGACTTAAGATGCCAGCAAGTCTAGAAATCACATCTTACATGTTTACTTCTAGCCGCTAAGAAATGGATAATTCATTTACCAAAACACTTGCTGTGCAGCCTCGGGAGAAGCTCATTAACAATATTATTTGTGGAATCAACATTGCTTGACTAATTGACCACAACTTGTGTACCACAATATCCGCTGTGTTTAAGAGTTTACTGGCTCCCTAATTTACGTCCTGGAAACTGTTAACCCTTAGGTGATTTCACTCATAATTTCTTTCATGAATAATATTCAATTTCTATAGAATTTACTTCAAATCTTTACATACGTCCACCCAATTTAGTTTTGATACATCAATATGAATCAAAACTATTGTAATGAGAGTCTATATAATGTAAGTTTATACTAAACAAATAACAGAACCTAACATGTGCTGAATTACACATATCGTAACGAAAAAAAGGAAAATAAACGCAAATTTAATAATGCATCTGACGATCTCGTAGCATTATAGAGAAAGCTCGCCAGTATATTTTTGAATATAGAATATACAAACTACATAAGCACGAAATACTTTTGACAGTGCCAAAAAAAGGAGAACAATTTTGAAAATAACTCAATACAACTATCTGGCAACAATTCATCATCAAAAACAAGGCCCGCAAGTATATTCCTTTGGAAATATGTTACACCAACTGTACCATAACGTCTGGTAGGACGCAAGTCTACCCAATGAACAACACTGTATAGAAAGTATGACCTGGGGCCAGAGGTTGCAAGCACATATTACATGTAGCCCACCGTTGGGGTATCAAATTCAGCAGATACCCGTACATAACCAATTCAGTCAGGACAGACAGACTGCTTATTAAAAATGTTAAACATATACACTAAGTATCCAAACATCACATTGCTTAGTCTGATTTGGTCACAGTATTGCTCGAGTTATGCAATTAAAACTGATCTGACAAATTCTGACAATTTAAATAATAAACAACTGGTGTCATGGGATTAACAATAGGTGTAGCAAGGGTATAATTTTCTAATCTATGGTGCCAATTAATGTTTTTGCGGCACTTCTGTTAGGATTAGTTAGTTGCACTACAGGAATAATTGTTATAAGATTTCAATGTTTAACACAAAATAGCAATTAATACCAGCGGTATTTGTTTTGACATTCAATACAAAGCAATAATCATCCTAGTAGTTTGCACTTCGGGTGCATCCTAGTACTTAGCACGATCATACCCACACTTTAAAGTAAAACAATCATCATTAATCATGAGCATCAACACTCGGGCAACTTTAGGGTAAAATGCAAATAGAATGACTGAGGAATAATATATAAACATAACCATAACACTTACGGATCGGATGTCACCCGTTGGCTTTTCATAACCATGTTAACGAGGTAAGCAGAATCCTTGTCCATATAATGTATATATATTCCCACTGCATCAAAACCCCTTTAGTCTTATTTACATTAATGAAGTATATTATAATAAATCCCTGCTAGCCTGAGGATAAGGTATTCCTTTCCCAAGCACACAGGACTGTAAGGTGCATCCCAATCAAAGCACCAAAGTTTCCTTAAGTTAATCATGTATATATAGTATAGAGTGTACACACATTCCAAAAGATGCACTCAGAACCTTTCGGCCAGCATAGTCAGCTGCCATATTGGAAGACTCAACCCTCCATCTGGGCTTTCAGGGGGGCTGGGTGAATCCAAACAGGCACAAGGTAACTGTGAGGCATATATGTATTACAGTGCGCAACTAAAGCAAATTAATTCAATTTAATACTAGTAGTTATATACTCTTGTATATATGATAACAATGCACAAGTGTTATGTACGTATAACAAAGCATAGATGTAAGACACCAGCATAAAAGTGCCTCAGACCAGAGTATGAGAACTCAGGTATTCACAGCTATGATAGTGTTAAACAGTGCTGTAAACTTCATAAACCTGCATTCTTTTGAGATTAACTCGTGCAGTTTCAATGTTACTATGAGAGCATAGTGTTACATTTCCTTGATACAGACATACCAAAATTATCCAACCTTATTCACACAATAATGCAGGGTCCTGCATCTGACCGTTTACAATGCTGAATTGTACACTCTTGTTTTAACAGGTTTTCAGTTACCCATTAGTGACTGTGTTGA
Organism: Hermodice carunculata; assembly: GCA_964020975.1. Lineage (NCBI taxonomy): Eukaryota > Metazoa > Annelida > Polychaeta > Eunicida > Amphinomidae > Hermodice > Hermodice carunculata. The sequence goes on from OZ026621.1 coordinate 34,271,601, forward strand.
CACATAAGATATTACACGTTGACAATAATGAACTCTCAGTTAATACACTTAGAATTCTAGTGAGACCAGGGAAGACATTACCAGCATTAACCAACGAGACAGCATTCCAGGGCCCTGGTGTGCCATCACCCACTCAGGGTTGTCCCCAACCCCATGTGGCGACTCCCCTAAGTGAGCTGTGGTATTGCTTCAGGGTTGCCTCCCCTCAGGCCCAAATTAGGAGTTAACTCTACTCAAGACTGGAAGGCTGGGGATCAAAGAAAGGTAGAGATTGAGTATTAGGGTCCCCAGTGGCATTTGAATTAGTGTTTATTCTTGATAGGTGGGAAAAGGATGGGTAAATATAAGAGGAATGTAGTGGCAAAGCTGGTCGTGTAGAAGAGGAGGAGGAGGGTTCATTATTTATTGTTGGAGCCTCTCCCGATCGAACTTTTAAGGGCAGTAGGCAAGTTACAAGGTAATCCCATTTCTTCCAAATTACCACCCCAGTGATCACTGCCACTACAATTAAGATCAATAAAACGAAGAGAATGCCAAGAGATTCTACTACCATGACGTGTCCAATCAAATGTAGAGGAAGGGAGGGGTAATGGCTGTAAGTTTGTTTGAACAAAAGGGTTTCGATTGTCAAAATGAGGTTGATCTAAAAGCCCGATAGCTTGTTCAGCGGGGATGATTTCAGTGATATTCAAGATTTTAGTTGTCAACATTTGCAAGGCCTTGACTGATATGTGTCCCACACGTTCAATGAGACCTGTTAGAGTGACCCCTTTCCCCATGACTACACATCCAGAAGGTACCGTCATAAGGTATGTACCTGGATTTATAGCCTGTCGTTTCCCCCGGTGACCTTCACACCTAGTTTCAAAGGTTTCCCCCCAGGTAACAACAACGTACTCCCCATAACTAATTTCAGTAACCATCTACCAATGGTAATTTTACACGGTAAATGAGAGTATCTTTTCCCCACACAGGATATACATGTGGTCGTTGATAATACCATTGGATTGGCTCAATCGGGTAGGCAGTTGAAGTAGTAGCCATTTGTAACACATCTCATAATTGAGAGGGACTAAGGTTATCCTCTGTCAGCCTTCCCAGTTCTAGTGAAGCTTTCTGCTGGGCATAAGTATGCAGTAAGTTTAAATAAGAGCTTGTAATTTGTGCTAGTGTGGAAACAATCCTCTCAAAATAAAATGCTCTTTCCAAGCGATAAACCTCCCGTTGCGTAGTATTTATAGCAGCTATCGCCTGGTTTAATGTGGGAACCAGTTTACCAGAAATAAAATCAGTCACCTGAGAAATTTTGTGCTGGTTCCATGCCACAATGCCTTGCGTTCTGTTCAAAACTGTGGTAAGCTTGTTTACTTGATGCACTACATCCCGTTGTAGGAGTTGAGATTGGGAAATGGCACGTCGGCATTCAGCTATACTATCATCTGTCGCCAAGCCAAATAAGGTATGTCCTATCTGTCCCAGTATATTGAACCACCCTCGCGGAAAGCGTCGCATCTGGGACTTCGGTGGTAGGACAAGACCTTGTGCCAGAGAAGATCTGAGATATTTTAAACGGCATGTCCAAGAAGCACTTTGTGGCTTGGCAATAATGTCATTGTCTACTGCCCTTTTGGCCTGTGCCATGACATGATTAATGTTTCGGGCAAGCCCTGGATCTAGTTCCGGATTATCAATAACAACCAGTACTGTCCATTCTGCGGACTGGACACGGAGTTGGTGAGCTCTTGTCACAAGTAATCCATCTGGCAAGGGTTTAACATTAGCATGTGACAGTTGTACTCCCCAAAGTATTAAAAACACATAAAGGCTGCCAACTCTATTGCCGCTAAACGTTGCTGCTTTTGATCCTCAGTATTCAGAGGACATTCTGTGGCTCGTCTTTTTACGGGTATTGATGGAGGTGGCGATGAAGGTGGTGAGGGCTCAGTTGTGCCATAATCTGACATTCGCCCCTTAGATCTTGTGAAATACCGATGAGTCAGCTCAGGGTGTATTATTGGAGGCTCATGTTTACTGTGTGCTTCGCTATTATTGGTTGGAGGAACGCCACTGCCATTAGCTGCGGTTTGGCCATTGCCTAATATGGCAGGGGCTGACGGCTTGGAGATATCCACGTCCATATCAGTTTCCTCCCTCTGGTCTAGGCCTTGGCTTGAGCCTTCGGCAGACCTGTGAGTTGGCCTGGAAACTCCTATATTTGGGGAACATGCATCCCCTTTTGGAGCGATCTGAAGTTGACACCCTGCCGTGGATTACGGTGCGGTCTGGTTGCCACCTCATCCCAAGCCATATTAGGGTCCACCAACAATAGTTTTCTACGGTTCACAGAACGAACCTTCCCAGTTCTTTGATGCTGAATCCAACAAACGGGTCCTCTGACTCTAATTACTTCAAATGTGGGTCCCACCCTGAGGTAAATGTCAGTCGCTCTTGGGCCTTGACATCTACTGTATCTCCTGGTTTCAACTCTCCTGCATTTGCACGCCTATTCAGACGTTCACGATTATGCTTTCGAGAGTCGGCCAGATGCTGTCGAGCCAAAATAAGAGCTTCAGACAGATCACTTAAACGACCTGTGACAGTGTGATCCCTCATTGGGGTGTTCAGGCATTTGGTAAGTGGTAGACGCCCCCTTCTTCCATACAATAAATAGAAAGGCGTGAACCCTGTGGAATCATTAACGCTGTTCCTATGGGCACATAGGGCATTGGCGAGTTTGTTTTGCAAGTCCCTGGCCTGGTTATTTACCAGTTTTGTTATTATTTCTTTGAGCGTTCGATTAAGTCTCTCAACCTTCCCATTAGTTTCTGGGTGGTATGGGGTCGTTTGTGTATGTTCAATGCCATGGTCTTTTAGGAATTGCCGGAATTGGCCTGAGGAGAACTCCAAACCACGATCGGTTATGGCAACTTCAGGAGCGCCATGTCGAGGTATGAATTCTTGAGCAAGAGCATTTTCTACTACAGAAGAACTTTTGTTTGGTATGGGATAGGCTTCTGCCCATCCGGACAGATGATCCACCACTGTTACTGCATAGCGGTTCCCTTGATCACTTGTCATAAACGGACCAATGAGGTCGATGCCAACCACCTGCATACAGTAGGCAGGAAGGGGCATCTCACTTATGGCCGGGCGCTCAGTTCTTTTTTGATTTACCGCACATACCAAACAAAGTCTTAGTCTTTGTAAGACTTCTTGCCTCATACCTGGCCAGACATACGCTTCTCGAATTCGGTTTAAGGTTTAAGAGAGAGCCATGTGACCAACATCTTGATGACACCTGTCAATTACCTTGTCACGAAATGCCTTGGGTAATATCAACCTAGGGTGCCATGGACAAGCTGGAGTTGGTCGCCTATTTGAATACAATAGACCATCATGTACTTCATAATCTGATTCTAGAGTACCCGCCTCTGCAAACAGAAGAGGGAATTCTTCTTTCTGTGCCCTTTTGATGGTCTCTGCATCCAATAGGTCCGCCTCAAGGGGAATGCGTTCTCTACATGCCTCACCCATGATGGCATCTGGGTCAACCCAGTCAACAGTGTCTAGCACTGCCACATCCACTGGCGCAGGCAAACGTGACATTAGATCGGCCCTCACATTACAAGCTCCTTGTACATATTGGATTTTCGCACCAAATTCTGCAAGGAAAACCCCCCATCGCTGTATTTTTGTATTGCGCATAGCCTTAGTAAATAGGGAGTGCAAAGGTTTATGGTCTGTGTACATTACAAAATCAGCACCATAGAGGTAGGCTCGTAATTTGTCTATACAGTGTACTACTGCATAGGCCTCTTTTTCTATGGTCAACCATTTCCTTTGAGTCGCGGAGAGTTGATGGGAGACATATTGTATCACCCTTTCCACCCCAACATCATCATCCTGCACTAAAATACCCCCCACACAGGTGTCGCTAGTGTCTGTGTATAATTTATAACCCTTGTCAGTCTGGGGGTATGCCATGACTTCCCGCAACATAAGCAACTCCTTTAGGTTTTCAAAGGACTGTTGTTGCTCAGAACCCCATATGAAGGGCTGATATTTCCGTGTCAGCTTCACTAGGGGTTCAGACACTCGTGCATAACCAGGTATAGTTTTCGAGTAATAATTTGCCATCCCCATAAAGGAGCGTACCTGCTGCAAGTTCTTAGGGGGTGGCATTTCAACAATAGCTCGCACCCTCTCCGGATCACTGCGGATACCACCAGGGGCAATGATGTATCCCAGTAATTGGACTTCTTCCATGCCAAAGTGGCACTTGGAAGCCTTCAATTTTAGTTTAGCCGCTCGCACCCTGTCAAATAAGGCCTGTGGGTCTCTGATATGGGCCCTCTGGTGACTCTGATCCTATAATTAAATCGTCAATAAAAACCCAAACACACTTACCTCATAGGTCTGACAAGGCCATTTCCATTGTCCTTTGAAAAATGCTGGGCATGTTGGCCAAACCGAAACTGCCAACAGTAAAATTGAACAGACCACGGTGACAGATGAACGCAATCTTATCTTGGTCTCCTTTAGCCACAGGGATCTGATTGTATGCGGCTTTTAGGCCGCACACACTATATATAGACTTACCTCCAAGTTGGTCAAATATGTCTTGAATGAGCGGTAATGGATACCTATCTTTTACAGTCACCTCATTCAATTTGCGGTAGTCTACACAGAACCGGGTAGTTCCATCCTTTTTTGGGACCAAGCAGACTGGGGACGCCCATGGTGAGTTGCTAGGAACAATGACTCCATCCTGCAGCATTTGGTCTACACACTCATCTACTATTTTCCTTTTTGCAAGGGGGCTCTATATGGGCGTTGGCGTACAGGTGGGTGATCCCCAGTGTTAATGGTCACCTCTACTAGGGGACATTGGCCAAAAGGGTCCCCTTCTTCAAAGAAAATATCCCCATTTTTGGCAATCACTTCATCAAAGTTTGAACAGCCATTACCTAACAAGTTAGCCTCAGTTTGAACACCATGCAGGGTCTGTGTAGGACTGTTTGAATCTATTGTGGGCAACCCATTGTATGGCTGTACTGCTAGTGGTCTTCCCTGCCACCATAACAATTGTCCAGCGTAATCTACAACCACTCTATTGGCAGCTAAAGCATCATCGCCAATGATACATTGGTGTTTGATGCCATCTACAACCAATACTGCCAAATTCCCTAGCCCCTTGAAATGGATCTCAGTTTTACCATTTACCTTAATTGGGGCTCCTGAAACAGTGAACAATGCAGTTGCAGGTTTCAATAATCTAACTCTACCACTATCTCTACAGATCTGCTTGTATACAACATTGTGCAGGAGTGAAACGATAGCTCCAGTGTCTATAAGACAAGTTATACTCACATTTCCAACTCTTACAGACAAGCCCAGTCTGGAACACGCGTGATCAACTCCTGCCGACTCTAGTTTTCCAAAGAGGTGTCCGCGCTTGGTCTCGCTGCGTCTACTCTGGGTCTTGGCGGGCGTTGTGGGCATCCAGCCTGATTATGGTTCCCTCCACATATGAAATATTCCACGGGTCTGGGATTTCGGAACTGTCCTTGCCTTGCCGCTCTGGGCCGTGCATCATTAGGTTTGGACTGTCCTCCATACCGTTTTTCTCCTGGTATCCTGGAGTCTATACTAGTGAGACGGGCAGCCATCTTTTCTTGCCCTTTTTGAATTTTGGCAAGAGTACTAGTAAGGTCGTTACTGTCCTTGCTTGGGGTAGGCATGTTTACCTTTAAGTTAGCTACCTCCATAGGTTTCTCAGTGCGTATTTCACGGTTCAAACCATCATACCGTTCGAGACCGGCTTCTATGCGTTCTATATGCTTCATTGCAGCCTCTAGTGTTTGGTCTGTTAGCTCAAGGCTAAGTTTCTTGGCAAGATCAGCAGATCGCAAACCTCTCATATATTGTCTTAACACGATGCGCTCAGCATCTCCCGTGCGCGGGTCTAGATAAGCACGCTGTACAGCTTCTCAGAACCGTCTGTTATTATGAGGCCAAGGTCTCGCTTCCATTTTGTCTCAGCTCTTCAACTGCAACACGCAACTTCTCATTCTCATCCGCTGATAAGAATGTTCTCTCAATGTGGGCTTTTATTCTTGAACATGGTACGTTGACTCCCTCTTCAGGTTGGCTCTCGATAAAACGAAGAAGTTCTCTCCTTAGTGGCCCACAGGTGGCTCGCGTAGCAATAAGCAAGACTCCGGCATTGTCATTTTGTAGCTGTGGCAAAAGTAAGTCAATATCGTACAGAAAGTTCCTGGTCTGTGTACTGATCTCTCCGTCGCATGGAGTTAAACTTTCACTAAGTGCTCTCAGTTTGTCTTTCCGTTGCTGGCTTTGCCACTGTGCAGTTTGTTGTGCATGAAATGCTGTTTGCACATTCTTAAAATCATTATATAGTCCAACTAGGTTGTTGGAGAGGGCTTCCCACTGATCACCTTATATGTTGTGACTTGGTATTTCCACGCATAAAATCACATATAAATCCAACAAAAATATCCTGCAAAAGCTCGCCAATGTAAAAACTTGTCTCTCAGTTTTCACTTGTAAATTGTAACAATCACAATGGCTTGTTTGTACGCAATGTAAACGATCAAAAGATCGCTGTTCTGCTGGATTAAATAAAAGCGTCCATACAAGAGGTTGGCTAGATGGTAAAAGCTCTTTATTGCTTACATACACATGGCTATGTAGCCAAGGGTACTGTCAATCAAAAGGTAATTAAGGTGTTACTCCACAAACAACGATTAACGCCAGACTCTCTTAATTCCCCAGTCCACCAAGTAGCAAAACATCATTAAATGGGACAGGGTAAACAACAGCGAGTCAAAAGTCATTAAGCAGTTGCTAAAATTCTCATCTTCTACAGATAAACCACACGCCGCTTCAGAGGTGTTGTAACACCCAGACTTAAGATGCCAGCAAGTCTAGAAATCACATCTTACATGTTTACTTCTAGCCGCTAAGAAATGGATAATTCATTTACCAAAACACTCGCTGTGCAGCCTCGGGAGAAGCTCATTAACAATATTATTTGTGGAATCAACATTGCTTGACTAATTGACCACAACTTGTGTACCACAATATCCGCTGTGTTTAAGAGTTTACTGGCTCTCTTATTTACGTCCAAACTGTTAACCCTTAGGTGATTTCACTCATAATTTCTTTCATGAATAATATTCAATTTCTATAGAATTTACTTCAAATCTTTACAATATGTGCTGTCACAAACAATAAAACCTGGCACATTTCATGCATGTAAATCACCCTGCTGGGCCAACACAGGAAGGCTGATAAGACATGCCTTTGTTATGCTCTGCTTCTCACCCCGTCTCTCGTTTACAAACAGATCAAACCTTGATTGGTACAATCAAGGAGGCTAGATAGAGATCTATATAGATCTAGCCTCCTTGGTACCATTTATCAACATTGTTGTCTAATCTTCTGTGAAAGAATGCCTGGCTTTGCTCAGAACTGACTTTGGTTGGTATCTCTGCTGACCAATCTGCCATCAAAACGAACAGCCCACTGAGTAAGCTAAGCAGGCAATTGAGAGCCCTGAATGCTGGAATTGTCTCCAAATAAAGTGGAAACTGCATTGTTTTCATAGCATTTTGGTGTGATATTGCATCTTAATTGCTCTCTTGTGTATGTGATCTCACCTAGAGTTAAGCATTGTCTTAATAAGTTGATATGTTTGAGTGAAACTGGTTGTGACTGAAACAATTTGATGTTTTGACAGCAACAAGTGGGACAGTACAGATGTAGCTTTAAATTAGAAACACCAGCATGGAAATGTACTCACCTCAGAGACAGAGGTAGAGGGGCAGAGACTCAAACACAAAGTTAATCTTTCAACACATTACAGTTTGCAGTGGATATTGTTTAATTTTTTCACATATTCCCTGAGAAGCTGTGTATGGAGGAATAAACTCGATTATTCATCCATGGTATGACTGAATTTGTGTTATAAGCATACATCTTGTGCATTTAATGTTATTTGTGTGAAGAATGAATGGATAGTTTTGCTGACATAGATATACACATGATATGCTAAGTTTATAACCCAGCAGCCAAATACCCCAACCTCCGACTACTGAACACCTCTCACTACCGAACACTTTCACTCAGTCCCCAGGGTGTTCGGTAGTGAGAGGTTTCACTGTAATATACTTTAAAGCTTTTGTTGAGCATTTCGTAGGGATGTCACCAGCATGAAAAAAGGATATTCCTCTTACCCTTGACACTTAAATTTATATTAAAATTGGCCATTCAGCACCCAGATGCAAAAAAGTAGGTGAAGCAGGTGCTTCAATGTTTGTGGCTCAATATATAGCTGCCAGAAAACACTTCAAATGAGAAACATTGTATGTAGGTATAATACCTCTAATACTCCTCCTGAGATCCTGTTGTTCAACAGATGGTGTCCACTCTTCATCGGTTTCACTATCGGATTTTTCCACTGCTTGCTTCTTTTTGCGACGACCTCTTTTATCCACCATAAACAAAGGCTTCCTGATGGGAATACCTAGGCGCAAAGGTACATACAAAAAGGCTTGTTCTCTGTTTAAGTATCATTGTTCAGAAATTAACTAAGAAAAGAGGTTTTTTTTTTACTTTTAGTTTCACAAACCTTTGCCTAAATAATTTTGGGTGGTAAGAGTAAGTCAAGTTAAAAACTAGAACAGACTGATTTTCCAACAGAAAATCAAATGTCTCCCGGTGGAACACTTAGGTCTCTGAATAAGCTACAGGTGATAACAAATTACAAATGACCAAGTTTGCTTGAAAATTACAATCCTGTTTCAGCTCTCACCTAGATACATTACTCTAGCAATTTTCATCAAGTTCTTCAAGACTTATTGCAGAGAAACCAATTTCACATAAATGACCCTGTGACCTTGAAAATTAGGTCAAGGTCATCCAAATACAATCCCAACCTAAGTCTTGCCAAGATACACAATCCTACCAAGTTTCATCAAATTCCACAAGTTCTTCAAGACTTATCTAACGGAAACCAATTTCACATAAGTGACCCTGTGACCTTGAGAATTCACTCAAGGTCATCCAAATACAATCCCAACCTAGGTCTTGCCAAGATACACAATCCTACCAAGTTTCATCAAATTCCATCACGTTCTTCATGACTTATCGCACGGAAACCAATTTCACATAAGTGACCCTCTGACCTTGAGAATTTGCTCAAGGTCATCCAAATACAATCCCAACCTAGGTCTTGCCCAGATACATACTCCTACCAAGTTTCATCAAATTCCATCAAGTTCTTCATGACTTATCGAATAGAAACCAATTTCACATAAGTGACCCTGTGACCTTGAAAATTAGGTCAAGGTCATCCAAATACAATCCCAACCTAAGTCTTGCCTAGATACATAATCCTACCAAGTTTCATCAAATTCCATCAAGTTCTTCATGACTTATCGAACGGAAACCAATTTCACATAAGTGACCCTGTGACCTTGAAAATTAGGTCAAGGTCACCAAAATACAATCCCAACCTAGGTCTTGCTTAGATACATAATCCTACCCAGTTTCATCAAATTCTGTCAAGTCCTTCAAGACTTATCGCACGGAAACCAAGTGTTGAAGAACCTGAACAACAACAACAACGACAAGAAGAAGAAGAAGAAGAAGAAGAAGAAGCGGAAGAAACGGGCACTAAAACAATATGTCCCCCGGCTTCCACCGGGAGACATAATAAAAATGAAATGTGTGAATTGATTATAATTTTAGGCTCAAGAATAAAAAGTAGCAGGAAAAATTTACTCCTGACACACTGGTCATTGCTTTGCACTTCTTATGTTACAAACTGTATTAACTGAGCACCCTATATAACATCCAATGTATTTAACATTAAATCTCCCTATACACCTTTCCCTTTGTGTTTTATTATGCTTTCATGCCTTGTCATGGTGCATGCTGGCAAGAGATGGAACAGAAACTGTCACACGACACACACATATTTCATTCGCAGAAATTTTTAAAAGTATATACACCCAATCCATAATGGTCAGTGGGAAAAAAAAGATAGTCACATTTTTTTTTTTTTTTTCTAAGTTGGGCAAATTTGGTGCCAGAGGAGTTTGTGACACAAAATGTAAAATAACTCTGGCTTAAATATCTGGTTTTGCAATTTGTAATACATCCATTTTACAAAATTAGGCTGCACAGGCTGACCCATGATTGATGACATCACAATACAACATAACGTCTAGATGTTCCCTAGCAACGCTACATAGCCCTAGCTATGTAAAGGCCAGGCACACAACGCATCATTCAATTTTGATTGAACTACATAAGTGTGGAGTTAAAGGCTGTAAACTTTCCGCACTTCTGGGCATAAGATTATAGTTATGCTCAACCTGTGGTCAATCAACCTTTACTCATTGTATCCTCTGACGAGTCCAGTGAAGGGCGAAACACACCAGGCTTAATTGGCACACCATCTATCTGCTCTTATCAACACTTACCTAGTATTCTTATTTTTCAAAATAAGTTGACTTATCCGTCTTAACACAGAAAACATTAAAAGTACAGGGCATTTCTTTTTATTTGATTTAAGAATATTAATAATCTAAAACAAACAGTGGTGACAAACATTTTTACTTCACATGTATACATTGTGTACATATGACCATAATATGTATGATGATGGACTAAAACCCATGAATTCAAAGGAGTAGACCTACTTGTCATAGTGCCACTGGTCCTGTCTCTGTGCATTTTTTCGTTTTCTTTTTTTAAATCAGAAATTTGAATTTAAGCAAGTAGAAAGATCAGAAATCAGAAAAATTGATAAATTATAAGCACAGTATCCCCAGATGAAAGCTTTACGCCAAAAGTATTACCTGCATGATTTTGTCAGTTTAGAATCACCTTATAATCATGTGGCCCTCCTTTCACATTGATCTTATCTATCTTGGGGGCACAATAGCAGGACAATTAAGACACTGGGAAGAGAGTTGAATAAAGAAAATAATTTTACTGCTGTGATAAGAGATTGCTATTTGAACAAATGTAAATACAGCTACAAATCATCATGGTCATTGAAGAACAGCATCTAACTTGAATCAATACAGTGGTCTCCCTCTTATAAGGCCACCCCAAATGCACCAAAAATGTGGCCTTATAAGAGGGGTGGCTTCTCTTAAGGGGGAGTATATTATGGAAATCCCATGCTTGCTGCATGGAGAAGTGGCCTTTCTAGAGGGGGTGGCCTCTCTTCAGGGCAGGGGGAGGGGGGCTTACAAGAGGGGGACTACTGTAGTGAAGACTGCAACATGCAGGTGGGTCATTCTCAGCTATTGCTCAATTCTAGTGGTGCAAACATGCCAAAATTTCACACTGATTTTCTTTTTAAATTTCCCTTTATTTCAATTTTCATAGGTGCTGAATTTAATTAAAACAATAATTTCAGAGCAGGAGACTATGAACATTATGTACAGTTACGCCCGGCTAAAAGTTAACAGCCAAACGCTTTTTTCCCATTTTGCTGGTGTTTGGCTTGTGTTTGGAAACGTTTGAAAACGTTTGGAATGTGTTTGGAAAGTGCTTGGAATGTGTTTGGAAAGCGTTTGGGAAAAATCTCAAACACTTTTACAAAACGTTCGAAGACTTTCACAAAGCTACCGAACACTTCTTCAAACGCGTTCAAACACTTTCCAAACGCGTTGTACAATTACCCAAATGATTTCAAACACTTTCACAAACGCATTCAAACACTATGCATTTCAAACACTTCCATTTAAATGATGAAGAATCTCCAAACGTATTTTCAACAGGTCCAGCAATATATGATGTACCTACATGTCAATGTGCACTTATCCAGCATTATAGGTTGTATATATTTATATAAAACACGATCCAAATACGTTTACCCAAGTGTCTAATTCAACTAAAATTAATTAAAGACTTAATTCTTCATTTAAGATGTCATGAATACTTCATCTTTCAAAAACTGTTTCGGAGTAAATCCACAGGCAATATCATGATCAGATCATGATTCGTGATCTGATCATGATATTGCCTATAAATTTACTCCGAAATAGTTCCTAATTTTCAATTAAAATATATATAATTACTCCAAGGACCAATGGAGTATCGCCTGGCTTTCTCCACTGGAGCTAATTCTATTGCTTGGCTTAGTAAGCCAAACAATACTTAAGAGCTGCTTCTGTATTTCCATTCGAAATTTTAAAAGTTAGCCTTTTTTCAAGAACTTCACTTTCAGAAAAAGTATGATAGGGACTGGGTATACTTGCTACTGAAAGATCTGTAACTTTATTATAAATGAAGTGTTAAACCTGTTAATGTAGGCATATAAATTGTTTTCTTCTACCTATACTTATTTTCTTCCTTAATTGGGTATAACCATGTCATAACATTGTTGATTACCAGTAACAATATAAATATTAGCAGGTAAAGGTCACAAATACATATTTCCAGGAATTTTTTTTCACTGACTGATTTTTTCTTTTCTTCATTTCATGTGAATTTGAATCAGATATAAAGCGGAATTTGATTTGTGGAGCCCAGATTAGTGAAGTTTGCATCCCTGAAAATCCAAATAGTCCGTATGAAAATGCAGTGGCAAGTGCCAGGAAAACGCATATGAGAGCATCTATTTTTGATAATTTTCTGGGGGAGGCCCCCCAGACCCCCCAAAAGCTCTGTGCCATCGCCACTCCCATTCGGGCGTCGCCCTCAAGTCGCTGACACCTCCCCCCCCCCCCCCGGAAAAATTCTGGATCCGCCCTTGAAGCCAGTATATCTGAGGCTTTAACACTTTCTAGTCAGAGTCAACAGCTTTGCTCGTCCCGCTCTGGGCGCCAGCGCCCAGAGCGCGCTGATAAAAGCTGTTGACTAGTCGCTAATGGCAGATATGACATGTTGGTATTTGTTGGAAATGTCTTTTGATGAGGAATTCAAATATGAAATCTATTGATAGTATATCATCTGTGCGAGTCCACATATATGTGGACTCAGACTGCAAAGTGTTAATTTCATATCCCACCAAACAATCAAATAACTTATGGGCTGCTCATACCTTAATTCAAATGGAAATGACTGAAATTGCGACATTTTAAAAACAACACAAACTGGTTATCGAGCAACATTATTAGGTGATACTATTGAAAGTGTTTGAAACCGTTCGGCTTTCACCAAACGCGTTCGGCAAAGTGTTTGAAACCGTTTGGAAAAGTGTTTGAAACCGTTTGGCAAAGTGTTTGCAAAGTGTTTGCTACCTGTTTGCAAAACGTTTGACTTTCACTGAAAGTGTTTGGGAAACGTTGGTGCATTTGGCGTTTGTTAACTTGAATGCGAGCGTAACTGTATGAACAAACTGAATGCAAAGAATGGAACTTTTACCCCCCAAAAATGTTGAATATCTTATTTTAACCCCTTTCACAATATAAAAGAAATACCCATATTTTTTTCAAAGAATACTATCACAATGTAGCATTTATACTGCAACAGATTTGTGTCAAGTATCATATCGTGGTCGTGGTTGATGCATTTCTGTTGTAATAATATGGCTATGAGCTCTGAAACAAGAGTAAACTGCTTAAACTGAGCACCAACTTTGTTTGCCATCATACCAGGAACTATGTGAAATCATATTCAGTCCTTCTGTGATTATAGCAGTGGTACCTTTATCCACTCATACCTTGCTAACTCTGAAAGAAGCATCCTGTACACAAGCAGGAACACTGACAAATGAGTTTCGGACATCACTCCTGGTGTTAACATTTTGTTTTGGACATTGAAAGCATGTATCTAAGTCAAACAATACATTCTTCTGAGCAGGTGCAATGTAGCAGATAAATTGATTCTGAAAGATTAAATGCAAATTTTAATTTTTTGTGAGGAATTTTGTTTTCAACAGCCCAAACAGCCTTCTTTTCTAGAAAACAAGAACATGCATGTTTATTAGTTGAAGCCAAACAGATTACTGTTCCAAACAGGTAACTTTCATCTTTCGTACAATCAGGCCACTTAATGTTCACTTGTTTTGGACATCACCCAACTGTTAACAGAAAATTGTTTACACATGCAGCTTTTCTCTGATTTCATGTCTTTATAGCAGCTGCCAATATAATAGTACTCGATCAGAAACAAATGAGTTCCTATAAAAGTTACTAATAACTACAAGTTCATGGCATCACTTGTTATTTGGGGGTTGCAAAATCAAGTTGCAGGAAACATTAAATTTAACAGAAGGTGGTGATGTCCAAAACATCACCTTCATGAATCTCTTACAGCAAAATGCTGCACATAATTTCACTCATACCTGGCATTTACAAAGTACAGACTATTATCTTCATAATTAATACAGTTTAATACACATCCTCATCTACCATGGTGTTTTGGAGTACAGCTTCCAATTTAGGTTAGTCAAAAAATGCACCAGGGAAGGGGAACTATCTTCAGCATATCTACAGCCACTATGAGTTTCAAAGAGGAACTTCTGATTTGTTTCTGCTATGGTAGCTAGGCCTTGGGAAGATTTGTACCTGGATATACCCAACTTCTTCAGTCCTCACAAAAGTTTCATCCTAACACCAGCAGAAGTGTGATTTTCCAAAAGTCGACCAATAGCTGAGAATGACCCAAGTACACAGTGCAGTTCAGAATTTCTGATCTCAACTTTATTAGCAGCCACTTTGCAGATCTGGAAGGTGAAAAACTTATATATGATGGTGCATCTCATGAAATAAAATGGTTAACAGCAATCATTACAGTTACTGCAATTTTTTATTACTTTCTATATGTATATTAGAAAATCACATTTATCACTTTTGCTAACTATATGAAGTCCCAAAGCTGTTACCATAGTTACAGCACCTTAATTCATGTTACTCTGAAACTTTGGTGATCATATGAATAATACCTATAATAAAATGTTTCCCCACAAACATACCCATCAACAGCATCACTTCATAGTTTCTCTTGATGTTCTTGTACCTCTTCTTTTCATATTCACACATGCCAGCCATCTCTGAAGCAGTAAAGTATTGACTGATATCCACTTTCTCTGGATCCTGCATCTCCAGTTTGGTGAAGTCGATCTGTTCCACATTGGGTAGTTTGGGAATAAGTGACTAAAGACAAAGAACATAATGATACATGATTGTAAACAAATCAGAAATGATTGTTCTGTTATTGAAGCTCACCAGTTTGTCCCCACCTGAACCATTCCATGGTATTTGTTTTGTGACAGACACAACATTTTGCCAGATTAAAAACCATTTCCAGACAAACCATGCAGTTCTGAAAAAACGTTTTAACTATATTTTGATTTATTCTATTCTATTGGGTGACTGTTCACCATAAGAACAATTAAAATCTAGCTGTTACTATTTGGGGGGAAAGTTGAACAGTATAGTCTTAAATTGCAGATTACTAGGGAAACACAATAACAAAATTGGTAATGCTGTAATCAAATTAACACAAATGTCTTATACTGACTGTAGACTCAGAAGATGATGTTTCAGTAACTTTTAAAATTTACAAATGTTGTTGGCACTACGTATTGCCACTGGTACTGTTTTCCAGAGTTCATTTCCCTGAGAGCATATTACGGAAAATTGACCCAGGTTGTTCCATAATTGAAGGTAGTATGACTCTGACTGTCTTGTATTATATCTGGGGACTGATAATGTTTGAATGAACCAACAATCAGAGTCAGCAGGAGGCATATCCTTGCTATATTTGTACATAAAAATACCCAAGGTAATTATGCAATTGTTCAAACTGTGGTATTTTTAACAGGTTAAAGGTTAAACAGTGGAACTGTTTGTGAAATGGTGTGGAAAAAGTAATTCTCACAATTTTTCTCCTGCAGTATTTGAAGCCTTCTTTAATTTGTAGCATACAGCCACCCATAGTGCATTGCAGTATGTCGAGAAGGGATACACAAAGGTGTAATACATTTTTTTTTTTTTGGCCATGCTAGCTGTAGTGTTTAAACACTACAGCTACAGTGCCGCCAAAAAGTTTTGCTCCAAAACTCCAGGCGTCACCAGTGACGCCACTTGCAGGTACCAATATTCAAAGTGTAATAAAAATTAAAATTCTAACACCATAACCAGCTTAGGGCCAATGGGGGCCACAGGTAGGTGCAAGAAGCACACTGAGTAACTAACATCAAACTTCCTAACAGTGTTCTCTGCAGGAGTCCCTTGTACAATATGTACCCGAGGAGGACCACACGCAGGGGTCACCAGAGGAGATGGTGCAAGACTTTCTGGCGGCACAGTAGAATGCCAGCTTTCTGGCTTTGTCTCGTATTTCTCATTTGTAATAAGAATTTGCCAGGGTATGTTTGGTAGATATATCTTCAAACTTTTATGAGTATTTCAATAACCTTGGACAACTTACACACGATGTAATCCATGTAATATCGCCAGGTCAGTTTACCATCACTCACAATGCCTAAAAATTTGATATTTGATACTCTGTCTATGTGTTGACCATCCACTATGATATCTAGCTGCTCCATAAATATTTTTTCTTCCTTTGATGAAACAATGTGAACTTAGTTTTCTTACAATTTAACAATTGGTTAAGTGTACACCAAGTTGCTTGCTACCTTTTTCATCCCTGTATTTACTATATCATAGAGCCCATCAACAATCCTGTGGGAAACCATAATATTTGCATCATTGGTAAATAAAGTGAAGTAAATGTTTTCTGAAACATTTGGTAGTTCATTAATACAAAATATGAGTACCAGTGAGCCCAGAGTTGAGCCCTGACGCATGTACCGAATTCCATTTCAAGCTTATCCGATGTGTCCTCACCAAATTGGACCATTTCTTATTATCCTCTTAAGTTCCATTGAAACTACTTGGGTGATATGTGCCACATACCCCCCCCCCCCCCCATTATATTTTTAAGCAATACTTTGTGGCTTATGGTATGAAATGTTTTAGATATTAAGTCTAAGAAAATACCAGTGGAAAGACTTGTCTTTTCAGATGACTATATCAGATAATCTAAGAATTGTGCCTGTGCCATTAGTCTAACGATGCTTTCAAAAGCAAAACTCGTATCTAGGAATATCTAGGAATATATACTTGTTAAGGAAGGTAATAAGTCACTTGTACATTACTTTTCAAACAGTTTCGCAAAGACTGATACTAGAGATATCGGCATGTAGTTCGTAAACTTTGATGGATCATCTGATTTGCAAATAGGGGTTACCTTTGAATTTTTTATTTGCACAGGGGCTATTCCTCATAAAAAAAGAAGCAACAACTATGTGACAGACTGGCTGTTTGAATGAATCATGAGAGATACTTTCAATGCTGCCACTGCCCAATTACAAGCAAAAGTAGCCAATTTAACTTTTAAAAAGCATAAATTTTCATTAAAAAAAGTATAAAAGTATAAATCTGAAGCAACTCATCAGTATTGCAGCAAAATATACTGTAACAAGAGGGCTGTGTGAGCAGCCCATGCTCAGCTGACCTTAAGATTCATCACACTTGTGGCTGTGTGCACTTGGGATAGGCTCAAGGTTACCCATGTACTGAGTAAGTCTGACCTTCATGTAAGAACATTAATATGTGCAACATCAAAGTCCCAGTTCAAGTAGTTCTCAAGTTATAGCACTGAAGAATAAAATTCATGTCATGTACATGTATGTTGCAGTGTGACCACAGAAATGAGGTCAAGGTCACTCATGTACTGTCTATGCATGACCTTCAAATGGAAACAATTACATGTGCAACATCAAGATCCTAACTCAAAATAAATCTTAAGTTATTAAGTGAACAGAAAATTGCATGCAAGTTGTCCAGTGACCTTAAGATTTGGCAAAAAAAAAAAAAAGAAAAGGAAAAAAAAAAATCACTGGAACACGGCCATTTGAACAAACTTAGCAGCGACCAACCAAAGGTACATCCCCACCAAGTTTGAAGTGAATTTGGTGAGTGGTTGCCTTGTAGTGTAGTTTTAGAAAGAATTCAATCACCACAGTCCAATAATGCTAACCATCTTATAAGACCACGCTTGAGACCTTGCACAATCAATCTGAATGCTTGCCTTATCAATAACAGCCATCTACACAAAAAATTACGTGTTCAGAATTGTGGTAGTTTGAGGTGTAAAACATGTCCCATTCTGGACACTCAAACTAAATTTAGATCTTCACTGACTCACAGGGAATACAACACATTCTCTCCTGATGTAGTGACTCCTTTAGGCTGTAAATCTAGAAATGTCATCTATTTACTTTCATGTCAAGAGTGTGGATTTTAGTATATTGGTGAGACTGGTAGACCGTTGCATCAAAGGATCAACGGTCACCATACTACTGTTCATAAGAAAGAAGGTATCCGTGGTAGACATTTTGCAAAAGAATGCCACAATTTCCGCATTAAAATTATTGAACGCTTGGTTCCGGTTCAGGGTGAAACAATCACAGATTTCACAGCAAGGAGAGAAGAAAGAGAACTTTTTTGGCAGAAAGAACTCGGTACCATTTGGCCTTTTGGCCTTAATAATAGAATTAAAGGTGTTGTAAATGTATCAAAGAAATACTCAAAAATAGGTAATTCCTCCCAATTGATTAATATACATTATGTGACATACCCACCCCAATAGAAGCAATGGACACCGTAAACATCACAATAAATCATTTCATGACTATGTTACTGTCGACCTCATTAAGGCTACTTATGGCAGAACTGATGGCCTTCATCTTTTACGCTCTCTACTCTATTCTGTACCTCTTAATCTTCTCTCTAAATTACAGTCTGATATTTCAGCTTTATTCATTAGAAAGGAGATTTTAAAACCTATTTTTCTCATTGTGACTGATATATCTAATCATCGACTTTTTAAGCCACTTTCCACTATTAATGATAGTAAGAAACGAACTTTCATTAAAATGCTATACAAAGACAGAGGAACTGACTTGATTAATCTTTCCAAAATTCTTCACAACAAAAAGGCTCAATCACTTATCCCACCCTATTTGGACACAAGTGTTCCCACTATATCTTATAAATACACAAAAACAATTTCTTCTTCTATTTTTAATCACGTGAAGACAGTGTCAGAATTTGAGGTTGATAGGTTTTGTCATAATGAATATCCCTGTGAATGTGGTTAGTCCCCATTTTTATCAACTCATCATGGTCATGTCATTACAGGCAATCTTTCCATTATTTCCAATGAAGTACTTAGAGATTTAATTTCAAAAGGTCCTAAATTTAGAGAGCAGAACAAAATATCACGGAAAAGGGATAAACAAATAGTAATGGAAGCTATAGAGAATTATGCTAAAACATGGGCTAAAAAAGAAAATTGTGATGTTTCAGTTTTATCTGAGTGGATCAACGAGATTGGTAGTATAGTGGATAGAAAAATTGATAAACTGAAGAAAAAAACCTAAACAACCACCTGATCCTGTCCTTCATAAACCTGATGTTAAAGCATGTCTACATGATTTACATGAAAAGTATGTTTTTGCTCCAGCTGACAAGGCTGCAAATAATGTTATTATCATTTGTAAACGGTTCTATCTTGATGTCATTGTCAAAGAATTAGGGTTACTCAACTCTACAGTTAACTCTACTACCTATCGAAAGGTTAACTTTTCTATTGAACATTTAGTGGATGGTCACTTTAAATATTTAGAAAAGTACAACTTAACTTTCAGTGATAAATTCCGTTTTATTGCTGGATCTAAGTTCTGTTCTACTATAGAATTGTCAGTTCTACTAGCTAAAGGATTAGAAAAGGTACAGGAATTTTGGTTTAATTACTGTAAAAGAATTGAATCAACGTCAGGAGTTAATAGGTTTTGGATATTAAAGAATTCTGTAAGTTTACTTGACGCTTTACAAACAGATAATGTTTCACCTTACAGGCACGTATCATCTTGGGATTTTTCTACTCTCTATACTACAATACCTCATGCAGATTTGAAACGTAGCATTCAAACATTGGTTTTTAAAGTTTTTGAGAAAAATAAATTTCAGAAAATTATAATTGGTTATAAACATGCTTTCTTTGGTGATTCTGCTAAGAATGGTCAACATGCATTTGACTATGATGAGTTTATAAAACTGTTTGAATATTTGATAGATAATATTTACATTCGTTTTGGTGATAGTGTCTTTAGACAGGTCATAGGAATTCCCATGGGGTACAAATTGTGCGCCACTTTTGGCTAATCTTTATTTATTTTATCACGAGTATAATTTTCTAATGAAAATGGCAAAAGATAAAAATTACCATGCTAGATCATTTAATTTAAATTTCAGACATATAGATGATTTATTAAGTGTCAACAACAAAAAACATTTAAAAGATTACATTACATCAATTTATCCTAGTGACCTGGAACTAAAAGAAACCACTGAATCTAACATAACATGCTCATTTTTAGATCTACTCCTATTCAATGATGGTGGTATATTAAAATCAAAATTGTATGATAAAAGAGATGATTTCAATTTTGATATAGTAAATTATCCATTCATATACAAGTAGTAATATTCCTATCAATCCTGCTTATGGTGTCTATGTCTCAAGACTAATTGCTTTCGCAAGAAACTGTACTGATTTTAAAGATTTTGCTGATAGACATAAATCACTTTTTGGAAGACTTATTAAACAGGGGTTTTCCAAAATAAGATTGAAAAAGGTTTTTCTCAACTTTAAAGATAAATATCAATATGTTCCACAGAAATATCATGTTGATTTATGTGAACATACCAACAAAGTGACAATAGCATGGTTAATACAGTGTCATATTCAGTTCATATAATCAATACTACAGCACAATGTAAACTGTATTTAAAATCTATTTGTCTGGATAACTCCAGCTAAGGATTGTGATCCGCTATCGCTGAAGCTACCTGAAGGAAATAAACTAGATAATAATTAGAAGATGCCTGGTTTTAGTATCAAGACTATATATGATAGAGAATGCCATGACAGAAAGGAAAAATGTATGGCTGGGAATATAAAAAAAACAAACAAAAAAAATTTGTTTCTAAATTGTTTTTGGCATTAAGGACAAGGATTTAAATAGGGTTGTGTCATCAGCATATAGGATTGATTCAAATTTGTCAGTGACAGTGTGAAGATCATTCACATATACAATGAAAAGGAGGGGCCCCAATATAAATCCCCGGGGCACCCCAGTAGTAAAAGGTAAAATGCTTGAACACGTCATCGAACTGAACAAATTGTGTTCTATTTGTCTGATAACTATCAAACCATTTTAGTGCAATATTGTTGATGCCGTAGTACTTTTAGCTTTTGTACAAGTATGTTTTTATTATTGGTATCAAATGCCTTTGAAAGATCTAAATATACACTAACAGGCGTTTCACCTGTGTCAAGATTTGGATAAATTTGGTCTAGAAGTTCAAGTATTGCTGTTTCTGTGGGTGAAGCTTTCTGAATCAGTGTTGACTTTTGTATAAAAGAGAATAATTATAAAAATAATCATAAAGTTGTTTGTAGACCACCCCTTCAAAGACTTTTGAAAGAGCTGGAAGGCGTGAAATAGGTCTATAATTGTCAAACAAAGTATTGTCATCCTTTTTATAAACTGGTATAACCTTAGCCTTTTTTAATTGATTGCGGGAAATCCCAGTAACAAGGGATTGGTTTATGATCAGTGTTAAAGGGGATAAAATTGAGGCACTTGCTCCTTTTATGAGTTTCATTGATAACATATCATGTCCAGTGCTTGTCTTTGGTTTAAGGCTGTTCAAAATGCTTTGGACCTCGATGTTTGAGGTTTGAGTAAAGCAGAATATGTGTTGTATATTTGAAGTTAGATAAGTTTTGAAGTCTGGTAAATTTGAGGAATTAGTTTTATCTGCTAGTCGTGGGCCAATACTTGTAAAGAAAGTACTGAAAAGTTCAGCTATTCCGTATTTGTTTAAAACTTTTTCATTATTAATCTTGAAAAACTTTGAGAATTCCTTTTTACATTTTTTAGGTGGACTAATTTTAATGTTTCCCAAGTTTTTTGTTTTTTGTTATCGTTTTTGTAGATAAAAAACTGTCTGTGATAATAGTCCTTTTTCAGCTGTTCAACATTTCTAACAAGTATTTCACTATATACAGTAAAATTATGTTTTCTGGTGTGATAAAGAGCAGTGTCCTGAGAGGTGGATTTTAGAGTTTTGTACAATGAATCTCTGTAGTTTAGTGAATGTAAAATGCCATTTGTTATCCAAGGTGAATGTTTATGTTTATATGTATTGAATTTGGTAGTTTTTGTTGGCAAATGCTTATTTTTAGCTTGACTTAAAATACTTTCAAGTGTTTCATAATTTATGTTAGGGTCTTGTGATAAGTCTGTATGAAGGTATTCCATAATATTTGTGTTTTGCAACTCTGAGTAAAAGTTATTTATGGACTGATTGTCCTTTGTAGTTATTGTGACCAATTTTGGGGGACCTGTGATGTCTTAGGCAGATAAAGTAGGGGAAATGATCTGACAGTGTTGTAAACATGACACCTGACTTTAATTTCTTTTTACAATGTGTTGTGCTACAAAGTATATTATCAATTAAGGTAGCATGTGGTTTGGAAATTCTTTTGGGTAGAGTAATTTTAGGGGTTAGATTATTATTTAGCATAAGATCCAGATATTCAGAGTATTTTTCTCTAGTGACTGTATTAATTTGTAGTACTGTAAATCTAAATTGAAGTCACCTATAATGAATTTGTCAGATCATTCATTGACTAAAACTTGAACAATCGAAGATAATTCTGAAATAAGTAGTTCAATATTATCATTTCTGTCCCTAGGTGGTCTATAGATATTGCATAAAGTGATTTTTTGTTTTACGCCATTGCCCATATCTATAAACAGGTCCTCTCATAATCTTGGAGAGGTATGAAAATCTCGCTCACAGTAAGTGAAATTTTTGTGTAGATAAATGAGTAAACCACTATGTGAGCTACAAGTGGCTGCAAGAGGAACAGGCACATAGTTTTCCAAATGAAAAAGACTTATGTCAGGTTGTTCCCCTTCAATCCATGTTTCCTGAATACAGATAGCGCTAAATTCAAATTGCATTTGGGCTAGATCATCAATTAATGCTTTGAACTTGTCAAATTTGGCATTTAAATATTGTATATTTAGACTTAAAACTGAGAAATTTTGCGAAAAGGGATTTTGACTCAGAGGCTTATTATGGATATGGCATTATCTAAATCTTCTGCATTTTGTACCAACATATTTAAATTATTTCTGTCTGTACCACCAAGATTTTTCAAGACATCTGCTGTCAGGACATTAAATGCCATAATTACATAGTATCAGATAGAATTAAAGTGACTGTCATTTTTGATTATCTGAATTATTATATACAAGACATGTACATGCAGAGCAAAATTCCTTATGAAAGAGTGGGAAAATCTTGATGTGCAAATTTCTTACATTTTTAGCACCGAGAATACAGATTACTGGCGACAATATCCACTTCAGTATTGAAATTTACAAAATGAAAATCAGCACTGGCAATCAGCGCACAGCATATGTTCGATATATATATGCAATGAAGAGACAAATCAGAATAGACTGCATCCTTTTGGTCTTAAGTGACAAACTGACAATTTAATTCTTAATAGCGTACAGCAAGTGACATATGAATAAGCATAACATACACGTTGCTTACATGTTTTGCACTGCGAAGATAAATCAAGAGTGGCAATACTCATGTTAGTCTTGATTTTGACAGAATAACAAGCAGTAAACAGTAAAAAGTAAATATCGCACAGCAAGTGCCATATGAATAAGCATACATGTTGCTCACACATTTTGCATTGTGAAGATAAATCAAGAGTGACAATACATGTTTAAATTTAGTCTTGATTTTGACAAAATAACAAACTATAAATAGACAGCAAAACCCATGTGCCAAGATGTAACATACATGTTCCTTACATGTTGTACATTGAGGCCGTAAATCAATATTATCCAAGCTTAAAAAAAAAAAAGGAGTACAATTCCAAAGTGGAGGAGAAAAAAGTTCATGAGCAAAATTGAGTCCAAACTGAGGCCCTGTACAACACAAATTAATCGTGTTACGGGTTATATAAGAACATTCCATTGCGGTGTTCTTGGTCAAAGTACTACATTTTTTAAATCAAACTTGAACTTAATGTTGCAATCCATGGCCAAAAAGTCCCTCACTAAAGTCTCCTTAGATATCTTTGATGTCAGCGGGCTTTGTCCTTGAATGAACAGTTGCATATATGGCCAGTTTTTGATGTACTTGATGGAGGACTTCCTTTTTTACTCCTCAGGCAAGTTGTATCTTTGACTTAGGAGGTCTTTCTTCAGCCAACGCACGATCTGTAGGAAGTCAGGCGGGATCAAGATACGGTCTGGGGTGTTTTTTTAAGTTTTTTAATTAATAATTAACACAGCATCATACTTTTAAAAAAGTATAAAGTGGCAGCACTGTACTTTGCAATATCAGTTCTGGTTTTATCATAGCCAGAACTGGTGTTTTTAGGACTTTTGTAGTGCCTAAAATTTTGTTTTCTCTCGCTAGATGCAAAAAAAAAAATCAGAATAATTTCCTTCTAAGTATTTGCTGTATGTTTCTTGTTGCTGAGGAATTTTACTGCCTAATGATGATCTTTTTAAAATCAATGTTATTTCCATATGAATTAGTGTAGATATTGTCAATTAAAGTCGCTGTTTGGTCTGGTACTCTCATTGATCTGTTATAGACCAACTAGAGTATCATACCAAAGAGAGACTGTTAATCATGGGAATGAATCAACTTGACAACATCACATCAAGAAACTGATGTTGGTATATGCTCTAAATTCTTCAGCAGATTGACCTCATAGTTGCATATAAGTAGGAAATCCTATTTTCAGCTTCAAATTTTGCTGTGTATTCTTTTTCAGTGAGTTCTGGAATTAATGCATATTGGTGTTTCATGGTCTGTAAATTTCACCAATGATCACGTTTTTGTCAAAATTCATTGATCCTTCGTCTACTTCTATGAAAATACCATCACCTCATGCTTCATTCAATGACATACAGTGGTTCCCCTCCATGCAGCAACTATGGCATTTTCAATTTACTTTCCCCGTCACGAGAGGCCACCCCTCTTATAAGGCCACACTAATTTTCTAGTGCACTAGGGGTGGCCTTATAAGAGGGGAACCACTGTAATTTTCCTTTCAGTACAATTCATACATACCCGCCCATATGCCAAGTGTAACAAAGTGCCCTATTTAAGTCACTTTAATTTAAACTGTTGATATTTTTACTCTGGCACCCTGTTACCCTCTTGTCTCTTGCAAAGAACAAGCAGTCAGTGACCCCCAATATGATTAAATGAACCTAGAGTGTGTCTACAGAATGTCTATTGGTGTATCTATAAACTTTCTCCATTGAAGTACATAATTATTAGCTTTGCTTTATTGACAACGAAGAAAAACACTTTTCATGAGAATCATTTTACTACCTTAAATTACTAAGCCTCGAATCACCTTTGGTCACACCTTCTACTATGAAAGTCACTTTTATTTCACCTTCAGGTATGACAAACCTTTCATTGCCCAACTTACATGTATTACATTCCTTTACGTTCCAAAGTTTGCTACAAATAAGAGGGGTATCAGGACCATGCCAAAGCTGGGCTGGACTTGGTCAAAGTAAGTGGGTCGCAAAGTTAGAAGAAGCATTACACAAATCTACATTTTGCAACTGAGTTGTCTTGTCTTCATCGCTACACACACAATAAGTAGGATCAAAACCAGAACAAAGCCTCACAAAGGTTACATATGGTGCCTAGACCGAGATCTACAGATAGGACTAGGTGAGAGGAGTTTTCAAATCACTGTGAGAGCAGTGTGTCAATTAAAACTTAATTCTCAACTGTATTATCAGTGAACACTCCATAACTGTACGTATATGGAACTTGTCTCAGAAGGAAGCGGTATTATTACCATTACTGTGGATCCAGTTCTAAATCAATTCATGAAGATATGTGCATATTGTGATTGTCATCCCTTGGGTAAGGAAAATGTTCAGGTACTACCCACCGTCTATTTTTGTAGTAATCATTGTACAGAGCTATATCATACACTATAAGATAGTATTTAGCTTTGAGTTCAGACTTGTCGAATGGACCTGCATTGGTAAGACTCAGATGGGAGAGTAAGATTTTATGTTGAAACAAGAGGGTCATGATGAGCCTGTGCTCTGCTCACTGGAATCTGCTTTTACAATACATGTATTGCAATGCATGCACTGTAGTCTGTATAGCTATATGTACAGTGGTAACACTCAAGCATCGGTATTTGAAAAGTCAAAATTGTAAATACAATTGTGCAATACATGCACTGTATTACCATATATATATATACAGTGGCAGCACTCACTTATTGTTTGTAAACTTTTGAAATCCCATAACTTTGTCAAAAATGAACATAACCACATTATTTAGCAAACTTTCATTGTCTTAAGTCCAACTATATTCTGATAAAATTTAAGGAATTCTTTTAAGCCGTTCTGGAGACGAAGTCGAAATAGCCTTAACACACAAAAATTCATGAAAAAAATTGCAGTGCCACCTGGTGGCCAAAATAATAACTAGGTGACCAGATGTACAATACCAAAGCAACTGGCCAGGTAGTTCTTGAGACAAGGAATTTTTTTTTTTTTTTTTTTTTTTTTGAATGAATTAAAAAATTCATCAAAAATAGAAAAATTACGGCATCATCATCTCCTTTGCAAACTTGCACTAAAAGCCCAGAAAACATCTTAAAGCAAACTTTCTTCTTTAATTTAGTCTTATGGTATCTTATTTAAGACTCTTAAGATGGTCTAAGATCTTTTTCCTGCCCAGTCAGAAAAAGAGAAAGTGAGTAAGACCCAGTAAGAGGAAATCCAGTCATGCTATGACCATGAGAGAAAGGAGCAGAGGCAGTCAGTCAATTTTCAGACCAGGTAAGACCTTCAGTGGCTGCCTCATTAACATAATGAGATGATAAGAGTATATTCAGACTTGGAAAGACATTTGGCAACTGGCTCATTAGCATAAGAGAAAGGCCTGGGGGTGACAAAACTATTATAAGATCTGGTAAGATGTTTTGGGGTTAGGGTAATTAACACACGTAACATGATCAGATATAACAAGACCTTGTAATATGTAGGCACTAGGATATCCACAAAGTGTCACAAAACAGTATACTCTATGTATGCACTATCTTACTGAGCAGCATGTCCACTGATTTTTCATTCTCTGTCCTGGACCTTTTCAAAATAAACTCACAGTCCAGACCATGATATATCTACCTAAGCTAGAGATACACAAGTACAGCACATACTCCCACTCGTGTATGTTGTACCCACAAACTTAATTTATATAATAACTTCACCTGGCCACTATAGTGGACAGCACATTGACAAGCTTATCACTGATGATATATCTACCTAGCTAGAGATACACATGTACAGCACATACTCCCAGTCATGTATGTTGTACCCACAAACTTTACCTCACCTGGCCACTATAGTGGACAGTGTATTTACAAGGCCATCACTGATGGAGGGCAATGTGTTGAAAGTTTAAACAAACAATACTTGTGGTCCAAGAACTGTGACAGCACATGTATATATGCAGCCATCCATTATAGCCTATCAACTACATTGTACTCTGATGGGCAGGTCTATAAGCCTAAGACATCAAAATGTTTGTTCTTTTTAAATATGCATCTTGCACATAAAGTAGACTGCTTTTATCAATTGAGGTTGAGGATTGCTATGCAGGCAACTTTCACCTGCCCTTAACCCAGGACAATAAAGGGGACCCATCTACAATGCATGTATATATACAGACAGATGGAGAGTAAGAGAAAATGAAGAAACAACCATGATTTTAAACATTCACATTTTCATTGCCTGCATAGCTGTCTCACTTCTAATACACCAACTGAGGCACAAAAAGAGATCAAGACTGCAAGACAAATGCATGGAAAAATACAAATAATTTCTATTACTTCTTTTATTCATCACAAAACCTTTCCTTTATATGATGCTCTTGAAAGTTGTGGTGCTTCCATGTTGTAATTTGCATCTTACTCTAGATATGAGCCGGTCCAATTTTGTGCTTTATATTGCATTCATATGTACAACATGCAATACTATGTGTATGGCTGTTTAAAAGATGCATGTACATACACAAACAAAGATGGAGAACTTCAAAGTAAAAGCAATTAAGCATGTCTGCTATGCTAAACTAATACTGGCTTAATTATATGCAGTCAGCAGTTCACTAGTAAAATTCCATATAGCAGTGTGACAGCACCTTACATTGGTCTGCCAGACTTTTCCACACAGTCACCTCTCTTTCTCTCTATCTGTCTGTCTCTCCATAGTGAAAACAGTGGGTTTTCCATTATGGCATACTGGGCATTTTTATTGGATGTACTTATGTACTGGAAGCCTTTTTATTTTCTGTACTGTGTACCAACCATTATTTGTACATTTTCTTACTTTCTGTACCTTGTACCAGGGCAGAGTTATTACTAGTACCAGCATATATACCTTCAGTGTACCAGTGTGCCTTCTGCAACATGTCTTTGTTTATTTTAAATTCAGTACTTTCCGCCGAAGCTGGCGCTGCAGTCGACGCATGCGCATAGACGCGCAAACTCGCCTTGCGGGGTTCATGCTTTGGGCACCATTGTGAATGAATAGAGAGGGCACCACTTTTTAATGCCTGCAAAGTTGTAAATATGTATATATATATATATATATATATATATATATATATATATATATAGTTCGTTTTTTATTTAGCGATGGGGGGGGGGGGGGTAAAGATCACTGTGCAGTGTTTGGGTGTTGCAATAGAAGAGGGTGTGAATCTTTGTCGTTTCACCGGATACCAGCTCGCCAGCCTTAACGCGCCCGGCGGATCCACGCCATCTCCAGAAAAGAGAAACCCACCGATAACTGGATTGTTTGCAGTGAGCATTTTGTAAATAAGAAAACCTCCAAAGATAGCAACAATGTAGACTTTGTACCGACATTATTCATGGGAAAGCAAGAGACTGGGGAAACGCCAAAACCATCATGCAATATTTCAAAGCGGTCATTATACTGCATTAAATCATGGCTTGACAAGCATTGATATCGACTCTACTTTAGTGAAAAGATTGGCTGAAGAAACTTGTCAAAATTTATATACTCGTCTTAACTGCTCTTAAGCGGGCACCCTGCAGCAAACAAGTTAATCGTCTGACAATAGTGGGCCACACGTAGCTCCTACCCCACTGCGTACCAGTAAGTCACGGTAGCCGTTTCAGCCTCAAGGTGTCCTAATCCCATTATCAGGTAATGAGCACTACCGCTGGCTTGGGCCCCATGGGGTGTGAAATACACAAACGTGCGCTCTGTGTCTGGACAGTCCTACTGGCATTAACTGTTACGCTTTCCTTGTCATTTTACTGCTTTCCCATTATTCTGATAGGAAAAAAAATCATATTTGGGCAAAGGACCGTTTTGGTACTGAGTAGATATAATTTATAAACAATGAAATAATCCACGAGTAAATCTGCCTCAATCATGTGCACTTTTTAAGCAAAAGTTGTGCTGCTGAGTCTCGCCTTGGCAAGGTGACTGCCGTCTTGCAAGTGTCAAAAAAGTGACGAAACAAAATTAATATTCTGGTTATGATCACAGATATAATGTAACTATTTTGATACATATTAAACAACAGTGACAAGTTCCATCTACAAAGCAGAACCATGCTAAGACCGAGTAGAAAAAAGACGCAACTGACCAGGGGCAGGAGACACAAAACTTTTTTCACTTTGCCGGCTCTGAATACCGCATCTGCCCTGTCTAATACCCTTCGCGTAGGTAAATTTTCAATGTCTTTTGCTTTCACATTTATCAATTCTCCATTGGCTCCATTGGTTAGATAATCTGTTACAAATCCAAGGCTGAGTTTTGGTATAACGGCAAGTTTGTCAGTCCATTGGTCGCCACACCGATTCCATATGTCTGCAAAGTTGATACATTCATTACCGGCAGCTTGATCTGATGTTACTTTTTTTGCGTTAGTTGCACACAAAATCCTGTGAATGAGGCTTGCTTTTTTCCCATTCTTCTTTCTCCCAAGATTTTTTAATATTTCCTTCAGTTCTGTGTTTGTTTGTTTTTTTTTTTGTTTTTTTGGCGAGATCGCCCTCTGTATACATGTTCTCAGCCATAGGAAATATACTGAGTTAATGGACTCGCGTACCCGACCCCCGCAAAAGCAATTTTGGCCGCGAGAGGTCTCTGAATATCATTTGGAAACACAGCGCCCCGTGGTGGCGGCAAGGACTGAATTGTGTTGTTTCAACAACACACTGGGGAATGTAATATAACTACACCTGGTTACATCTGGATGTGGCAGCAACTTAACAATTTGCTGGTCAGTGACAAAGAGATCAACCGCCAGTGGGGGTTCAAGACCAACCTACATTTTCACTTATTATTGAAAATATTGATAAATTTTTGGATCAAAATCTGCATTTTTGCAGGCTGTCAGGACCACTTCCACATTCAATAGAGTGGTTGTTTGGGCCACACAAATGGGGGTGGGGGGGGGGGGGTAGAGTAGGCTGACAGAACTCCCATGGGATCACTGCATCAGCACTGGACAAGCATGTCTGCACAGCTGTGTGGGGGTGGGGGATGGCTGCGGTAGAGTAGGCTGACAGAATTCAACTAGAAAAGATTTGCTTCACAGCAACTCTGTCTGGTTGCCTGCTAAACATCCGTTCTTGGCGGTCTACTACCCCCCGGCAAACTACCTGGAGGCCAACATAGTGTATCGCCCCAAGAAAGTCTGCTTAGGAGGCAACTCTGTCTGGGTGCCTTCAAAATGAGAACAGAGTGAAATGCTGCACTTTGGCATATAGTTTAACATAATCTAAATTTCGTGTATTAGCGTAACTTTTATAAATTAAAATGCTAGTACAGCTTTGGTTCTTGGTTCATTGAATGTGGCCATGTCACAAACTAAGAAAGTAAAATTTGAATAAAACTACTTACTATAATAGTTTTGGGAATAGTTTTGGGATTTGTAAATTAGGCATTCGCCTAATTTGCATAAATTAAAAGCCTACAACTTTGGTTTATGTTCCCTTGGATGGGGCTATGCCACAAAGTAGGAATGGCACCTTTATAATAGTTTTGAAGCTTTTCAAGATTTATATTTTACATTTTCATGGTTTCTTGGATGTGGGTTTTCCATAAATGTATAAATTAAAGTTGGAATGACACATCTCTATTTATAAAGTTTTGGAGATATTGGACTTTTAAATTTTTCAATGCCCCTTATTGGCACAATTTGAAATTCTGCAACCAATATACTGTCCATTATATTGGCAGGTGTCACAAACCTATATGGGCACATTGAAATTTAGAGTCTGTCTGCGACGGTTTGGAAGACATGGAGCTTTTAAAATTTTACTTCCCCCGGATTTGCATAATTTTAAACATGACTATTCCAAATGAGATGCACAATTTCACTGGTTAGGTCAGTCACCATGCCAAGTTTGGTGGTTTTTGCAAAAATTGGGTTCTAGAAAAACTTCTGACCAACTTGGGTCGGTGGGGGGGGGGGGGGGGGGGGAAGAAGACAGAGAGAGTGCTTACTCATACAGTGAAACCTCTCTACAGTGGGTACCCTTGGGACCAGAGAAAAGTGCCCACTGCTCAGAGGTTCAGCCCTTCTGGGCAGTATGGATGAGAACATTGTGAATTCATTTAATTTCGCAGTGTTCTTTGCTTATTTCACTGATGCTTCAAAACCGTGAAAATTAGAACTCAGTGAAATATATTTTTAAGAATGCATTGACTGGAATTGTAACAAAAATATTGAATTTAAAGTTTCAGTGAAAGGTCCAAAGTTCCAAAAACTGTGAAAATTAATGCTCGTGAAAATAAATGTATTCATGTACATATACATATACATTATTCATACATGCACATATACATGTTCAGTATACATATTGTAATTCAAGGGGATGTGAACACATGCAATACAAAACTGTCTTTGTTTCTTTTGTACCTAAACAAATTTTTAACAGATGCTGTCATGAAACTACATGTACAGGTACCTGTGAACTGACACAAGCACTATTCTTTCTTAGTACTGGCTATGAAGAACAGGCTTCATCTCACTGGTTACAAGAAAATGAATGAAAGTGTCCACACTGAGATGACACAAATCCACACAGTTTCAAAATTCACAAAGTTGTGTGAGCAGTCATTGAGGATTGGAAGACCATACTTTGATGGGTCTAGCCAACTCAGCAGGTAGTCCATTTTCAATCTGGGGTACACTCAGGCTTGTTCTGCCTAGAGGTCCAATGCCTGTGCTCCCTTGGGACTGATAAGCCAGCAGACTCCTAGCCTCAGGCAAAAAAGGGGACCAGCTAAGACACCAGTCTCAAGAATGGTGCACTAAAAGCTCTGTCTACCACTGGTGGGAACTATAGCCTGCCTAGTACATAGTGCAGCATGGAGCAGGTCTGTTCTTGCATGAACAGAAAGAGATTCCCTGTATTTTATTGACAACCTCACCACACAGTTGTTGGGAGTGGTCGCCCCCCCCCCCCCCATCCCATTTGCTACAAATCCCAAACCTTCCAAACCATCCCCCCCTAGCATGCATGGATAGAAGGCTGCCTATGAGACTCTGTGTCTCCATGGCAACACAGGACAGTGTGGTAGATATTAAAGCAGATAGCCACAGAAATGTTACCACATGTACCCCCAAATGCACAAAACCATGAGGGTGGGTAAGGGGTTTCCCATACTGGGGCTTTTTATTTACTGGTACTGGCATACTGGAAGCCCTCTTATTTTACATACTTCGTACTATCCAAAATTTTGAAAGATTTTTATTTTCCGTACTACGTACTCTAGAAAAATAATTACCTGTACCAGTGTACTGAAACCCCCCCCCCTTACCCCCCTTCACCATTCCTTAAACATCCCCAAACCATTGAAGCATCACCATTTGAACAAACATGATTGACGCCCACTCATAGCACATAAAACCAGTTTAAAGTGATTCTGCCCAGCAGATTTCAGAGAAGTTGCAAAATGTGAATTGTTGATACCATGGAACGCAGACTCCAACAGAACCCCATACTATAAGCTTAGCTGACTGACAAGTCAGCTAAGCTAAAAACTTAGGTACATGTATCTCGGGTACAGGCCTGCCCATTAGTGTACAATGTAACTGTTAGACTGTAATGGATGACTGCATATATACATATGTTGTCACAGTTCTGGACCACAAGTATTGTTTGTTTTAACTTTCAACACATTACCATCCATCAGTGATGACCTTGTTAATACACTGTCCACTATAGTGGCCAGGTGAGGTAAAGTTTGTGGGTACAACATACATGACTGGGAGTATGTACTGTACATGTGTATCTCTGGCTAGGTAGATATATCATCAGTGATAAGCTTGTCAATGTGCTGTCCACTATAGTGGCCAGGTGAAGTTATTATATAAAGTTTGTGTGTACAACATACATGACTGGGAGTATGTGCTGTACATGTGTATCTCTAGCTAGGTAGATATATCATCAGTGATAAGCTTGTCAATGTGCTGTCCACTATAGTGGCCAGGTGAAGTTATTATATAAATTAAGTTTGTGGGTACAACATACACGAGTGGGAGTATGTGCTGTACTTGTGTATCTCTAGCTAGGTAGATATATCATGGTCTGGACTGTGAGTTTATTTTGAAAAGGTCCAGGACAGAGAATGAAAAATCAGTGGACATGCTGCTCAGTAAGATAGTGCATACATAGAGTATACTGTTTTGTGACACTTTGTGGATATCCTAGTGCCTACATATTACAAGGTCTTGTTATATCTGATCATGTTACGTGTGTTAATTACCCTAACCCCAAAACATCTTACCAGATCTTATAATAGTTTTGTCACCCCCAGGCCTTTCTCTTATGCTAATGAGCCAGTTGCCAAATGTCTTTCCAAGTCTGAATATACTCTTATCATCTCATTATGTTAATGAGGCAGCCACTGAAGGTCTTACCTGGTCTGAAAATTGACTGACTGCCTCTGCTCCTTTCTCTCATGGTCATAGCATGACTGGATTTCCTCTTACTGGGTCTTACTCACTTTCTCTTTTTCTGACTGGGCAGGAAAAAGATCTTAGACCATCTTAAGAGTCTTAAATAAGATACCATAAGACTAAATTAAAGAAGAAAGTTTGCTTTAAGATGTTTTCTGGGCTTTTAGTGTTGGTAAAGGTCTATTTGGGCAAGGTTGATGTGCAAAATCAAAACATTCTATGCAGCTCAGCTGTTTTTGAGAAGAAGTCGAAAATTTAAATACAACAGTGCAACATATGCACTAAATTGCCATATGTACATATACTGTCGCAGCACTCACTTACAGTTGCAAAGTTTGATATCCCATGACTCTGTCAAAAATTAGCATATACAAATTATTTTCGCAAACTTTTATTGTCTAAACGTTAACTATATATTCTGATAAAATTTTAAGCAATTCTGTTTAGACGTTCTTGAGAAGTGGAAAATAGCCTTAACACACAAAAAAATCATAAAAAGATTTGAAAAAAATTGCAAGGCCACTGGTGGCCAAAATAAGTACTTGACTCCAGGTGACCCTGTCTGCAATATCAAAGCAATTGGCCCGGTAGTCTTGAGATAAGGAAATTTTAAATATTTTCGAAAATTAAATTAAAAATTCATCAAAAATAGAAAAAAAATATTGCATCATTTCCTTTGCAAACTTGGTAGAGGTTTACCTGGGCAACATCCATGTGCAAAATCAAAACATTCCATACAGCTGTTTTTAAGATATGACAATAAAAATACAATAGTGCAATATATGCACTGTATTACCATATATGGGTCATTCTCAGCTATTGGTTGACTTTCAGAAAGTCACACTTCTGCTGGTGTCAGGCTGAAACTTTTGTGAGGACTGAAGAAGTTGGGTATGTCCAGGTAAAAATCTTCCCAAGGCCTAGCTACCAAAGCAGAACCAAACCAAGAGTCTCTCTTTAAAACCCACAGCGGCTGTAGACATGCTGAAGATAGTACCTGTCCCCTGGTGCATTTTTTGACTAACCTATATTAGAAGCTGAACTCCAAAACACCATGGTATATAGGGATGAGTATTAAACTGAACTATAAAAATAATAGTCTGTAGTTGGTACATACCAGGTATGAGTGAATTTATATGCAGCGTTTGCTGTAGGAGATTCATGAAGGTGATGTTTCGGACATCACCAACTT
This sequence comes from Hermodice carunculata, assembly GCA_964020975.1. Taxonomy (NCBI): domain Eukaryota; kingdom Metazoa; phylum Annelida; class Polychaeta; order Eunicida; family Amphinomidae; genus Hermodice; species Hermodice carunculata. The sequence goes on from OZ026621.1 coordinate 34,306,962, forward strand.
GATGTGTCAAATTGGATGGCCAAACTTTGTTGAATAGCAAGGAACATGAAAAATCAAATTTCCGTCAACATTCATGATGTCCGAAACAATGGTGATGTCCAAAACAGGGCTATTCCCATAAACATGTTAGAAACCTTTCATATTAGAAACAAATAATGCACAAACAAACCTCCGTGCAAGGGGAGCTGCATCAGCAATCACCAAAAAAAGTTCAAAGAAACTGTTGGTAATGTGAGGTAAGGTTGTACAATGTTTCGGACATCACTATGGACAGATACCATCACTATCATGATTACCTATGGCAACAACTTTTGTCAATTTTCAACAATTTCTACATGTATGTTACACTTGCTTCAAATAGCTCTGGGTAACAGGATAAATGTCACTGGTGTCCTTTTATTGCGCTAGACAGGTAACTGTTCATCAATCAATGTTCCATTATCATTTTGCAACCCAGTTTTAGCTACACATTCTTCAAACCTTGCATTACTTCGTGAGCTGTCACCATGAAAGAAAAAATTTCAGAGCAGCTGTTCCATTCCTGTTGCAGAAGTGTGAAACATATTCAAATGTATTCATAGAATTTCTTCATCAACAGATCTGATATATTACTACAAGCAGAGTCACAACCGTAACTGCTTGAATTGTTTCGGACATCACTACAGACAGTTAACAAAATCATTTAAGGTGTGGTACTTAAGCTTTATTGTTCTTTTGTGGAAGTTGAATGGCTAGATATTATAAGCTACCATTGGAGATAAGGTATTTTGGGAAATGACACAAATATTCGATTTGTTATACAGTTTGTTCACTAGCTAATTTTTCACTTTTCTATAGGAATAAAGCAAGGATGCTATAATTTGATGACCTGGACTCTCAAAGCTTGGGATTGTAAAATGTCCTTGTAATGTAAACTAATGATTGAGTAATGACAAAAACTCATTTGGGAGGGACATGTTCAAGATTATATATTGTACCTGTAATTGCCAGAATAATTGAGATGAGCTTGACCCCCCCCCCCCCCTTCCAGTTTGCAAGCTGGGGCTGCCTCCCATGGAGCCTTCAAAGTTTCTTACATTTATAAGGAAGCTAAGGATGAGCTGTAGTTTCAGCCTCAGAAAACAGATCTATGAAATCCAAAGGGTCTCCACAATGTTGAAGCCTGTAAGGCTCACACTAGAGCCTAAAATCCAATAGAACGCTGGCTTCCAAAAAGCTGAAAAAGCGCTAGGGCCATTCTTCCGTTACGTGCGCGACATCCAGACAAAATTTGATTGTTTGAGAGCCAAATAACTCAGCAGATTAATTATTATCGAGACCAATATCACTAATTTTGAATGGGTCACTTGTGATATTAACAAGTTTGCCCCCAAAGAAATTCTCTTAGCTTCAAGGTTAAACGAATGTAGCACATTTGTGTAGTGTTACGTGTGCGATGCAGAAAAATATAAAACTGAGCCTTTTGATTTTTAATATCAAATCTCTCTGATTTCTGATGGAGAAAGCAAAAACAACTGTTCTCATTGGAAAAACAAAGATCTACATCAATGCTTCCAGTTATGTTGTAAAAGTATAAAATAAATCCTCTGCTTAAACAGGTTTGTAATGTGTGCGTTACGTGTGTGATGCTGTGCCGTTATGTGCGCGACTGTGTGGAAAAGTTACTTAAATAAACACAAAGATGTTTAAATCAAATCTTTATTGATATAGTCCTGCAAATAAAAGCATGAATAATGAACCCCAAACATGCATGTGCCATGGATAACATCTTTTACACGGCAATTAAACAGTGGTCCTTCTGTTTAGAGACAACTGCTAAGACAGATGCGGAGATTGTTCCATACATGCAAAGTATGTGGTCTCCACCATAAAAGTCCCAAAAAAGGGCAAAGAACATGGGAAAGATAAGCCTAATGTCAATACCAACTGTAATGACAAATGTGGTTTCCTAATATTGGAGGGGTTAAAACTGAGATTAGGCCAACTGTGTATTGACATCTGACTTGGACTAGAATTCTTTTTTCTAACGGATACCAACAGTTGGCACTTTTTACCACAGGTCCAAAAATTTGAAATGTTTGCGGTTATTAGCTATTGTTGGAGTAGAGATCTTTTTCACAATTTGGTGGGGCTTGTAAAAGATGGCATCTTTCACATGTGGCCATCTCCAGTAGCCCCCTGCCTTCACCATTGCAGACACTTCATACTCTCCTGCTACTTTTTTAACAACTTCCCCTGGGTATGTCTCATCCTCATAGTCTATGACACACCAGTCATTTTCTTCAAGTAAGACATGCGGCATTGGGTCCTGGATCACAGCAGGTGGCAATGGGTCCTGGGACACATTCTCACACCCCCATATGCTATGGTGAAATCAGCATCATTCTGAGCAGTTGTGTGACTAAAGGAGATTTTTTTTGTTTGATAGCTGCACTTGGCATTGTGCATTTGTCGTATGCCTCGCACTTCAGGCACAATATTCCATGCACCTTGGTTAGAGATTATGTTATCAATATCAGCTTGGCACACATGAAACACAGAAGTTGATGACATCACCTCAGATGCAACATGGTAAAAAATCCATGGAATTCTGAACTACAACTTTCTCATTTTTACTCATGTTTTCTGTCTTACAAGAGACTTGGCCCTGCCACCGACACCATCAACCACACCTTTTCCATGTGATGTAGCAAAGTACTTCCATGTGATGCCCGCTTGTATTTTTGAGACAGATCAAACAAGAGTTTCATGGCATATCTGTTCTTAAACTCAGAAGAGGGCCCATCTGTGAATATGATGTCTTCAAGTTCTCTTTCTGCCTATATTCAGGGTCATTTTTGTGTTTTTCCCTGAATTTCCTAACTCTTTCTGCCCCAGACATAGGCTGTCTCCTGGATTCTGAAAAAGATGTTTAACACCTTTGAAGATTATGTAAAATAAACAGGCCACAGGAACAGCATTTAATGCATAAATGGTTTACAAGTCTATACATGATTTACCATATATACACATGCACATGTAGGTCCACATGCAGAACATATTGTATACATGTACATGTATATAGCAATGTCTAAATTCATATCAGTCTATCTTTGTGTGAACACTATATGTACATGTCAGGGCTTGATATCAACATTTGCCCCACGCAGGTAAAACATTGTCTGTGGCAAGTAGGTTTCCCAGGACACTTGCTTCCCGGTCATCTGGTTAACTAGCAATGTGATTGTCAATTCTCAAATATCAATGAAGTTCTTAAACTCAGCGAACTTATTTCAAAGTTGGTCATAAATTTAATGAAATATTGTTTACAATATCCTTTCCTTGCTGGTATGTGGAAAACACAACTTTTATTGTTATAGAAATAGTGAAAACATGCATAAAATGCTCTTTTTGGACTTGCTATTACATGTACTTCAAAATATCTATATTCCTTGATTGGAGTGGGTGGGTGGGCTACAGTTTCATGCCTCATAGAAATGGGGGGGGGGGGGGGAGTCACAAAGCAAAACGGGTATTTGACAACACCCCCCCACCCCCGTAAATTCCAGGGCACTCAATATGGGACAAAGAAATTCTAACATTTTAACAATTTTTTTTTCACTTTTGAGATAAAGCATTTACATGTGTATAAAAGCCAGTATAAAAGACAAATTGCACTTTGATACCAAGAGTATCATACTGTATGGCATTTTAAAGAATTGGTTTTTGAAGTTCAAAAATGGTTTAAATGCACCCACCACACATATGTATGTGCTGTACTGTGTGCCTAAATATTATGTGAAAATATCTTCTTCATAGCCTCCTTTTTAAATAAATATTATGAACTCAAAAGCAAAATTGAAAAACTTGATTCTTCAATTTTGTACCAGCAATACAGCTGACTCATTGTCTCTGCATGAACTGCACTGCACTTGTTAACCTGAGTGCTGGGATTTTTTTTTCTTACAAAATCATCAATATTTTCTATCATGCAATACATTTTTGCTATGAAAAAGTGAAATCTTCTATTAAATTGTGAATCTTATCATATTTTTGTACTCACCTAGAAACAGTTTCTCACAAAATCATCAATATTTTCTATCATGCAATATATTTTTGCTATGAAAAAGTGAAAATCTTCTATTAAATTGTGAATCCTGTCATATTTTTGTACTCACCTAGAATCAGGTTCTCTCTCAAAACAAGGAAAAAGGCACGATTGATGCAGCCGGCTGTTCAGAAACTGGTGCCAACAACTTTGCAGGAAGAGCAAAGAATTATGGGAATATTTTAGTGTGCATTAGTGCCCCCTAGTGGTAAAATCTTGGCATGCTCAATGCAGTTAATCAGTCTGACATAGTGTCTTTTGAACACTTTTACAAGCCTAAAAACAACTACACACCACATTAAAAAACCTTGCTATTTCACATTTTATTATATTTTACACAAGAAACAAAACTTGTGTTGGAAAATGGGTTCCCCAATATCAGTTATTATCAAGGTTTTGGGAGTAGCAGTGGCCAACAATGATACTGTAGTCAAAATGTTACTGCTCATGGTGTTTTTCATCATCCTTGGATGATGATATTGGACAATATTATTCCTCATTCAACAATGGCCACATTGAACTATTCTTTTTAAGACTGGGAATTTGGTGCAGTGGGTATGCATTTCCCATTTTTGGCTAGGTGATGAGTGCCGAAGGTTGCTGGTTCGAGACCCGTCCGGTCTGTGGTCACAAAACATATATGTATAATAAGTCATAGTCCATTATATCGGGGAAATGTATGTCTTAGTACCTGAAATGCAAACATGTACAGTACGTGTACAGCGTACACATCATAAAACATGCAGGTTGTCACATTTCACTTGCAAAGTAAAAAGATGTACTGCCTCTCTTTGTGCCTATTGTCCCAGTTCAGTAGCTACTTTGATGCTAATAAATTGCTTTCTGAAACTTTCACACAATTATGTTTGTGTTTGTATATGAAAGATGCTACCTTAAACAGAACAAATTTCAATTTTGGGAATTTAAAAAAAAAAAGATGGCATTGGTGTACAAAGATGAAGAAAATATGTTAAATCTTAAACATTCTCCTCTATTTATGTTTTCTCGAAAACTTCTCGGGGTATTTTTTGTAAAAAAAATGTCACACACCTAAAAATCATCAATCAAAATTTTGACCCTCTAGGGTCATAATTGAAAGAATGGCCCACTATGCTTTGTATGGACCTTACATTTCTCAGGAGCCATGTCATAATACAGGCTAACCACCTCTGAAGCAAGACAAAATAGTTGATGACTGATGTGCACCCTGTACTTCAGTGGGGCTCACAGGTGTACATGCCTTCTTTTGGAGCAGAAAAAAACACCATACACCAGTGAAGTCTACACTTTTGTTTAGCTTCTGTGTTGCCAATTACCTGGGGATGGGGGTACGCTCATAATTAAGTGACCATAACAGGTATATGCTGTTCCAGAGTGCTTTTTGATCCTTGGCCTATATTTTGCTCAAAAATTGTCTAGAACAGATAACCCTTTTCTGTAAGCTGGCCCACCAATAATAATAGTTATTAAAGTGTGTGTGTCAAGACACACTTTTCTGTTTTTCCTGATATTCTTTCTTTCTTCTTCACCAGCAAATTTGTCCGACACTTTTCTAAGACACTATTATTAACACTATTAGAAACTCCAAACTTGGCATGATTGTACCTCCATACAAGGAGCTTGATCGTTTTAATATACAGAGGAATGAAGATGTTTAAAATTATGCAAATTAGGGGCATTTGAAATTTTAAATCTTGAATATCTTTAAAAGTATAATAGAAAGAGATGTCATTCCAACTTCTACTTGGTGGTTATTGACCAGTGTACATCTAATGAATTTAAAACAAAAGTTGTAGCAATTTAAATTATGCTACTTAGCAGCATTGGAAATTTTCAAATTTGATTATCTTCAAAACTATTATAGATAGAGATGTCATTTTAACTTCTACTAGAAGGTTATTGACCATTGCGCATGTAATGAATCTAAAGCAAAAGTTGTAGCCATTTGAATTATGCTAATTAAGAGCATTCGAAATTTTAAAACTTGAATATCTTCAAAACTATTATAGATAGAGATATCATTCCAATTTCTACTAAGGGGTTGTTGACCATTGCGCACCTAATGAATTAAAAATAAAAAGTTGTAGCAATTCAAATTATGCTAAATAGCATCATTAGAAATTTTAAATCTCGAATAACTTCAAAGCTATAAAAAGATAGAGATGCCATTCCAGCTTCTATACCTGTGTTATAGAATAGTTGTACATTACCATACTAATATGCTTTGAAGACACACTCACCGATTTGCTATGCAGCAAATCATCTTTCCTAGTTCCTCCCTGACTAGAGCGGCCGATCCGGCTCTCTAGACACACTCCCAACCGACACGAGACGCTGCTACATAGACGGTGCTTGCTGCATTGTCTCGAGTGTCGGGCCCGGCTGTATAGATGGTGCTCACTGCATTGGCTGGAGTAGAGTGCCGGGCCGGGTCTTCACGCAACCGGGCCCTGCTCTCTATGTGCTAGCTGCATCAATTGGCTAGAGTAGAGTGCCAGGCCGGGTCTTCACGCAACTGGGCCCTGCTCTCTAGACGATGCTCGCTATATTGACTAGAATGTTGGTCTCGGCTCCCTAGATACATTGCTGAACGCAGCCGGGTCCAGCTATATAAACAGTCCTCTCTGCACTGGCTCAAGTGCCGGGCCCGGCGATATAGACAGTCCTCTGCGTATTGGCTATAATGCTGGTCCAGTCCTGTAGTCGCGTTCAGGGCCAAACCCGACTCGGTAGGGTAGCCAGCAGGGTTTTTGCCAGAGGGTAAAATTCCGAACCCTAAAATTTTCTGAGGATAAGACTCCATACCCTAGAATATTTGAAAATAACATACAAAATGATGCAAGCTGGAGCATTCTGGGGCTAAAAATTAAGACTTTCAAGGCCTTCTTGATGCCTTAGTCTCCAGAAGTGCCATAGAATTTATTCTAGAGCATCTAAATTTTAAAATTTTCTTCCAGGGAGGGCCCTCAGACCCCCTGCCCAGTGATATAGGGCTTCAGCATGTGAAATGCCTTTGGCACGTTTCCGTACCCTAAATTTTTTCCTGGAGGAAACCCTGGCCATGTCCTAAAATAAAATCAAACCAGAAAAGAAGATTTGCTTCAAAGCAAATCTGTCTGTGTGCCTTCAAAAGATGTAAATATTACGGGCTACAACTTTTGACCTTTGGTACTTGAATTCCATTAAACTTACAGCTGTTTAAAAATTTCAAAGTCCAAATGACCTTGACCTTTGACCTTTACAGGTCACATGTAAATTGCAGTGTTACAATACCCACAATTTAAGCCCAACATGAACCAAATTGGAGTAAAATTGACCAAGTTATGGCAAGATGAAACTTTCAAAGGGCCAAATGACCTTGACATTTGCCTTTTTGAGGTTACATGTTCTTATAAAAATGTCCAGTGTAGCAATACCTACAATTTGAGTCCAACATCATTAGAATTGGATGGAGATTGGCCAAGTTATGACTGGCTGAAACTTTCAAAGGTCCACGTGACCTTGACCTTTGAACTTTAGAGGTCACATGTAACCTTCAAAAATGTGCAGGTTTACCATAGCTACAATTTGAGCCCAACATCATCAAAATTGGATAAAATTTGACCAAGTTATGGCATGAAGAAAGCCACCATCAAAAGCCTTTGACTTTAAGATGACCTCTACCTGAAGTGAACCTTGACCTCAAAAATGACATTTTGGCTTAAAATTGACCTTTGACCTTGACATTTGAGATGACCTTGACATGGTTGAACTCCTATACACTCAGAACCACATCTACTATAATATTCAGTCGAAATGCTGAGACATGAATGAGATTGATTAGCTACAAGCACGCCTCGGTTCCAAGCTCAGCCTTAGGCTGTCACGTCACCAAAATACACAAAATCCAACATGGCGGCCATGATATTAACTGGTATCACATACAAATAAGAAATTTGTAAAAAGTGGTACAAAAGATGTGTTATGGTCTCTTACCTTTATATGTCCTCTTTCCACAGATTTAAATCCACATTATGGTGTTATTCCAGTCTAATAATAGGACCATGGTAGTCCAATATGTCCATTTCATTTCTGATCTGTCAGCCATTGCTGACCCAAATATCCAGAAGTCATGTACATGTAATTTGATCAAATTTTGTACAAGCAATGTGATGACAAAATATTTTGCCATCTACGGCAAAAATACTTTCCTGATGCAAGCAGTAAGATGTAGATCCAAATTAGAAAGAAATAATCTTCTGACCTGACTTTGAATTTCAACCTCTAAAATCCGCCATTTTGCAAAAAAATCCACTTTTTCTACAAAACTCCACATGGGGTCTATTCCCGGCAATTTGCACCAAGAATGCACTGCCAAAGCATACAGATCCATAATCCAATGGGGGTGGTGGGATAGTGACAACCTTGTGTCCACCTTTCAGCCAAAAAGGAAGGAACCCCAAAATGACATATTTAGGGGGTAGGGCCCTTTGAATTTTGATCAAATCTGTACAATTTGCCCTAGAATGCTTAAATGTATTTTTTTTCACAACTTAAAATATCAGTAAGTATGAAACTTAGCCTAATCTATGTTATTACAGAAAAGGTTTTATTTTATCAGTAGTTCTAAACCCCCATTACTTCTGATAAAATAGACTGTTCTGTTATTCAAATTGGACCACTTGTATCTTGAAAATTTAACCCAATCCAGCCCAAATTTATACCCTCTTGAAAAGCATGAACACTTGTTGGTCAAGTTACAGCATGAAAGGGTCATGGATCTGTTTTAAATTAAAATGCCAGAGCAGTATCTGGTTGGTGGGTGTTCCAAACAAGCATCTCTTGTGTCTTCAGTGGGGTATCGGGTGACAGGATGCTGGTAAAATGACCATTAATCGTAACCCAATGAATGCACTGACTGTTATATACACTCTAACCGAACACCTCCATATACCGAACACCTCTCTATACTGAACACCATTTCTTGGTCCCGAATGTATACTTCCAATGTTAGCAAACTTCCCTATACTAAACACCTCCCCTTACGGAACACTTTTTTCAGGTCCCAAGGGTGTTCGGTATAGGAAGGTTTTACTGTAAGTGGTAAATGACTTATCACACCCTTTTCATGTGATCCGGGAACACCTCAACACTCCCAAATAGCAGGGACTAAGATGTGCCCATGTGTCTTTGTTTACATAAGCACTGCCCAGCAATGGAACCGAGAACGAGGCTGCTGATTTGACCCCTAATCTCGCATCTCATTAAACCCAGGTCAGCATCTCGACTGATTAGTACATGAGATATTGAAGATTTAAAACTTAAATTAGCCCTCATTTGCATAATTTTGAAAAGCATGACCTCTCATTATAAAAAGGTCAGACTTTATCCATAGAAGTATAATTGTGCCAAGTTTGGAGTTTCTTCATATAATACTTTTCAAATGAAATGTCGGACAAATCTGCCTGAAAAGAAAGAAAGAAAGAAAGAAATGTAAGAAAGAAAGAAAGAAAGAAAGAAAGAAAGAAAGAAAGAAAGAAAGAAAGAAAGAAAAATAGGGATGTCAGCGAGTGGGCGTGGTCTGTGCCTCTCCTATCTGTCAGATGTTAAATTTGCCCAACTTTGAATAGTGGCCTTACGGTCAAATATTTCATTTGCAGTTCCAATATTACATTAGTTCGATCAAGAAATATGTTTTTATTAATATGTAACTCACGGTTTCTTGTTATTGCGTGCATTTATGCGTAAAGCGGGGATTTTTACGTGAATGGTCAAACACGCTTCTCGGTGAAACCCGCCATTTTGCATAAAAATACGCTAGACCAAGTATCGCTCATGTGATCGTTTCTCGCGTTTTTTTCCCGCGATCAGCCTCCCTTGAGGTGGATCTTTGGAGGTAAGATGGGATTATGCAATCGTGAAAAAAAAAAATTTCAAAAAGTAATTTTTGGTGATTTTTTCGCCATTTTTACGACGTTATCTTTAAAATATGACTCCAGAGAAGTTTATGAATGGAAAAATTTGGAAAAACAGATCAGAATACTTAATGAATTTTGGAACCAAATAGGATGAGTGTCGACACGATTGAAATAAGCGCAATTCATTTAAATTATGATGAGCGATAATACAGCATTTGCCCATTGGAAATACTACAGACATTTGCTGGCTTATAGGCCTACCTATTTATTTGGAATTTGAATCATACTCATTGGAGGCGTTAATTTGTATTCAGTGCCAGAAATAAGGAAAAATTTTAACTTGTCCGCCAACCAAGTGGAGTCTTATTCTAATTGAATTGTATATGTAAATTCTGGACGAGTGCATCGGCAACTTTACTTGTCCGTCATAAGTTTTACTTAGTACGGACAAGCGGATAAGCCCTATTTCTAGCCCTGGTATTGTCCATTTCATTTGTCAGGAGTGTTAATAAATTAATATTTGTGAAAAAAAGAAAAGAAAGTTACAAAGATAATTATGCTGATTAATTAACTATTTAACCCCCCCCCCTTTCCAGGTTAACACCTCCATGCTATTTATAACTTCAATATAAGTGATAAGTTCTCAGGCCACTAAAAAGTTAGTGGGCTTGGCACTTTTTCCACATTCTGCCACAATTACATTGTCATCAAAACAATGACCGTAGTATAATTTTAGAAAAGGTGCAACCAGCAAATTAAGGGGGGGGGGGTGGTTCACAAAATGTCATTTCCATAAGAAGTAGCATTTGATAGATCATCAAAAATGTTTCAGTTTTGTCTTCATCCTTAGGTTAATCAATTTGCTCATTTCATAAGGATATTTAGGCACAGAGTTCTGCAACTTTGAACTTTGATTGGAACCATTGCATTGATACTCCAGTAATATTGCCTTGTATATGGGTAATGATGCTGCCTGCATGCAAGGTGGCATATTGAAAATGTATTGGTTTGTTGACATTGAGTGATTGTGAATGCATGGTAAAAGAGATGCATATGACCAACACATTTCATTTTCAACATTTTCATCTCTTATTCAAATGTATTGGGAGCAACATACATCTGTTCTTTCATATACATGTACCTCCCCTCATAAAGGGTTGTTGAAATTTTGTAACAACAAACACTACATGTATTCACTTTGCCCTTTTTTAATTGGGGGGGGGGGGGCATGGTTGAATATGGTGCCTTCTTCCTTTTTTATGATCAACCTTACATTTGGATTTCATGCTCCTCCCCACACCCCCTCCCAAAGGGGGGTACAATGTTGTTCCCCTGATATACAATGCACGGGTGACAAAAAATTCAAAAATGCAGGTTGCATGTATTTGGTAGATGTGAAGTTTTTAGTGTTGATACAGCATATTTAAACAGTCATTTACAGGGTTCTTGCATTTTTCAAAACCCTTGCAAGTCCTTGAATTTCATTTTCTGTTTCGAAGGCTTCAACAGTCACTGAACTAAGTTTATTTATTTCTTTGAAGCAACACAAGTTGAGAAATAATACAAATTATCTATAGTGTACCAATTGTCAGATAATGGTACTGCTATTTCTGCAATGTTGACATGCATTGATTGTTTACTGAGATCAAAGTGATCACATCATAAACAATCATTAAATGAAATTACATAGATAGTTTTGATTTTCAGGTGTACAGACATGCAAGAGATTGGTATTCATGATCCGGGGTAAGCTACAGACAGGAAAGATGACACACTAAAGATGCCTTCAACACATATATTGTGACCATGGCATTTCCGAGGAAGGAAATATATTGAGCATATTCAAGTAGACGATGCTTGTGGGACAGAAAATGTTTGTCCCCCACTAAATAAAAGCCAAAAGTAAAATTTGGGTCACAGTACTGGATACAACCAAGAGTAGAGTCTTATCTTAACACTGGTATATTTCAGACTTTCTGGAGTGACTTCTTTTCATTTACAGTCTTCATGCACATTCAGTTGACATGAATAAACTGCTTACAGTGTCTGTTGCTCTTTATTTTGTTCATATGTAAAATACATGTATATGTGAATTGTTCGCCCTGGACTTACTGTCATGTTCTTTATATCATTTGCTTTCATTTTTTTTTTCAATATTTCTTTAATAGCAAATCAAACTCAAAGGAAGAAAACATCAATATTATGAATTATACGTTTTAAATGTATAATTTATAATATTGACGTATTCTTCCTTTGAGTCCAATGTTGGAAGTTTATGAATACATTAACGTAAAAAATGGAGTAGATTACACATGACAGTAAGTTTGGGTCTTGTTAAGACCTATGGATTAGTATGGTTAATTGTTAGATGCACACGAATGGTCCAGAACCCACTGGACTATATATTATAGCTAGGTCTCTATTAGTGCCACTCTTGATCCAGTGGTTCCAAAGGCACTCGTCAGCAGGCGAAACCCTTGGTATAATGTGGAACAGAATTTGAATTTTCAAATCATTTATCAACACTGTAAAATTAAAAGTTATACTAACTAGACATTAATAAAAACATGTAGCATGCACAAAAGATTATGTAACTTGTTCAGTAATGTGGTACTTAAAAAATTACATATCGGCATCATGCAATTTTAACATGTTTTAAGATTCTGAATTATTTAGCTGAAACAGCACATGAAGCATGCTCCATAAACCAGTTAGAATGAATTTATTCAGTTCTTACAAATATCTGCCACATACAATTTGAAAGATCTCTTCAGTAAATAGCGGGAAAACCGATATAACTTCTGGGGGCTCTGCCCCCCCCCCCCCATTAGGGGATGCCCCCGAGACCCCTGCTAGGGGTTACCCAAGACCCCCCAAACTGCCCTTTGCAGATGGAAATATGTCTGCTCATTTCAAAACCTGCATACAACAGTACAACACTGCATTCAGTGAGGCCATACCAAATTACAAGTGAACAAAGCCAGGTTGTGGGCAAGTTACTGGGTAACGTGACAATCTGGGTATATAGTTAACACTTCATAAAATGTAGTCAAGCCAGCTGTCAAGTTAATAAATGAAAGATGAAATATGATTCATGATATAAAATAACTGTGAAACAAATTTTTCACAGCAAGTTCTGCCTGTGTATTCTAAAAACATCAATAACATTTATAAGGTGATGTTAACATCACCCTCAACATGCAATTTAAAAAAGGGCGTGACACCATTATTTATTACATTTGACAATATATTTACATTTTTTCCATTCAATCATTATTAATAGCCTTCTTTTTATATGAAGTTTAACATATTTCATGGTTCACTGCCTACAAACAATGGAAATCATCAAAATTTTTTGCATTTATGTTGAGTACTGATGAAAATCCTGAAAAATTGAGATTTTTCAAAATTTTCGTTTTTAGGGTTAACTTTAACCCCCTGTCTGTATCTTCTCTGCTAACTTACCTACAGGAATGAAACTTACATTTCTGAACTTGTCATGGAGTTACCAGTCCAATGATGTATAACTTGAATATATGTGTATCCTAGTTTTAGAATTATAAAATTATAACAAAAATGTGGGAAAATGGCAGAAAAACGCCCTTTTTCCAAAAATTTTGATCCTCCAAAACATTTGACCTAATTGACCTACAGCAAAAAAAATATATATTTTTGGTTTTCTGGTGCCAAGACCTTTCCAATGGTGTGTCATTTGTACATATTGGACGACTTTTTGAAAAATCCCTGACAACCCTAAAAGAAAGAAAGAAAGAAAGAAAGAAAGAAAGAAAGAAAGAAAGAAAGAAAGAAAGAAAGAAAGAAAGAAAGAAAGAGAGAGAGAGAGAGAGAGAGAGAAAGAGAGAGAGAGAGAGAGAAAGAAAGAAAGAAAGAAAGAAAGAAAGAAAGAAAGAAAGGTAGTACCTACATCAGTACGAAGGGGGGTAAGGGGGTGGGTTCAGACGCTGGTACAAGTAATTATTTTTCTAAAGTACGTAGTACGGATAATAAGAATCTTTCAAAATTTTGGATAGTACGAAGTACGTAAAATAAGAGGGCTTCCAGTATGCCAGTACGGTAAATAAAAAGCCCCAGTACACCAGTACGGGAAACCCCTAACCCACCCTCCAGTAGGGTTGTCGGAGATTTTTCAAAAAATCATCCTACATGTACAAATGATACACCATTGGAAAGGTCTCATTACCAGAAATTCAAAGATATCATTCTTTTTGCTGTGGGTCAATTAGATCAAAAGTTATGAAGGATCAAAATTTTTGAAAAAAGGGCGTTTTTCTGCCATTTTTCCACATTTTTGTTATAATTTAATAATTCTAAAACTATAATACATATATATTAATGCTATACATCATTGGACTGGCAATTTCATGACAAGTTCAGAAATATAAGTTTTATTCCTGTAGGTTAGTTAGTACAGAAGATACAGGGGGTTAAAGTTAACCCTAAAAATTAAAGTTTCGAAAAATCTCATAATTTTCATTATTTTCACCAGTACTCACCACAAATGCACAAATTGTGATGTTTTTCATTGTTTGTGGGATGCCAACCATGAGACATGTTTAACTTCATATGAAAGAATGCCATTAACAATGATTAGATGAAAAAATGTAACTATATTGTGAAATAAAATGATTGAGTGCCACGCCCCTTTTTAAATGCATGTTGACGATGAGGTAAGTTTCTCCTTATAAATGCAGTTGATGTTTTTTTTATTATGCACAGATACAACTTAGTGTGAAAAATTTGTTTTACAGTTTGTTTATATTATGCATAATTATTCCATCTTTCATTTTTTAACTTGACAGCTGGCTTCACTACATTTTATGAGATGTTAACTTTCCCCAGGTTGTCACCAAGTAACTTGCCCACAACGTGGTTATGTTAACATAGAAGTGGGTGTGGCCTCACAAGGCGGATTGGAGAGAATAGCACAAAAGCTTATAAATAAACCTATTGACGACCACAAAGGGTAGTACAGTGGTACCTGCTGTATGCAACCACTGCCATGGGCAGCCACATAGCCTTCTGTGGCCACTAGGCTCGGACATACGAGTCTTTCTTTGCAAATGTACCTGTCGTGACAGGTAACATGCTGTGTGTAGCCAATTATTCTTTGCAGAGGAGGTGGCCACATACAGCAGGTACCACTGTACTTCAATGTGTTATTTGCATATGATTTCCCATTTGCAGTCAATATCAATAAATCTTTGAAGTTTTTGCAAATCATATGCAAACAATACCACGTGGTCCCAAATTCCACTATCCATGAGCACCTCCTACAGCCAAGTCCTGCCTGGGATGCAGTTCATATGGAAATTCCATGTTCAACTTGAGCACAGAATTGGGCAATCAAGAAACTGCAATTCTTGAATGCAGTTGAACTGGTGGTCAGTGAGTGGGGGTGGCTTCACATTCACAACGTGGAATTAATGGAACAGCGGAAGAGCTCCGTTCATAACTGTCTGCATATTCAAAGTCCCCACAAGTATGACAAGAGGGATCAACTCAACCACTGTTCTAGAAATAACAAGCACAGACTACTTGTTATTTTAACTCCTTTATTAATCATGTGTCATGTTGCATGGTTCGAAAAAATATGTTCACACACACACACACACACACATAGAATTCATGATGTATGGTGGTCCCCTTTTATTGGAGCAGCTGTCATTAAAGTTTTGGCATTCTGCCACACAAGTTTTGCCACAACAGTAATGCTTAAACTTATATCCCAACATATTTGTCATGTGTTCTTACATAATCAAACTGGCATTGATAGTGGATAAAGTAATTCATTGTGAGAAATTCAAAATTGGTATTTCAAATACAGTGAAACCTGTTTCGAAAAACCACAACTAGGGCAAGCTAAAAAGTGGCCACATAAGGCAGGTGGTCTCTCAATAGAAGTACAATAACATGGGAAAGATAGCAAAAGGGACATAGTAAACATAGTCTGAAAAAGCAGGTGGTCTTTCATCACAGTGGTCTCTCAAAACAGGTTTCACTGTACCATCATTAGGAACAAACATACATTTCAATCTGGCTGTATGCTGTCATGAAAAAACTTGTGCCAAAACTTTAAGGTACATCACAACAGTGGATTTTAAGTATTTTTCATTTCCTTTAATTTGGATGTTGCTGAGTATGGAGCAGGTTATCTGGTGAATAATTCAACCGTAAGATGAGATGCTCAGATACGGTCTACGCAATCTAGAACTGTGCAGGATTTTGGCGTTGTGATCAACCTTTATGACAGGGACCTAGCGGCATATCCTATATACTGTTATTTACCTATTGTTTTGGAATTTGTTAGAGAAAATTGTAATTTAACAAAATACATAAATTTGAAGATAAAAATAAAATAACACATGCTCAAATCTCATCACAAGAAAAAATTCATGTTATATTTTCAGTATTTCTTATGTAGCTTGGCAACAGGTAAACAGTTAGAAGATATGCCATAAGCGATTTCATGCATTATGATTTGATCATGCATGTCATTAAATTTATACCAATGTATGTCATTACATTTTAAAATGCTTCATATATTTTCTTGTCAAGGATAGGTTTATTATAAACCAATTGAGTTTTAGGTATTGCACATGTATCATTACCCCTGGTGATCATGTACTTTAACTTTAAGTCTGTTTCATTCATTGACACTTCAGTAAGGATAATTTTGTTCAAGTTGCTGAGACAGCTTGAAATTATCATTTTTTTACATGATATATCCAAACTAATTTTACGTCTTTTGACAAAAAGTGACTGAAAAATCATGTTAAATGATATGCATGAATTAGTTGGCATTGTTAAATTTTATTGCCAAATTACAAAATCGCTGCTGTCATTTTTTGGTGCACAGGACCAGCCTAAATATAAATATATGAAATTGCTTGTGACTTGTACAAATATTGAATAAAAGAGTGCACAAAGCCACCCAGTGCACATCCTTAAACCAGCCCTATGGGGAAGGGAGCTAAGATCATGGAGGGACAGCACTAAGCTTCGTAAATATTTAGCTGAAATGGGACATGAGAAATAATTTCATGTTGAAGATCTTCCTTTTTACATAATTTATATGCTAAAGATCAGCTTTTTACTTATTTTTGTAACCAAGTGCAGCAACCTGTAGCTGCTGGCTAATTGGTTAGTGCTTAGTGCTGTCCCTGACAATGATAAGGAATCAATTTTATTTACATGATTGAAGACAATTTACAAAGCAATTGGTCATTACAGAGTCCTGAAAAAGCACTCAAGAAAGTTCATTAAATGACTCGAAACACTCAAAGTTCGCTCCATATAGCACAAGCTCCAGCTTCCACTATGTTGCACTTGAGAAATTCAGAGTTCATTAAATGACTCGAAACACTCAAAGTTTGCTCCAGCATCTGCTGTGTGTCATGTGATAACCACATCCAGGCTCTAACTTCCACTTTGTTGCAGTGACGATATACAGAGTTCGCCAAATGACTCCGTGGAAAGGGACATCCACATAATACTATCTCCAGCTGCCGGGAAATGACCAATTAGATATCCGTACACTGACAAACGTTTGTCTGTTCCCCACATGCTGAAATAACGAACCTGCAAATACACGAACTGAACAACAGAAAACTGCAACTTTTTGTGTTTTTTTTTTTTAAATGCAATACAACACATTCAAGCCTTTCATGTTAAAAAAAAAAATGAATCGAAGTTGTTACGGAAATGTATCTTAAATAACTGAAAGGCCCTGTTTCACCCAGTACAATCCTACATGGGAGTATCCCCCCCCGGGGGGGGGGGGGTACTCCCATGTAGGATTGTACTAGGTATGTGCACAGGAAAGGCCCCGTTTCAAAACTCAATTTTTATGGTAGCTGAGGTGTACACAGGATTAGAAAAGCCCCCCCCCCCCCCCAAAAAAAAATGTACACAGCTGGATTAGGATAGGGGTAACAATTATTTGAGTGGACTGGAGTTATAGGATATAATAATTAAGTTCTTTGGGGGATATTTTGTGGGAAGTAAGAATATGCCAAAACTTGTTTAAAATTGGAGTGTTGGTTTCCTGAATACACCAGTGCAGCACTCCTTCCAACACATTACAGGATTAAGAAAGGGTAACTTTTTACATCTGGTTAAAATAGGGTATTGTATATAAATGTCAACGGCACACACCCACCCTGATGTTGAGTATGTGCCCCCCCCCCATCAAGGAGTGTAGCCCTCCCCCCCCCCCCCAAAAAAAATATGCTGCTTCCACCATTTCTAAAATTACACTAATGTCATTATGTACATGACAATATACTGGTTACAGTGTGTGGAAAAATAAAAAAAAGCCAAGGCCACAACTTTTTAGCGCCCTGAGAAATTATCACTTAGTTATAGTTAATTCATTAACTAAGTCTGTAATTTTTTTCTTTTTTCATAAATATCAATTTATGAACACTCCTAACAAATTATATAGACAATACAAACGCCCCCAGTGAACATGATTCTATTTTCACATTAGTAAGTACAATAAAGTTAGTGTACGTAGTATTTCCAATGGTCAAATTCTGTATTATCGCTCAGCATATTTCAAGTGAGTTGCGCTAAAATGCGCTTATGTCAATCGTCTCGGTACTCATCCAGTTTGGTTAAATAAATTATCAGTTATTTTGATCTGTTTTTCCAAATTTTTCCATCGGTAAACTTCTCTGGAATCTTATTTTAAAGAAGACGCCCTAAGAATGGCGCAAAAATCACCAAAAATGACTTTTTTAAAATTTTTTCTTCACGGCTGCATAATTTCATCGTACCTCAAAAGATCCACCACGTGTGATGCTGATCGCGAGAAAAAAACGCGAGAAATGATCACATGAACGATACTTATCCCGGCTCATTTTTATGCAAAATGGCGGATTTCACCGAGACGCGCGTTTGACCATTCACGTAAAAATTGCCGCTGTACGCATAAATGCACGCAATAACAAGAAACCGTGAGTTACATATTAATAAAAACATATTTCTTGATCGAACTAACATAATATTGGCACCGCAAATGAAATATTTGACCACAAAACCACCATTCAAAGTTGGGCAAATTTAACATGTGACAGATAGGAGAGGTACAGGCCACGCCCACTCGCTGACATCCCTACCTCCAGTACATGTGCGACTCTCCGCTTTTGTCTTGACAGTAGACTAGGATTTTGTAATTTATATCAAACGCAAATTTTAGAATACTAACCTCCATTATTAAAATGACGTGAACTGTAACACCATACGAGTTTCAGTGATGTAACTGGAGTCCTGGTGAACAATATCCTCTGTGTCTGAAAACAACGACGGACTGGAGTAGCAAACGAAGCTTGCGCTGTGACGGAAAGTGTCGTCTGCTCGTTGTGTCTGCTAGCCTCGGACAGGTATACAATCGAGAGTATTCACGGCTGTGACTTATCGACGCTCCAATAGTTAATTAAGAGATATGAATAAGAACAAAAAAATCCAAAATAATAATGACTGTTGATTTTTTTTTCTTTTGGCGATGTGATCGTTTTAATACAGAACACAGAAAGTCCATAAATCATTAGCATCACTGATGCAAACGAGGCGGGATTCCCTGTATTCCCCACACGCATGCTCAGTTTTAATTACCATACTTCCGGCAAGATAACATCCCGGCGGTGGGAATGACCCCAATTGCGATGTCCCATAGCCCATCGGTGTAACACATGATAATGGCCGGAAATTTCTGGCAAAGTTCACATTAGTAAGTACTGCGTACGCTTTAGAAACAGACTCTGGAAAATAACACTAACTAGGATAGTGAATTGTGGTTTTCCTTTTTCGACCTTGCTTTGTGATACAGTATGAGTTCATTGAGTAGGGTTGTCAGGGATTTTTCAAAAAGTCACCCAATAATGCCAATATGTACAAATGATACACCATTGGAAAGGTCTTGGTACCAGAAAACCAAAAATATAAATTTTTTTGTTGTAGGTCAATTTGGTCAAATGTTATGGAGGATCAAATTTTTTGGGAAAAAAGCGTGTTTCTGCAATTTTTCCACATTTTTGTTATAAAATTTTATAATTCTAAAACTATGGTACACATATATATTCAAGTTATACATCATTGGACTGGTAATTTCATGACAAGTTCAGAAATGTAAGTTTCATTCTTGTAGGTAAGTTAGTAGAGAAGATACAGGGGGTTAAAGTTAACCCTATAAAATGAAAATTTAGAAAAATCGCGATTTTTCAGGTTTTCATCAGTACTGAAGTCTGAACATAAATGCAAAAATGTTTATGTTTTCCATTCTTTGTAGGAAGTCAACCATGAAATATGTTACACTTCATATAAAAAAGAAGGCTGTTAACAATGAATGATTAAATGGAAAAAATGTAAATATATTGTCCAATGTATTATTAATGGTGTCGCGCCTCTTTTTAAATTGCATGTTGAGGATGATGGAATAGTTTATTGCATGAACCCGCCATCTGGTGGGTATCACACAAAATACAGAGTCAGGACCTAAAGCTACAGCAAGGTAATGCTGCGGGTCCCCGTTCAGACAGACATATGAAGAATTGAGCTACCAACTACACCTACATATATAAAAGTTAAGGAAAGGAAAAAAAAAAAAAAGAGAGAAAGAGAAAGAACTTAACTAGGTTATGCATTGCACTGTAATCTCTGTTCAAAGGAAGAGTTAATATAGCTATTTACATGCTTGAAGACCTTGAGGTCGCCATTGTTGTATGTCATTAGGAATTTAAATTTGTCTTCTTTGGAGAGTGAGTCAATATTGTATGTTGTTAGAGAGTCAAACAGTAGTTTCCTCTTTATTGAGTATCTGGCACAGTCTAGCATAAAATGTTCCTCATTTTCAATGGAGTTGCTGGAGCATTGGTTGCACAGTCTTTTATCGCTTTTTAAACCTTTGTAACGGCCTGTTTCAATGTTAAGTACATGAGCACTGATCCTCAATTGTATGAATTGTTTGCGTTTGCTTACTGTTAGGTTAGATTGTATATATGACTCCTTTTTGAAACCGAAGTTCTTGATTTTGCAGTAGGTTCGAAGCTTGTTTGATGTCCTGTTTTCCTTGTTAATATATTTAGTCCACTGTTTTTGTTATTCGTCACACATCTTGTTGTGGAATGAGTCAATGTTGTTACTGGCGTTTAGGTTTCCATCGATTTCCCAAAGATTTTGTAAACCGAACTTTGTTAGCATAACTCTGATAGATTTCAACCATGAATATTCATTATTCTGTTCCATGTAGTGGTTTTCTTTCAAACATTTATACAGTAGACTATTTTGGTTACACTGATGAATTTGATATAGGTATTTTAAAGCAGAGCATAGATTTGAGATGATGATTGGGTAGCTACCTAGTTCACCTTTAATTGCAGCTGTGCATGATTTCCGATGTACCCCTAATATGAATCTGCATAGTTTGTTATGTACCTGGTCGGTGCCCACTCGTTCACTTAGGTGCATAAAGTTATCATTGTTGAGATTCTGAAAAAAGAGGGGAGCCCATACTTCACTCCCATATGATAATATAGGCAACACTAAGGTGTTGAAGAGTTTAAATGATAGGTCAGCATTACCATTAGTGTTAAAGTATTTCAAGTTGAAAAGTTAACATCACCTTTTAAATGTAATTGATGTTTTTAGAATACACAGATCTGTAGAACTTGCTGTGAAAAATTTGTTTCCCAGTTTCTTTATATTATGAATCATATTTCATCTTTCATTTATTAACTTGACTGCTGGCTTGACTGCATTTTATGAGGTGTTAACTATATACCCAGAATGCACGTCACTGAGTAACTTGCCCACGACCTGGCTTTGTTAACTTGTAAGTCAGTATTGCGACACACAGTGCAGTGTTGTACTGTTGTATGCAGGTTTTGAAAAGAGCAGACATATTCCATCTGCAAAGGGCAGTTTGGGGGGTCTGGGGAAACCCCCAGTGGGGGTGGGGGGGGGGGGGGGGGCGGAGCCCCCAAAAGCTATTTAAGTTTTCCAGCTATTTGCTGGAGAGAACCTTTGAATTGTATGTGGCAGATGTTTGTGCACAAATTCATTCTAACTGGTTTATGGAGCATGCTTCATGTGCTGTTTCAGCTTAATAATCAGAATCTTAAAAAATGTTAAAATTGCATGATGTTGATATGTATTTTTTTAAGTACCGCATGACTGAACAAGTAACAATAACATAATCTTATGTGCATGCTACATGTTTTTTTTTTTAATGTCTAGTTAGTATAACTTTTAATTTTACAGTGTTGATTATTGATTTTTCCAAATTCTGTTGCACATTATACCAAGGGTTTCCCCTCCTGATGAGTGCCTTTGGCACCACTGGATCAAGAGTGGTACTAATAGAGACTGGTAGTATTTAAACCTAGTTATAATATATAGTCCAGTGGGTCCTGGACCAAGCGTGTGCATCTAACAATGAACCATACTAATCCATAGATCTTAACAGGACTGAAACTTACTGTCACATGTAATGTACTCCATTTTTTATGTTAATGTATTCATAAACTTCCAACATTTGACTCTTGAAAAGGAAGAATACATCAATATAATAAATTATACATTTAAAATGTATGATTTATAATATTGATGTATTATTCATTTAAGTTTGATTTGCTATTAAAAAGTACTGAAAAAAATGAAAGCAGAAGATATAAAGAAGATGACAGGAAGTCCAGGGCAAACAATTTACATATATTTTACATATGAACAAAATAGAGAGCAACAGACACTGTAAGCAGTTTATTAATGTCAACTGAATGTGCATGAAGACTGTAAATGACAAGAAGTCACTCCAGAAAATCTGAAATATACCAGTGTTAAATTAAGACAATACTCTTGGTTGCATATCCAGTACTGTGACCCAAATTCTTTTTTTTTTTTTTGGGGGGGGGGGGGCTTTTATTCTGTGGCAAACAAACATTTTCCATCCCACAAGTATTGTCTGCTTGAATAAGCTCAATATTTTCTGCCTAGGAAATGTCCTGATCACAATATAATTGTTGAAGGCATCTTTGGTGTGTCATCTTTGCTGTCTGTACACTAGGAGCCCAGAAAATGTCTTAATGGAAAGTTTGAGTGCATATAAAGTCTAACTTCCTCTTACCCAATTCTGGTAAGATAAAGTAAGATGCTTTTCTCATGATGCTAGACAAGGAGAAAGTGGCAAGAGGGAGTAAAATGTACTGAAGACAGGGCTAGAGGTAATTAAATTTGGCAAGAGGTAATAAGACATGCTTGTTATGTAACAGGATGGGAGGAGAAAGTCAAATACTTGGCACTATGAAAGTAAGATGCAGTAAGGTGTTCTTGGGGTACTTCACAGAGATTGTTTATCACAAAGAGGCTACTGTGTAGCCTCCTTGCTTATCAACAGGTTTGAACTCTGCTGGATGGCTGAGTAGGTCAATATTAGAATGTAATTAGCAAACACATGTGTATTAATGACACTGCACTGCAACACCTTTGTCATCTGAACTGGGCTAAAACCATGTATGCCCACTCAAGCATATGTATTAGAAGATCAGAAGTGATATAAACACTGACATCTTGGTGGCATTTGTGCTAATGTTATTGCATCTGCAAGGGTAACAGACAGATTGACAGACATGGCTATCTATCTATCTATCTATCTATCTATCTATCTATCTATCTATCTATCTATCTATCTATCTATCTGTCTGTCTGTCTGTCTGTCTATCGCTTATTGTGTCCCTATGTAAATATGGGTACATCACAGTTGATAGTAGGTATGAGTGGTAAATTGACTTATTATGTCTCAGTGCAAACCCAGACTCTTTCTTTCTGTCTGTCTGTCTGTCTTTCTTTTCCTCCTTGTTGTTACTGTTGATAGTTGGTGTAAATTATTTAATGGTACATACAGTGGTTTCAGCCATGCAGGAAGAAACTAATTTTCTTCCTCCATGTATTTAACCCTAGCTGAGATCAGGAATACTGAGATATTACTGGTCTCAGTTTTAACTACTGTATGTTAGTCTTGTGTTTCCAGAGGCAACCCCATAGTCTCTGTCCCTTTATGTGGTAGGTGCAATTCCAGAAGAAGTAAAAATAGGCAGGTAGACTTCAAAGGCTGACTCACACAAAGTGATAATAACTATAAGGGGGCCATGAAACTGACCCCTTCTGCCCTTAGAATGTCCAGTGAAACCTTATAATGACATTCAGCTATCTAACATATTCAATATAATGATACAAATTTTCATGGAAAAATGTCTATTTTCTTTGTTATTTGACTCATTTATCTGACACATTTCTTGGGGAACAGATGGTGTCATTATAACACATTTTCACTGTATTAAGCAATATGGTTAGAGTGAAATCAATATGAAGTAAGAAGACTGAATTTCATTGGGGGAAATTTATAAACAGCAGCTCTACTTATTTTGGTATTAATATTGTCAAGACTGCTTTGACACTGTGATTATTATTTCCATCACATTAGTCTGATTCATATGAAAGATACCTATTTCATGATGTAGAATCTATGTTGGTCCGGATGAGTATTAGTCTTGAACAATCCTATATCTTTTTTTTTTCTATTATTCTTGTTGGTCACTCTGGCCCCTAAGGAAAGAGTCGATCTACAGCTATACTGGGTCAACACATGGTCAGTAGGCAAATGAAGTCAGTTTGGTCTGTGTTAAGCCATGTAAATTTAGTCAAACCTATTCCTAGATACATTGAGCACAATGCAGTTATCCACACCAATATATAATTTCCTTTTCTTAAATGTTAATATACTTATCTTTGTTGGGGATATATCCACACTGGGTACTTTTTGGCAGTCCCAAGAGAGTTAACTATACTCATATTACTATACTGCATTACCCTTGTCTCACACATTATGATGTGATAACAAAATTGCCATAATGAATCTCAACACAATGTACTTATCAAGGCAGGTTTCGTGTGGATCAGCTGCAAACTTTGTGTTGTCTAGGTTTTGTCTACTCCACAAGTGTCACAGAGATAACACAGAACTTGGTCTGCTTTGCAGGCAGCAAGGCACGCACAATCAATCAATCAAAACATACTGTAAACATGAATACTTCCCTCCCTTTCATTCATTTTAAAACTCCATCTGCAAGTTGCTAAAGATTACAGTTTGCATACACTTAACCCTAGTACTGCTAAATGTTTTTTTTTTAACCTGCGTTTTGGACCGTATAAACACGGGCCCCACAGCACTAGGGTTAAGTTGCTCATGACTATGCAATCCAGTTGAGTTAAGCTAACAGTGAGTGAAAGCAGGCAGGTGAATTCTGTAATTCACCTCCCTGCCCTGGTGAGAGAACAAAACAAAACAAAACAAAAAAAAACAAACAAACAAAAAACAAAACAAAAAAAAAAACCCTACAGATATTAAGTTTGAATATGTCATGATTGATATATGTACTAATGTATGCATGAAATAGTATGTATCACAGATTTGTGCACAAGTTGCCAGCTATGCTGGACGTTCAAGTGTCTGGAGTTCCTTTGGAGGGTTGATAACAATAGACTGATCTAAAAGGGGACCCCCAGCAGGGAAATGACAATAACCCACAAATGCAGACAAGTGGCAAGATTACATCATAATGTGTGTGAAACTAGGATCATGCAGTATAGTAATATGAGTATACATGTAGTTAACACTCTTGGGACCCCCAGAAAGTACCCAGTGTGGATAGGTGGGAAGAATGCAAATGTACATGCCTGCCTATAGGCACTTTCACCTTTACATGTATCTGGGTCAATGTTTGCTTTGTTGCAGGTGGAAGAGGGCCTGGCATGTCCCAAGTAGGCAATCATCTGGGATTAAGATTGTAGTGCAATTAAGTGTGTATATGCATGTTAAGTTGTGTTGTTTCATCACCTACACTTCCAGGTTGCTAGTCAAGAAGTTGGCCACACAAAATGCAGAACTAAGTCATGTACAAAGCCAAGTAACAGTTTGCGAAACTCCATGCATATTAAGTCTAACCTGGGGGTGGGGGATGGGGGGTTGCCTGCAAAGCAGACTCTGTTTCTTATGTTCTTATTTCTATGTACATCTTTGCTGGAGGTAGAAGGCCTGCTTCGCAGACGAGGTTTTTTTTGTTTTTTTTTTGAAAAATGAATTGAATTTTGTCCCCCACCCCACCCCAGTTGATGAGCTCACATGATCATTGACCATCTCTTGACTTAAATGATCATGCGCAGTGACCTAATACTTCAGTACATTTTGTTGTGTTAGTATGTAAAACTGCTGCCAAACAGACCAATTTCTGTGATTCTCCACACCACTTCTGAAGTAGAGATAATACAGAGCTTGGCGATTTGCTTTTGAGCCAAGTATGGATGCTCAAGCAAGAAAATTATGATCTACTGTAAATGTGTTTGATTTGCATGGTATTAAATTGCACAAAATTTAAAAATATATTTGAGCGAGAGGGAGGGAGAGAGAGAGAGAGAGAGAACGAGTGTTTACTCATACATTGAAAGCAGAGAGAGAGAGAGAGAACGAGTGTTTACTCATACATTGAAACCTCTCTACAGTGGGCACCCTTGGGACCACGGAAAAGTGCCCACTACTGAGAGGGTCAGCCCTTCTGGGCAGTATGGATGAGTATATGTGCATGTACTTGTACATTATGCACATGAACATGTACAGTGTGTACATAGTATAATTCAGGGGGATGTGTATACATGCAAACTGTCTTTGTTCCTTTATTGCATAAAAAAAAAATTAACAGATGCTGTCACAAAACTACATGTACATGTCCCCATGAACTAAGACAAGCGCTAAACTGTCTCAGTATTGGCTATGAAGAACAGGCTTCATCTCACTGGCTACAAGAAAATAGACATAAAAGTGTCCACTGAGATGACACAAATCAACACACTGTTTCAAAATTCACAAAGTTGTGAAAACAGTCATTGAGGACTGGAAGACCCTACTTTGATGGGTCTAGCCAACTCAGCACTGTATGAAAGTCCAGTGCCTGTACCCCCCTCCCCCCTTGGGACTGATAAGCCTAGCAGACTCATTGTCTCAGGCAAAAACAGACCAGCTGGGACATCAGTCTCATGGTGCCCTGACTGCTCTGTCCAGCATTGTAGTGGGAACTACATGTATAGCCTGTCTTGTACACATACCAACATGGAGCAGACCTGTTCCTGCATGAACAGAACTAGATTCTCTGTATTTTATTGAGAACCTCATTACACAGTTGTTGGTGAGCCTCCCCCCCCCCCCCCCCCCCCATTTGCAACTAGACCCAAAACTTTCAAATCATACACCTAGCATGCTTGGATAGAAGGCTGTCTGTTAGACAGGTTCAAGCTAATTTATTATTAATGCAAAATGGTTGCCTAGCACCATGGAGATAAATACAGCTGTAACCAGCAGTAGAAGCCCTGTATGTGTACTGTTGGGAAATTCAGTGAATTTAGCATACATTAAAATTCCCCAATTTTTGTTTGCATGCTACTGGATTTGCCACATCTATCAAACCATACATGTTTAAGTTAGAACTTTGTGTCTATCTGCATTAGTTTGGAAGATACAGAGCTTTTAAAATTTTAATTGCCCCTAACTTACATAAATTTAAACATCATGACTATCCACTGCCAGGTGCTCAATTTCACTGGTAGGTCAGTCACTATGGCAAGTTTGGTGATTTTTGGAGTTATGGTGTCTGAGAATAAATTTGGTCATGAAGAAAAAAAAGAAAAGAAGGTACAAAAGAGCGAAAGAGAGAAGGAAAGAAAGAAGGAAAAAAGGAAGGAAAGAAAGAAAGAAAGAAAGAAAGAAAGTTTGGGTTTGCACCCATGACTCAATTTACCACTCATACCTACTATCAACTATGATGGACCCATGGTTACATAGGGACACAATAAGCCATATACATGTATGTGTGTGTGTGTGTGTATACACATATATATTGCCATCGCCATGTCTGTCAATCTGTCTGTTACCCTTGCAGATGCAATAACTTCAGCACATTGTTTTTCATGTAAGATTGACGCGGATGCAATAACTCCGCAAGGATTTGACTTTAGAGTTTGAAATTTTGCATGATTATATACCAAATTATGAACTAGGTTGGGATTGAAGAAGGGTGACCTTGACCTATTTTCAAGGTCACATGGCCACTTTTAAAAATCATTGCAGATGCACTCGTGAAAGATTTGACTTAAAGAGGTTGACATTTTGTGTGATTATGTTTCTATGTAGACTTTTATAAGACCTTGCTTGTTACTGCAGATGTATCACCCTTGACTTATTTTTAAAGGTCACATGGGCATGTCATGTAAAATTGACGAGGACGCAATAACTCCACAAGGACTTGACTTAAGAGGTTGAAATTTTGCATAATTATGTACCATACTATGAACTAGGTTGGAATTGTAGATGGGTGACCTTGACCTATTTTCCACGTCATGTGGCCACTTTTTAAAAATCATTGCGGATGCATTCGTGAAAGATTTGACTGAAAGAGTTTGACATTTTGTGTGATAATGTTTCTATGTAGACTTTTATAAGACCTTGCTTGTAACTGCAGATGTATGACCTTGACCTATTTTTCAAGGTCACATGGGCATTTCGTCAAAAATCAACATTTTGAAATGTCAATAAAGTGTGTACCTTCACAATATCTGTAGATATTGGAATCAGTATGCCTATTATTGAAAATAGGGGTGACAATAGGGTCATTCCACATCAGATCATCAAATTTCAGGAAAATTTTCCACCATCATGTTTTAGATTTTCTTCATTTTTGGTATGGATGTTAGACTGGGTCTTAAGCTTAAAATTTCAAATTTTCACTGCATTGGCATCATCACTTTATTTTTTTATGAGGTTTGGAGGGGGAGGGGCTCTCACCTTAAAAACGACTGCTTTTTCTGTGCCATAATTCAAAAGGTCATATCTTGCTAAATATTGAAGATACAACCATAATTTTTTCAGGAATAATGTAACTTTTACTGGTGATGGAGCTGTGTAAATAACAATGACCAGGTTCCCACACATTTTCTTTTATCTAGTTATGAAAATGGCAATTTCCTATTTTTTTTTCCATTCGTGAGTGGTATTTCAACCACCAATATCTCCAGAGCAAAGTGAATAAGGACCTGCAAATTTTGCACACAAAATCTATACTTAAAGTTCAACTATTGTAAAGTATATCAGGACTCTCGGAATAGCCAAATTGGAGATATCTCTCATTAAAGTTAGCTATGGACAATAAAAGGCACAACTTCAACACCTCTAAATCATATTGGGTATTGGTGGCACAAACTTCAAATTTGCACATGATACAGACCCACATAAGAACAATACTATGTGAAATTTTGGGCATTGTGTTTTTAGGGCTTCTGTAAAAGCTTGTAGGTATAGAATATGGTATTTTACTGCACTCGTGAATAGATTTTGCACTGTTTAATACATGTAATAGGCGTTATAGAGAGTTATATGAGGTATACAAGTGCTGGCAGATGTGCACTTTCCAAAGTTACTGTGAAGTCATTCTTATTAGACTGCAAGCTGTCCATCTGAGACAGCTAAAAGAAACCTTGGACACAGATTCTGCAATTATTTGTTTGGATTGTGTTCAAAACTATTCGTGTGCCAAGATGCTGTGCAAGGATTCCATTGGGACACCACACAAGTTTCACTGCATCCCTTTGTTATCTATCATAGGTCCTCTCAGGGTGGAGACTTACACTGTGTCACTATATGTGTCAGTAGTGATGACAGAACCCACTCAGCATTTACTGTACACCTTGATAAAGGCTGTAGTAGAGAAAGCTGTAAGCTTGAAGCCTGATCTTAAAATTATCCAATACATGTACTTTAGTGATGGGGCAGTCAGCCAGTGCAAAAACTGCAAAAACTTGAGAAATCTCTGTTTTTCATGGGATAGGCTTCCATGTATTTAAAGCCAAATGGAACCTCTTTGCCATTTCACATGGGAAAAGCCCATGCAGTGGTACAGGTGGTACTGTGAAAAGGCTGGCTACATGTGCCAGTTTGCTAGCCTCTGACACTGGCCATTTCTTCACGCCAGAACTTTAAGTTAGCTGTCGCAACCATCGAGGTACATCACTTCCAGAAATGTTCAGACTCATACAGAGGAACTTGAATACAGAAAGTCCTCATCAATCAGAAATATTGTGGGGACAAGAAGCCATCATAAGTTTGTACCTACAGGCAGGGCAGCTGTTATGATGTACAGATTATCAGAGGATGAAGTGCAAAGAAGGATGTCTGTGTCAATTGATACTGAAGAGAGAGTAGAGACAGTAGAAAATGTCAGTGAGAACTATCAACCTGGAAGTATGTTGCTGCAGTGGTTGGAAATAATAGGCACTTCACCATGATTAGTGAGCATTCAGATGATCATGATGTTTTTGTTAAATTCACAAAGATGAGCAAACATAACCATAGTTTGGCTTGGCCAGCCTGTAAAGATGAGTGTTGGGTGCCCTATCTGAACATTTTAAGGGAAGTACCAGCACCATCAGCTGTTGGACATTCCGCCAGACAGTACAAACTTCAGAAGGACATTATAGATGACTGCATAGCACAATCTGCTGAATTCAAAATTTAAAAAAAAAAAAAGAACTTTAAGTTAATGCAGTTAATAAGAGTGATTTCACAGTAACTTTGAAAAGGTTACGTTTAAGGTAAGACCCCCCCCCTTCTGAGGCCCATAAAAAATGAACTAGTGATGAAAATGCATTGAAACTTTGAATTTTTACTGTTAAAAACCATGTTCAACACAATATTCAGAAATGAAACAAATCTAAGATGGGGTGGTGGAATGCATTTGTTGAATTGACATGGAATGACACAATAGTAAGGGCGCACGGGGAGACATTTGATTTTCTGTTGGAAAATCAGCCTGTTCTAGTTTGTATTATTTCTCAACTTGTGTTGCTTCAAATAGATAAACTTAATTCAGTGACTGTTGAAGCCTTCAAAATAGAAAATGAAATTCAAGGACTTGCAAGGGTTTTGAAAAATCTATGAGCCCTGTAAATGATTGTTTAAATATGCTGTATCGACACTTAAAACTTCACATCTACCGAATACATGCAACTTGTATTTTTGAAATTTTTGCCACTAGTGCAGTGCGTTGTTTATTAGGGGAACTACTCCCTTTGGAAGGGGGTGTGGGGAGGAGCATGAAATCCAAATGTAAGGCTGATCATAAAAAGTAAGAAGGCACCATATTCAACCATGCCCCTCCAAATAAAAAAGGAAAAAGTAAATAGTGTTTGTGTTGTAACAGAATTTCAACACCACTTGATGAGGGGAGGTACATGTACATGAAAAAGCAGATGTATGTTGTTCCCAATACATTTGAATAAGAGATAAAAATATTGAAAATGAAGTGAGTTAGTCATACGCATCTCTTCTACCATGCATTCACAATCAATTAATGTCAACAAACCAACATATTTTCAATAACCACCATGCATGCAGGAAGGATCATTACCCATATACAAGGCAATATTACTGAAGTATCAATGCAATGGTTCCAATCAAAGTTCAAAGTTGCAGAACTCTGTGCCTAAATATCCTTATGAAATGAGCAAATTGATTAACCAAGGGTGAAGACAAAATTGAAACATTTTTCATTATCTATCAAGTGCTACTCCTTTTGAACTGGAGAAGAAATTAATAGAAGCTTCATTTTGGAAGAATTTGTGAGGGGAAAAAAACTCTACTTCACCACTAGTCAACAAAATAATGTTTCAGAGTGTGTCGAGAACTTTCATTATATGTAATTTGAAATAATTGACAAAATGATTTTTGGTGAAATGGTTGTCAAAATTTGTGAAAAAAAAAATAAGAAAAACATTCAGACCAGAACCGATCAATCTGGAACAGTTGTTGCCAATTAACACACTTGATAATATGTACCCATTCACACACATTGGTCCCTGTACTGGATTATGCAAAAAAAGAAAATTGGAGAAAAGTTAATGCAAGCCCCCCATACCCAAATACAGACAGGCCCTGCTGCCAGGAAAGATAGTTTATCAATCAGAGATATATAGCTGCATCTTAAAATATTTTACACAGACTAAGTGATCATTGTGGTCCTTGGTGACTGTTAAAAAAAGAAAATGTATACGTGTATACATGTACACGTGTATGTACACACATATATATGTACATGTATTCATCTTCATTACTACCTACGAGGACTGACTTTGTTTGAAGCTGTGCCCAGAATGGGCATTCATGAATTTGGCATTCTTTCCTCTGGTCCCAAAGGTGCCTACTGTAGAGATGTTTTATTTTACAGCAAATTCTGACATCTTATAATTCAATGTTGATGAGGAAAATATTGTCACAATTAATTTTGCAGTCAGCAATGGGTACTGGACCAACAGGAGATCATGAAGGAAAGACAAGCAGATCTTCAAGTTGTTACAGAGGAGGAATACCAGAAAGTCCTCATCTTTTTTGCAAACTGTAAGTACATACATAATTTGTACAGCACAGTTTGGGCACTCTGTGTGTGTCTGTTTCGTATCACAGCATGTCGGAGTTACTGACTTGCATGTATCCAGAATCAGCATGCTTAATGGTAGGGTTGGGATGATATATCGAAATATCACATACTAACCCTGTACTGAACCATATTGTGATCCTTTCCTTGTGTGTGAAAACATTTCAATTTTACCATAACTTAAACAAATTTTATATGAAGATTTCGAAGAAAACCATCCCCATATGGAGATGAACAGTCAATAAATCACATTTCACAGCCTACATCATGAATTCATTGCTAGTGAATCTAGACACAGCAGAATGATTTATCAAAACACCAGCACAGAGGCTGTGACACTGCCTGTTGCATGTAATTCAAATTGTGTGATCACTTCATATAATTATGATATATTGTGACACTTATTGTGATACATGACTCTGTACCAAAAAGTATCGTGATACAGAAATTTGTAATGATACTGAACCCTACCTAATGCACAAATACCTACTGAAATATTTATGATTAAAATTGTATATAGTCAGCAAATTAAATCAGTACTGTCAACACAGTTGCAGTTCACATGATCCAGGTCCATTGGAAAAAAAGCTTTGTCTAAAATATTGGAAATGTTTCCTTTCTTAAAACATACCAGTAGGCCTCCAAAGGAGAGCAACCTCCGTTTTACTCGCTACTCCAAAATGTTTTGCCTCAGGATTGAAAACATTTATTTATTTATTTATTTTTTTGGTCAATAATCTGGGTGATAAAAGTGCCAATGCTCCCTTATGGACCAATTAGAAAGTTGATCGCTATTACCTTGGTGAGTGGCAGTGTTTGTGTCAGGCAGCACCACATAGTCTATTACCATGGTAGCGAAAGTAAACCAAGTAGAAATTGAGTCACTTTTACGCTGCTTGACTCATTCCACCCTAATGACCTTTTTTTCCTGCTAATGTCTAAATGTTGTCTGCTAATTGTATTTTACTAATTTAGGGATTAATTTTCAAAATTTTGGATGAAACTTGCATGGAAGGTCATTCCAAATCATATGCCCATGGTCAACAGCTTTCCTTGGCACGCTCTGGGTGCAATGTGCCCAGAGCGTGCCAAGGAAAGCTGTTGACTCAGCATTTTATCAGAGTGAAATGAGTTAAAGAGTGATCATGTAACCACAGGATAGGCAAAATGCTGTGGAAAAAGCAGTTTTATCTGTTTAGCATGCAATATCAGTACCTGCATAAATGTACATACTTGCTATATGCGTGTAATCTTTATATTATGTTGTTTCAGTCATCCAGGCTCTGGGAGAGCAGCTTAAGGTACGGCAACAAGTGATTGCAACTTCCACAGTTTACTTCAAAAGGTTCTATGCCAGGTGAGTATTTTGAGATGAATGTCAATTCAGCAGAACGTGCTATTTAATCTATTCCTGCTCAAATTGACCAAAAGCACCAGAATGTATTGCCTCCAAAGCTGACAAAATACCGTCATATTTCTGCATAGAGCTTGGGTCTGTTCCGAAGGGTACAGAATAGAAATTGTCAACTGTTTCAAATTAATGTTATTACTAATTTCATGGAAACAGAAAAAAATTCTTGCTATAAATTGTAAATAAGACCTCTGAGGATAAATGCTTTGGATAAATAGCTTTCCTTATTGCGGGCAAGGCACATCACACCTAACCCACACCATGGAAAGCTGTTGACGCAGTTTTATTCTGGCCAGGAAAGAGCCAACATTGATGCTGCTGTCAGCCAAAGTGTACTCATACGGCAGCTGGTTTTAAAATGCAGGTAAATGTATAAGAGAAATAGTTCTATGCCATGAAAGGGCAGTCTTAGAATTAAATGCAGTCTCATAAGAAGTGATCTTTTGCAGGATGTATCACTATAAAGTATCAAGGGCAGATCTTGAGTTTGGATCAATTATCAGGAAATAATTACATTGGTTGGAAGTATGTACAACCCTTTTCCTCTTAAACTGGCCAAAATCAGTCAGTGGTCAAGTGTTGTCTGGTTCAATATTTTGTACTAATTTCAACAGTAATGAAAACTAATGTGGATAAAATTGTAAATGAGACCAATCAAGATATCAAGCCCCAGGTAAACAGCTTTCTTTGAGTTTGACATTAGTCGGGTGCTTACCTCCCAACCCACACCAAGGATAGTTTTTGACTGTCTTATTTGAAGGAAGAAAGGTTTAAACATCATGTTAAATATTCATGAGTGGCACAGTATCAATATTTGTAAATGTTGGACTGAAAACACAATAGCTACATCAGATTTGCTGTGTGATGTGTTGTTGGTGGGACCATCAGGATTTAATGTTAGTGTTATTAATCTTAGATAGATGTTTTTATTTTCTACAGAAACTCATTAAAAAGTATAGACCCACTCTTGATGGCGCCTACTTGTGTATTCCTTGCTTCTAAAGTAGAGGTAAGTCATTTATTGATTAACTGATTCCATACTAGTCTCTGGTTTTCCTATTAATTTGTAAGGCAAAAATAGTTGCGGCTCTGATGCCTTCTGTTGGGGACTTACAAACTAACTTTATTGCAGAAAATGGCTATTAAGTACTATACAAAAGGAGTCATGAGTTCTTCCTGTTGTAACAGAAAGTGATGTCACACTGTTGTGCGATCTTGATTAGGTCATTGAGTTCATAATGTTTTATGAGAAAAGATTTTGTTACCTACATGTATAAAAGGGTCAAGTCCAACTGTATTTTGTGAGTGATTTATTCAATATTGTGTTCAGGTGTGTTTCCTTGGTTTATGAACAAAAATTTATAAAAATTGCTGAAATATTTATATTAAAGATATGTAAATGAGAAGAATGGGCAGGTAAGTATTCAAATTTGTATCTGTAGTTATGGTCTTATGGTTGGTTCATTTGTGGTCTGTAAGCCTAAATGGCTTATGAAAATATGACTTTAAATGATAAAAAATGAAATTTGAAATTATCACTGTAAAAATATAGTGAGATGAGCTAATCTGGGAAACTGTTATGATATAACTGAATTTCCATTCCATCTTATGGTCCCCTGAAGAAGGCATCACAGCTGAAACAAGTTAGGAAGGGACAAAATTATAGATTTGGAATTGGGTCTTTTTTATTTGATCTGGTGTGATAGATCTATTGGAGATATGATATACACTTTGTCTCAGTACTTTTTGGCACTTCCCTTCAACCTTCTACATTCCAGACTGGCATCTGTCCTAGAGTGACAGCCCAGAGAGTGTTGCCCTTGTCTGCTTTTCTCATTGGCTGTTTATTTGTGTACATTTAAAACTGAGGTGTTTTCAGATTCTTTATAGGAAGGCCTGTCATTCAAGTACATGTACTTGTACTTGTAACATTACATATCATAGGCCTAAGTCAGTCACTGTGGTTTATGTATCTGGCATCACATGACGCGTCAGGCAATGCAGAAACACCTGACATAGATCCATGCTATGTAGCATGGAAGAATTCCAATCTCATTAGACTGCAATAAAAAATCTGAGGCACCAAAATTATTGTCTTCTTGCTTCTGGCTTGTTGCATGAGAATATGTACAATTTTGGGTCACCAAAGGGTCAAAAATGAAGTTGCAAGTGGGCTTGTGATTTTTATATTCAAAAAGTACATAATTCTTGTGCTTCCAGAAAATATCTTTTTTGTTCCTGTAATTTGAGATATTGGCATTTGTGTTAGCTGCACATGTTAAACCAGCTGGAACTAAAATTGCAATATTTGAGCATGCAGGGAGGAGTATCATAGGACTTTTATCTTAAATCAACCACATTCTTGTTCAAATTTGATGTTAGGTACCCATGAGCATGGCAAATAATGTAACAATAAAAATTGTAGCATGAATGGAAACATAGTAAGTTTGAAGTCTATATTTAGACCATGATATTGGAAAAAAGAAACATTTTTGCATGTAATTAATGTAATATAAGTGATGAAAACACAAAATAATAATAATAAGTAATAAAACTCAATTTTAGAGCACTTATTCCATACACAATATGCTCATAGGCACTTTACAATAGTATGAATCCATTGCACAATAATTGATAGTACATGTTAAAAGAATAAATGACAATGTTGAATGTCCACTTAGTCATTAAAAGCTTGCTTAAAAAGGTGAGTTTTCAATTTCCGCTTAATAACAATAATATTGAGTGACACGGAGGATCTGATATGAATTGGTAAGCTGTTCCACAGTTTGGGGGCCACAACTGAAAAGGCTCTGTCTTCAAATTATGTGAAATGCTGAATTAAGTAGATAACTTTCCCAAATTGAAATGTGAAACTTCAAGAAAATTTAAGGGTTACAAGAAAAAAATACCCATTTGTACACATTCTCGTGCAACAAGCCTTCTGCCTGTGTGTGTGTGGTTGGGGGGGGGGGGGCAATTTAAGCAATTGAACATTGATGTTAAGTAGGCTTTTAAGTCACCACAAACAGTTAGTAATTTTGACATTAGTATCAAGATACTTATGTGTCAAGTTAAAGATATTAATGGATAAATTGTTGTCCACCACAGATTGACATTCTGACTACTGATGTTAGGTGTATAGATTGACATGGGATTCAGTTTTGAACAGATCAGGTCCATATCAGTATAGATGTTTACAAACCAACAATTCAGGCACCATATACATACCATGATATGCACCGTTCATATTCATGAGTAGTAATTTCGTTATTTCTTTTCAGGAATTTGGTGTCATATCGAACAACAGGCTAATATCTACATGCCAGACAGTAGGTATGTACATGCATGGGGTGAAGTTTAAAAAAGCTTGAATATGATGTGAAGTGAATGCTGCACTGTATTATATCTTTCAATAGCCCCTGACCCCATAAGTGTCTCACTCAATTTTATCTCTCAGAAATTGTAAAAGTAATGCAAATTTCTGAATTTTTACAGTAATTGTCTCACCAGCATCAGTTGCCAGACAAGACCAAGCACTCGCTTTCTGAACATTTGTGTGTCTATCCATTTGTCTGTCAACAAAAAACTTTGGAGTGGCATTATTTCACTAAATACACTAGCCATGGCTTCCTTACTAGGGTAGATGATTTGCAGTAATCACCACTGGGGATCCAATGTATGTGCCATCACTGTCAAGCCTCAATGATTATGTCGTGCTTCAATGAACCATGAAGAAAAACTTTGAAGTGCCATTATTTCGCTAACTATGACAGCCACTTTAGGACTTTCACAGTAGGACTTTTATACTTGGGTAGATGATTAAGATGTACAGTAATCATCACTAGAGTACCATCAATGTCATGCTTCAATGAAGATGAATGCTGGCAAGCCGTTCATGCCCTAGGGGAATGGCTGTGTTATTGTGGACCTTGAAGTCATAAATAGAGAGCTGAACAAAATATGCGACTGACTTGAAGTTAATAAGCTTTCATTAAATTTAGATAAAACTAAATAAATGATTTTCCATTTTCAGCAGAAAACCCTATCACAAAGGGAAATTCCTAATGGTAACCTTCAGATCTGTGGAACTCATATAACTCTAGTCACACAAATGAAGTGTTGGTTGTACTATTTGATAGTCTTCTAACCTTGAATCAACATATCAATGAAGTTGCAAACAAAATCTAACAAATTAGTGGAATTTTAAGAAAACTGAAACACTATCTACCTACTTATATTCTGGTTCTGATTTGTAGAAGTCTTCTAGAATCTCATCTTACTTATAAGATAACATTATGGGACTTTGGTAATTTGAATAGGGTGCAAAAAGTGCAGAAACAAGCTGTTCTAGCAGTTATAAATTTCACAATAATCAACTACCTTATTACTTTCATAGTTTTCACTTCAATCTTGCAAATCAGGTTGACATGACCATAAGAAACATTCAGGGCCCCCAGTACAGAGATCAAATTACAAATATATCAAACTTGAGACCTTGCATACCAATTACTAGAACAACAAAAATATTACCAGGAACTGTGTAAAATTTAAAATTCCAGATTGAATTAACTCTGATGACCTCCCAGTTAAGTTTGTTGAGAGAAATAACCAGATTAGATTTATATACATACAAGAAAATAGTTAAACAAAATATAATCAACTATTATCATGAAAAGTGTCAACTAGCAAACTGTTATGCTTGCAGACAAACTATTATGTAAATGTTCACAAGTTATTGTTCGTAACAAATTTAAATTTGGAGCCCAACAAGTTTGTCACTGTAATTCCTGTAACTAACTCTAAGGTTGTCATTTCTATGAAATAAAACATAACTCTTATGCACCCCCGGAGCATCCCAATATACTTGCATGCAACATTTTAACCTCTATGGCCATAAGTCAATATTTTGCTGTTCAGTTGTAAAGGTGGCTATCGGTTACACAAGCCTTAAGGATAGTCTCCTCAACAATACCAGAACTAGATGGTTTCAACTGAATAAATTATCTTCATACACATATATTGTATAGTGTATTGTTGGAATAAATGAATCTTGAGTCTTGTATTAAAACAGTAGTGTAATATTCAAAGCATACAGGTAGATGTGACCTTGATCTCACATTATGAAAATTTGCTAAGTACTCGGGGTGCTAATTATTGGAATAGTATAGAACCTATTTGTTTTAAGTTCTAGAGTCCCTGCTGACCAAAGGTCGCAGAGCTTATGCGACCACTCATGTCTGGCAGTGATTACCAAATATTGGTAAGATTACCAGCATTGTGGGCTGGTGGCTGAATGTTTACACAGGCGAGACTTCCCACAAATTTGCTAAAAGGTAACCTTGACAAGGTCAAACTTTCTGCAGAAGAATCGTGGCATTCTTAGAGGGATGGCCTCTGGTGATAGGTGTGTGCTCGGGTGATGCATTTATGTTTTTCACATGAAAAGCTCACTTCTAGTTTTTGATGGATCATAATGAAATTTGGTTGGACAGTGGAGGAGGTCAATTGTCTCCTTTGTATTCACCCTTTGTCCCTATATATGTCAGCAGAGCACTAGGCCCATGGGCCTTTTGTTCTACCATGGATGCAGCTCACCCTGGAAAAAAGTATGAGTATTGTCATGTAATTTTTAAAAAAAGAATCAAGCACAGGTTGTAAGGGTCATTGTTGTTTTTGATGTTCAATATTAAACTATTAAACAGAGCATGTGATTGTTAGCTCAGCCACAATTCACATTTTCGACCTCTCCAGAATCGCCTGCCATATTGACTTCATACTTGGTAGGAATGTACCTTGGGTGGGTCTCTACAAAGTTTGTTCAAATGGTCATGCTCCAGTGATTTTTGGATTTTTTATGAATTCATTTTGTTCCTTTTTGGGCAAATCTTTAAAAATCATCTTCTCTGAAACCGCTCACCCAACTGCTTTGATAGCACACGGGAACCTCCTAGGGATTCTAGTTCTTAAATTTTTCCCCAGGTGGTGCTGCAATTTTTTTTTTTTTTTTTTTTTTTTCATTTCATGATTTTTTGTGTTTTTGCTATTTTCGACTTCCTCTCTAGAACCATTACTCAGATTAAGCTGAAACTTGGTGGATATGTTCCTTGTGGAAGGATCAAACAAAGTTGTTCACTAGGTGGCACTGCTTTGGATTCTTGATTTTTTCAATTCAGATACTTGTCAGAAAATGCACTTTTTCTGTTGATCACTATGCAAGTCAATGGGCATTCTGATGGTAATTCACATTTTGGACTTCTCATAAGAAAGTGTGTGTCAGATTCACTTCAAACTTGGTGGCAATGTACTTTGGGTGGGTCTCTACCAAATTTGTTCAAATGGTCACGCTCCAGTGTTTTTGGATTTTTTTATGTTTTTTCAATTTTTTTTTCCAAGTTTTAATAGGAAAGTTTAACATGGGATTTCTTGTAATGGTTATAACTTAAATAATTTTGGCCAGATTTGTGCCAAACTTGGTAAGGATGTACCTTTTATAAGTAAGTGTCTACCTGTTTTGTGCAAATTGTCATGCTCCTGTGATGTTTGGACCTAGAGCTCATTCCCAAGTCACAGGACAACTGACACGAAATTTACTGTTCACTTGATAACTTGAGATCTGTTTTGAGTTAGGACCTTGAAGTTGCACTTGTTCATGTTTCTCTATGAAGGTCATGCTCAGACAGTACATGCATGACCTTGACCTCATTTCTGGGGTCACAGTGCAGCATACACTAGGCAGGAAATTTACTCTTCCCTATAACTTGAGAACTACATGTACTTGAACTGGTACTTTGATGTTGCACATGTTAGTGTTCTTCCATAAAGGTCAGACTTACTCAGTATATGGGTGACCTTGATCCTATCCCAAGTTCACAGAGCTGCAAGTGTGATGAATGTCTAGGTCAGTTGAGCATGGGCTGTTTACACAACCCTCTTGTTACAGTAATAGTGCAAGTACACTCGTTTATTTCAAAGCATATCAGTGACCAGTTTTTCCAAGAAGACAAAACTACATGTTACGTAAACTTGTTAGAGTGTACACCCTCTAGCTTTGCATAAATTTGGACATTTTGCGAGTCAAATTGTATTATATTGTTACATTTGCACACCCACTTCATATGCCAATAAAAGTGTGACCATGATTCTGATCCCATGCACTTCTAAATCATACCAACGTTGCTGTTCAAACCAATCACACAAGATTCTTGCCCTTCCAAGACAGAACTCCACAATTTTACTCGTACAGAAATAGGTCATATCTACACATGGATGTTGATTTGAGTCACTTTTGTGCCATGGCATAGTGGGAAATAAAGTGTATATCAGTATGTATTTTATTTCAGTTAAAAACAAGTTCCAATATGCATATTCATCAGAATTTCCCTACAGAATACACAATGTGTTGGAATGTGAATTTTACCTCCTAGAAATGATGGTAAGTATGTTTTCATGGATCTTCTTGTTGAAGACAGATTATATTTTCAGATATTTTTAAATCAGTACGACTTCAAGTCCACAGCTGTGTGTGGGTGCAGTGTTATAATCATGTCTAATAATTTATGGTTATGTAAAATCCTTGAAAAAATCTGAAATTCCTAGCAATTATGTTGAAGTAAGATTTTGTATGTTACTCACATTCTGAGTCATGTATATCACAAGACACGTTCCAGAACAGCTGTGTCTTGGTTCAGTGTTATAATCATGTCTAATAATTTATGGTCATATAAAATCCTTGAAAAGTCTGAAATTCCCAGCAATTATGTTGAAGTAAGATTTTGTATGTGACTCACACTGTGAGACATGTATATCAAAAGACACGTTCCTAGAACCGTTATACTCATGTTGGTACATGCATATACACGACACGTACCAAATACTGGTTACCACGTCATACACGTGGGACTGTTTACACCCTGGTATATAAGCCAGCACCAGTGGCAGTTACACCTATTCTCTGATGAGCTACAGGCGTAGCGAAACGCGTCGGCATACTCACCGGCAAAAGGGTTTGCAGCCTTGACTTTTGCCATGCTCAAACAATGTATATCACAAGGGTGGAATGTTCAAATTGTAATCCACATAAAGGGAATATACATGAATTATAAGTAATTTACCTCCATGGTTATGGCCAGCATTGGCCTGGAAACTAGGATTTTAAGACAAACCCCAGGTGGATGATTATGTTTCATGTCGTCACTGGTGTTTATATGCTTATTGACCAGACAAGATGAATTAATCCATGGGTAGTTGCTAACAACTGTGGATATCTAAAAAGGGAAAGGGCCTTCAGTGGACATGCCGTTTAATATCATATCAAGTAAATGTATAATTAAGGGGGTACTAAAGTAGATGCATTTTTTGGTCTCAGTGTGAAGCAGACTGTTTTTAGCATGATGTATAGTCATGTCCATGTTGAAATGGTGTAAAATCAATCAGTCAGCAACTTGCCTTGGCTTGGTTGGGCGCTAAGCCAATGCACATCAGAGCTGTTGACCAGGGGCTTGTTTTTAGCTCTGCTGGCCTAAAGTCGCAGAGCACGTAGCATGGCTCATGTCAGTCCTTCCATCATACTGTCGGTCCGTCGGTAAATTTTTGAGTTGTGAGCGCCATAACTTTAAAAGTTTTGATGCTTGCCCAATAAAACTTTCAGGATTTATTGGGTTTATGAAAGTCTAGGTTCCTTGTGATATTTGTTGTACCACCTACAATATTATGTAATATTAGGGTCAAAATGTGAAAATCTTGTGAACGCTTTAGCATCTTTCATTTTTGATGGATCTTGTCCAAATTTGATGGGATTGTGCAGGAAAAAGTCTAAGTTACTAATGATACTATACTTGTGGCGCCACCTATAATTTGACAGAAATCACAAGCTAAAATATATTTAAGATATAAAATTCCGTATTTGGAGAAGTAATTGGATTAGGCTTGCCAAATTTATAGAATAATTATATAGACCATGCCCAATGTTAGAATTATAAGATTTCAAGCTTGTTACATGTACATTTTTAGTGAATACCTGCATGTACTTTTCATGAGAACTTGCTGTTTTATTGAGAC
This sequence comes from Hermodice carunculata, assembly GCA_964020975.1. Lineage (NCBI taxonomy): Eukaryota > Metazoa > Annelida > Polychaeta > Eunicida > Amphinomidae > Hermodice > Hermodice carunculata. Next base: position 34,349,958 of record OZ026621.1, read on the forward strand.
ATTTATGAAACTGACTTGGAAGATAGCAATTATACTTAAGCTGTATGTGTTGTAAAGGACCAGGGAGTAGGCAATAATCAGGAAAGCTTCAGAGCTATTATGATTATCTTTTAAATTACCTGAATGATTTCTGAACATTCTGTATACTACTAGCACGTGTAGTTTGACAATACAAATTAAACCATTAAATAGCCCCTATTGAAAGATTCAGGCAAAATCACCATACATATACAGTGCTCCTTCTTTATAATGCTGGTGTTGGGGTCCACAGGGTATACCATGTTATAGCAAAATTCCTGTAACAGAGGGACTTTTAACATGGAAGTAATATAATGGGAAAAGTACTTCAGTGGGAGCCATGGTACCCACCGTGTTGTATCAGAATCCGCCTTGTATTGAGAGGTGTTATAAAGAGGGAACACTGTACTTGTAAAAGTTAAATGACACCATTCACAAAGCCATCAATGGTTTATTACCCTGTCCCCAAACAAAACAAAAAATTAAGTAACAGGTTTGTCTAAGACACTTTAGTTCCTCCTCCTCACCTGCCAAAAAAAAAAAAAAAAAAAATATCCTCAAATCTGTTTAGTTCCAACGTTGTACCATTGTCCCTTTGATAGAACAAAGTCCTGAAAGATCACCCTGTCATGACGGTCAATTTCACAAATCCACAAGCCGAATGTTAGGGGTTGCTTCAACATTTTCACAAGCGTGCACAGAGGGAGGTGCTGCAGTACATGTACCTGTGTACTATCTCTCCATAACTGTAAAAATGGTGATCTGTATACCTGTCAAAATCAACATGCTGGAATATGTTGGCATTGGCATGTCTGTCATGACAGACTGCTTTATAGATTCCCAAATCTTATACATCCCTTGTTAACCTGTAATGAGGGAACACCTGCAATTTAAGACCGCTTTTATGTAACAGTAGGAGTGGTCTCTGGTGACAGGGATCACTTCACTGAATTTTTGGAAAGGCAGGGGACCCATAAAAGAGTATTCTGTGTATGGGTAACAATTTTGAAGGTTCTTTACTACATGTGCCATTAATGGTTTTGTTTGATTGACAGGACTGCTGTTTGATACTATATCACCCTTACAGACCTTTATGCCAGTATGTTACAGACCTTGGATCAGATGAAAAATTACTAGCACTGTCATGGTGAGTTGTCTTTACCTGCTTATGCCAACTAAAAGTGATCTCTTGTGAGTTCTTTTCCCACAGAAATTTTAACTTAGCCTTCTCTTCTTTCATCAGGAAGTGTAAAGAAATAATTATTATAATGCCCCCCTTCGAAGAAGGTGGGGCATATAGCTTTGCACGTCGGTCGGTAGACTGTGGTTTCCGCACAATAACTCAAGAAGTTTTTGAGCTAGGACTTTGATACTGTACAGGTGTATTTTTCTTGTCAAAAGCTAGGCAAAGTTTGAAGATGGGTGACCTTGACCTAATTTCCGAGGTCACAGTGGTACCTGAGGTAACTTTGGTTTCTGCACAATAACAGAAGAGGTTTTTAAGCAAGGACTTTTATATTGCCCCGGATTATAGTCCATATTTGGGGTTAGGCGAATTTTGAAGATGGATGACCTTGACCTCATTTTAAAGGTCACAGAGCCACTTGACTGAATATGGTTTCATGCTTTCAGCATGATATCTTATACCTTGAAGCTAGAACTTTTATATTGCACAGCTTTATGGTTCTCTGTGAGGGCTAGGTTGAGTTTGAAGATGGGTGACCTTGACCCAGTTTTCAGGGTCACAGAGAGATTGTAGAATTCCTGTGGTTTATCTGAGGTCAAAACTGACAGTATTGACGAAATATGTATACCTGGATACAAAGTTTGTATTTGTAGCCGCTCAAAGTTTCGCAGGAAATCAGGTGATGTTGCTGTACTTGTACGGGACAATCTGATAGAATATATTACTTGGCACGACAAGGTCACTGCTAGAGAAGTACTGTGGTTTACCATTAGTAGGAAGTTGCTGGGATATCCACTCTTATGTGGTTGTATTTACATACCCCCAGAGGGGTCTCCATATAATAATCCCTCAGCTTTCATGGATATTGAGGAAGATTTACTAACTCTTGTGTATGAAGAGGAAACCCATATCTGTTTACTTGGAGATTTCAATGCTCGAACAGGCTCAAAAATTGACTTTGTTACATTTGATGAGCAAGTTCTTTCAGGTTGTGAAATTAGTGACCAAATCCAGGACATACTGCAGGGTCCAAGTGTCACGAAATGTAAAGTTCCTCTTCCACGAAAATCAAGAGACCAAACAGCTAACAAAATGATCGAGCTATGCTGTAATGCAAACTTGCTGATTGCAAATGGGAGGATTGGTGAGGACAAAGGTATTGGAGAATTTACCTGTAAAGGAGCCAGCACAGTTGACTACCTAATTGTCTCTCTGTCCCTATTCCCATACCTGAATTTCAAAGTGTCACCTTTCAATGAGCTCTTCTCAGATGTCCACTGTCTATTACATGTATATGCAACTGTTTAAAAACTTACAACAGAAGAAAGTTCCACAAATTATGACAATCAAGATAAAACTCCTAAGCCAGGCAAAGGATCTTATATGCAACCTCAATAAAGATGCAATAGAATATGTGTACAATAAACTTGACAATTTAGCAACTGACCCTGCTACAGTCACCAAGGAAGATTTAAATGATATTACGAAGACCGTTGGTAACATACTGAAAGACAGTGCAAAATCTGTTGGGTCTTTCCCCCCATTGAACCCAAACAGGAAGAAGAAAAAACACATAAGGAAAACAAAGAAACAACCATGGTTTAATGATGCATGTGAAATCAAAAGGAAAGAGTTTTTCCAAGCTAAAAAAGATGACCATGCTCTTCACTCTGCTGACTCTAAGGCAGCTAGAAAGGAGGCCAGCAAAGCATACAAAAAAGAAATTAAAAGACAATGTCATGCATATCAGAAAGACTTTGTTAAAAAGCTGAAAAGCTTAAAAGGTAAAGATCCAAAGTCCTATTGGAAAATACTGAATGGTACAGAATCCCAACGGAAAAATGAAACCTGCAAGGTCCAAATGGAGATGTTTATGCAACACTTTAAGCCTTTAAATGAAAATGCACAAATTGAGGACTTGGAAACCTCAGAGTCAGGCCCAGAGGATAGCAATAAGTTTACAGAATCTGTACACCTGGGAACAGATACAGTTTTAAATACAGACTTCACTGAAGAAGAAATAAACAGAGCACTGAAACGCATAAAAAATGATAAAGCTTGTGGGATAGACTCCATTATTAATGAATTCCTGAAGTGTTCTGCACACACTATTTTACCAATTTATGTCAGGCTCTTCAACTTAATTCTGAACACTGGACATATACCCGACGACTGGACATTGGGAATTATTTGTCCCATGTACAAAGGAAAAGGAGACCCTTCTAGTCCTGATAATTACAGGGGCATTACAATTTTAAGCTGCATGTGCAAGGTGTTTACAGCAGCACTCAATGATCGTCTGTATACCTACCTCCAAGAAAACAACCTACTTTGTGAAGAACAGGCAGGTTTCAGACCAGGATATTCTACTACAGACCATATTTTTACGCTGTACCCAATCATAAACCTATATCTTGCACATAAAAAGAGACTCTACTGTGTGTTTGTAGATTATAAAAAAGCATTCGACACAGTTCATAGGATTTCGCTGTGGAAAAAGTTACTAGCCCATAATGTTGAAGGGAAAATGTTAAGAATTATATACAAGATGTATGAACAAACCAAATCTTGTGTAAAACTAAAATCGGAACTGTCAGACTTTTTCCCTTGCAAAGTAGGAGTGAGACAAGGAGATAATCTTTCCCTGCTTCTGTTTGCCATTTTTCTTAATGATTAAACTGACTGTATGAGTAACTGCTATGATGGTTTATCTGACTTAAGTAGCCAAGTCAACATGCATGGCTCATATGGTGTAGATGAGTATCTGAAATGATGCTTGCTGTTGTATGCTGATGACACAGTTATAATGGCTGATAACCCTGAGGATTTACAAACAGCAATGGATGCCATGTTTGCAGACTGTAACAGCTGGAAATTGACTGTAAACATTGAAAAGACAAAGATTGTCATATTCTCCCGAGGCAAACTCAGAAAAAAACCTCAATTTCACTTTGGTGATGTTATGATTGACATAGTGGACAGCTACACCTACCTGGGTGTGGAATTGAACTTTAACGGCAAGGTCAAGAGTGCCCCATCTACCACTATCAATAGGGCAGTGAGGGCAAGGATACTGAGGGGGGGAGGGCATCTATGTTTTACAAACATATCTTGTTTTTTTTTTTTTTTTTTTTTTTTTTTTACCTCAACACAAATATGAGGTTTTGATTATACACCACAACTTTGTTTTGCTCATACAAACAGGTAGGTGATCAGTAGGTCAGTAGTACTTCTAATGACACAAAACGGAATATTCGTTACATCTAGGAAGCACTAATATTCCACAATCACATGTAACCCACAGGTGTAGAATCACCTGTCCACTTTTACAGGTGAACCAATGAGCATACACCTTGTTCCCGGTATGACATCATGCCTCTCTAATAGCTCCCAACCTTGTTCCCTGTAGGACATCATGCCTCTCTAATACCTCCCTACCTTGTTCCTTGTATGACGTCATGCCTCTCTAATACCTCCCAACCTTGTTCCCTGTATGACATCATGCCTCTCTAATGCCTCCCAACCATGACAAGGTCCTTTGCTTACACTGCCTCTTACGCGTAAGAAGGTTCTCATATCGTGTGGTAAACTGAGTACTGGGGAATAACTGTTTTTACCGTTCGGCCTCATAAGGCCGACGGGTATTGTCGTACCCGTCGTCGCTGTCCGTCTGTCTGTCCGTCCATCCTTCCGTCTGTCTGGTCGTCCGTCCGTCTTGTGGTTTTACCACCATAACTTCAGAAATTTTTGAGACAGGGCTTTCAAATTGCACATGATATTACACTCCTATATGGCCTACTTTGTTTGCAAGCATAGTTGACCTTGACGTAATTCTTAAGGTCACACAACTGTCACATGTGCTAAGCAACGTTACCGCTCTAACTATTGAAAGCCTGCATCTAGCAATCTAAATCTTACACACAAGAAGCTTCATAGAGTGATCTAGAAGCCTAATGAAAATCAAGGTCATAGCTTTATATTTGACCTACTTTTTAAGGTCAAAGGTCAAGTCCACAATGGTGGTATTGGTATAAGTAAGGAAGTATTTCAGTCAGTTACATGAAATTGTATACACCAATGTATCACAAACAAAGCATGTGTCATGAATCAAAAGTAGGTCACTAGGTCAAGTATCTGGGTCACAGTGACCTATTCATTGAAATTTTGTTTACCACTATAACTTCAGAAGCTTTTGAGACAGGACTTTTAAATTTCATATGATAGTACACCACTGCAAGCATTGTTGACGTTGACCTAATTTTCAAGGTCACACAAGGGTCACAAGTTTGCTGAGTGACATTGTGCATCTAGAAATCTAAATCTTAAGACAAAAGAAGCAACATAGGGTGATCTAGAAGGCTGTTGAAAGTCAAGGTTATACCTCTATATTTGACTTAATGTTTTTGAGGTCAAAGGTCAAGTGTACAATAGTAGTATTTGTGTAGGTAACTATACCTGATACTATGGGACATTATTCCTATTCACTTACAGCAAAAGAGATTGAAGGCGGCCGAAGGGTACTGCATTCTTTGAAAGGTATTTTTGTGCTTGCTCTTCACAAGAAACGCACAGCTCCTTGTGATCCACACCCTTGCTTCATATCACTATAGATAATTAAAATGATGTCAAAGCATGAGAACACCATCCAGTGATTAACAATGATGGGTGCAATGAAAAATAATTCTGTGTTTATGAATTCACTTGATTTTTTTTTTTTATTGCAGGAGAATTGTGAATGACAGTTTACGGACAGATGTAAGCTTGATGTACCCCCCTTATCTCATTGCACTAGGTAGGTCTTAGCCTTTTATTACTGTGAATATGGCACCATGACCCCACCCCTGTCATAAAGTCACCCCATATGGCATGGGTAAATGTCTGCGTGGGGGGTACTGTCTGACAAGTCATACTGCAGCTGACCTTGTAAAGTTGTAGCAGTAACACCATGACTTGCCTTTCAGTGCAAACCCCCTCTGACTAGACCGACAGTATTTTTTTTATTTTTTGAGCAAAAGCTTTGTGTACAAGGAATTTAAGTAAATACATCTATGCCCAAGTTATGTAGCTTTGCCAGTGTAAAATCAGTCTGCTATCCTTTGCCTGGTGACAGGCCATAAAAGTTATTCACAATAGCACATGTAAAGTAAAGACGTTTTAGAAAAGGCCATGACCAATGAATTATATATGCAAGCCCAAATTAGATATTATACAATGTAACTGTTGTATAAAGCCCAATTCTTTATTTAGGAATGAGAAAGTGATATGGATATAGAAATGTGGAAATAACGTCTTAATGAATTTATCAAACTTCAAAGTGTTTTTTTAAACAGGATTGAGGGTGTGGTGTACTTGCTGACTCTCATAGATCATATTCAGTTTCTGTCTATGCTTACCATCTAATACCCTAAAAGTATATATTTTCTGAAAGATAAACATCAAGCTTGATTCTGGCACTGAATTTCAAATTTTATTATCACCATTTATGTAATTAAATCTTAATTAAAATTCTTAAATTTTGCATAAAATTTTAAATAGTATTTTCAAAAATAAAAATCAGATTTAGCTGATAGTGTCAAATGAAGGAACACATAGCACTCCCCAAAAGTCTATTTTTAATTTTTGAAAAAGGGCTTTAGGTCTAGTTTTATTGCTGTTTAAATTTTTAAAAAAAATTAACTTTTAAATAAAATGTAAACATCCTTTGAATTTTGAACTGAAACTCTTGTTTCAAATCTAAAATACAGTTTTATTGCTGGAAGTCTACTGTTTCATTTCCCATAAGACAATAATGGTTCCCATTTGGGTTTTTTTGCTATTTTTTGTTTTTCCAGAAAATCAGGGTAATTTTTTTTTTTAATTTTCAGTAGTTTAATCCAAATGTAAACTTTTAGAAAATGTATAGTTTATATGATCTCAAGAATTCAAGTCAAATGTATATAAGGACATATTTGGCGCAAAGGACATACTTTGTCTAAAGTGCTGTAAAAGTGTACTGAGCCCATAATAGATAGTCACCAAAACATGGCTCTACAGATGCTCTTAGTCTCTCTTTTTTTGTGCAGTTACAAGGCTTGCACAGTATGGGTAGCTGGTAATAAGCTCCTACGAACTCTTCATAATTCTGAAACAAACTTCAATCACAAAAATCAATAGGATGCTTTTATAGTCATGTATACTGACAGAATTTGGTTGAACCAATAAGAAGTTACTCGTACATTTCTGTACTCTTGTTACCATTTTATTTCTGATCAAATGTGGTTCAATATACATTTACATGCATTATCAAAAGGTCAAAAGACTGATTTTACAGGGGCATGGGTCAACCACCTTTCACTTACAGGTCTACAGCGACTGATAATTTGAAAGTTCTCTCATTTAATACTATCATGCCTTAAAATATTTTCAATGAAAATTTCAGGCAAAATTTACCAGGATAATGTGCCAATGATCAACAGCTTTTCTCGACATATCCTGCATTAATAGTGCCCAGAGTGTGCCAGGGAAAGCTGTTGACTCAGTATAATGACTGACCTTTTATGGGTTGATCACTGAATACTCATGGAAAACATGATATTGAAAAGCAGTACCATATTCATATCAATAAGTCCACAGTGCGCTATAAAAAAAATTATCCACAAAGGCTAAAAAGAAAATGTAGATCCTAAGTGTAATAATAAATTCTACAATTGTTTTTGGAAATTGTGGGATTTTTTGGGGAATTTTCTTTGAAAAAAGGGGGAGTGTGCACTTATTAGGGAGTGTGCAATTATTAAGATGAATGCTGTACATGTAAACCTGAGGGCTGCTTCAGTGTACAATCTTCTTGGTCATGCTCTGAGTGCAATGCATAATATAAGAGGCAACAAATACATGTAGTCAAATAACTATTGATTGTGTTTAATCTGCTGCACAAAAATAGTGTCGAGGGAAATGTAAATCTCAGTGTGTAGTATGTTTGTAGCTGTGTACAGTGAAGTTCAGTATAGCTTTGTGTAGCTGGTCATAGCTTGTTACATTTCATGCAGCAATAGTGAGCTTAAGACAAGTAACATCGAAGAAATAATATATCAGAATGGAGTTATATATTATAATATATGTATTTTCTGGTACAAAGATATTTTTATAAGCCCTTTGGCACAGGAATTTACAAAGAAGAAAGGAAATGAAATATTTAGTAAAATATATTTAACATGTAATGTACATGTATTTTGCAGATGTGAATCTACAAATTTGATTGGGAAATTGTCAAAAATTATGTTTTTACTTATAGCATGCTTGTACATCGCCTGCGTTATTCAACAGAAAGATGTCAAACAGTGGTTTGCTGAGTTGTCAGTAGACATGGACAAGGTACAGTTCATGAATGAGAAATGAATAACTAGCCCTTTATGTTATAAATCTTGCATTTTCAAACAAATGTATATGTGTGTGTGTCTGTGTGTGTGTGTGCGCTGTTTACAGTTGAGATAATGTTCTAGTTCCCAACTTTTCCATTGTTGTTGTTATTGTCATCATTATTTCATCATCATTATCATTATTTGCCTGATATTGTAAACAATACATGTCTAACAAAATATTCAAATGAAGTGCAAGGTCATTGTACTTTCTTTTGGCAATTTTAATAGTTTTTAGATGAAAAAATAAGCATGAGAATCCAACATTGCCATCCTTAGTCATTCTACAGCCCAATGGTGAAAGCTGTGGTCAGTGGTTGTTCCACTGGCTGGAAAGTCATGATGCAGCTACCTTTACAGGACAGCATGACAGGGAGGGCAATTAAAAGACAAGTGACTCGAGACCATGTTTTGACTTTTTCTTTCTTTTTTTTTTTTTTTTTTTTTTAGTACAGTGGTACCTACTGTATGAAACCACTGCCATGAACAGCTATATTGCTTTTAGTGGTCAGTAGACTTAGACATAAGTCAATTTCTTTGTAAAATTTACCTGTGGTGACAGGTCACCTGCTGTATGTGGCCATTTTTTCTTGGCAGAAGAGGTGGCCACATACAGCAGGTACCACTGTATCAGCTATGGCTGCAGTCTGTAAATGTATGTTGAGAAAGTCCAGGACTGGCTAGGGTGGGCATAATGAAAGTATTGACAATTACACACTAACTGATCAGCAACATTTATAGGTGGGGAGAATAAAAAATAGGAAGCAGTGGAAGTAGAAACAGTCTCATATTCAAATTCAAATTAGTTTAATTGAGAAAATTTGGATTCTTACTTGCACAAGTACATGTACTAGTATTACTAAAAATATAACTGTCAATATGAGTCAAAAACTGAATAGAATACTCTGCAAATTTATGTTATTTGAAATTTTGCAGGAAACTATTTGGTAGCTTCCCATTTATACATTCGCATGTATCAAGGCTTACATGGATGGTGCTAACCAACTAATTGCTGTACATATATTTAATGTGTATGACCACTTTAATTTATAAAGGCAATTTTGCATTTGCAAGTTGAATGCCCCATTCATGTGGAAGTTGTTCAGAAATGACAATGAAACATTTAACTTAACAATAAACAAAATGGGTGCAAACAAGTTAACTCCTTTTAATGCAAAATATTTGTGGTTAATATCTATGTTTTTCTATATTTTTGTGTTTTCCTAAGATCTTGGAAATCACTCGACATATCCTATCTCTGTATGAACTGTGGAGGAATTATGATGAGAAGAAGGAGATTCAAGGTTTGCTGGCCAAAATGCCAAAGCCTAAAGTGGAGCCCTCCAGGTGAGATTAACTCAAACTTGACAACAATACTTTTATTGCCTAAAAATACCATGATTATCTATTTAGCATCCCTTCCACTTTCTGCCCTTCTTGGGCATGCCTGCAGCAGGAATGCTGGGAACCACTAACCAGTGTTCCAGTCAATATGATGTGAAAAATTGTTTCCAGGCAGTTGACATCTGCCAAGGGGTGTGTCTCTCGGTTTGTTTTCACAAGTTGCACTTTATTTTGTGCAGCTGTGTCCAATTGAAGCTGTGAGTTGTCTTGATGCATTTCCAGGCCAAGCTGGGCAAAGAAATAGCTGTGCAGGAGTTCTGACACAAACACTGTCAAGTATGGCATACCTTCCGCCATTGTGGAGGAATTGTGAGGCCCAGTGAGTGGATCGCTGATACTCAAACAAAAGACTAAGAGGCAAATGAACTTTTCTCAGCTCTCAGTAACAGGAAGCTGATCATTTGCTTGGTCCCCACACTTGGCCTGGTGTCAACAAACAAAGTGAAATGGCCCCAAAGTACTCAGGGTAGTGATTTTGAGAAATATTTGTACACTTTTTCTGGGTGGGTGGTCTTGCATTTCAGTCCTGTCGCTAAAGCACCTGGAAAAAGAAAGTGAAAGATGAATGTGGGTCACACTGGATTATGACCACAAAAAGTGTTGTGTTGGACTTTCTTCTGTAACAGGCCAAGCTTTGCGGCACTTAATTTTTGCCTGTGGGCAAACTTTGGGCTTTACACAGGGGTTATAAAAACCACCCTGTTCATATATAAATGTAATTCTAATGCTTGAGGGAAAAAATTCTAAGTAGTTTTATTTGAACTGAAGCAAAGTAGGGGTATGGACTTGGTAACACTCTCATGGTCCTTGGGTATGATGATCCTGGATCTCAGAGGATGCTTCCAGTATATAAAGGAAGTGATGTCACTTATTATTATGCAGAAGTTCATATTTCATAAATTTTACATCTATGATTGCGCAGCAGATAATACACAGAAGATACAGTGTCTATAAGATAATTTAATAAAGTCATATATGAAGAAAATGAAAGTTGTTCGGTATAATTGCTGTTCACGATGAGTCTGGGTAACATCACAGTAGGAGATGCTTATTGTCCATACATAATAAATGTATCGTTAATATATAAAATTATAACATGACCCACATAACACATTGTGGGTGATTAGAGATTGAGAGTTAGAAAGTGAGAGTTTAAGATTAGTACCATAAGAAAAGTCAGTATGTTGAAAATTAAAGGTGAGGTCAGGTATTCAGGCAGGGCATCTTACTGCAGGGCTTCATCTGACTGTCTCTGTGGTCCCTCCTTTGTGCGTCTATCGTCCAGGTTGGTCCTCTGAGTCTCCTGTACCTGTGTGTTAACCCTATCTCCCTTAAACCGGCCAAAACCGGTTGGTGGTCAAGTGTCATCTGCTTTGGTCTTATCATCTTATTTCAACAGTAGTGAAAAACAATTTGACTGAGAATTGTATTTGAGACCTATCATGATCACATGCCAAGGAAAGCTGTTGACTCAGTCTTAATTCAAGGGGGAAAGGGTTAAGATTAGGCAGATTTACTTCGGTGGTGCGCTCTTATAAACTTTTGATTTGGTTCATAATTGTCAGAACGTTTAGGTTTGGGTTGAATTTTCCTACTGACCATTACCAGGGCTTTGTGATCATCAGAAAATTTGTTTTGATTTGATTTCATTTTCACATGTACAGGGTGTAGAAAGTTTACTGTCTGAGTCACTTAATTGCACTTAATTACAAGCTGATTTCAGATAATTACTGTCTCATCACAATTTCAGATCCAAAAGGATGTTTAAAAAACAAATATAAACAGAGGATCATAATTTCATTTTAGGATCTGTTGATCGTGGCCATTCCAGAAATGTATGCTTTGCTGATGTTTATATGAATACTGTTCACTTTATTTGGACTCAAAGGGGATAGTAGCCTTAGTTAACAGGGGCATAGCCTGACCACTTTAAAGGCATAATCTAACACAACTAGGGATGACATTGTCATCGGTTTTTTGCAGACCCCCATCTTCACAAGGACCTAGTGGACAAGAGGGGTCAACTCAGCAGCAACAAAGTGGCCAATCACAGCGGTCATCTCAACAACAGAGTACCCAACAGACCCAACAAAGTGCAAGCAGTGGCGGAACCCAACCAGTATAGCACAGACATTCTGACAGCCCCTATGGAGAAAAAGAGTTGTAGTCGTTGCTTGATTAATATGTATTAGAACTCACAAAAGGGACACAAATATATGCTGTACCATACATGTGAACTTAATTTGCCACATGGTACACGATACAAAATTATTCAATGGAAGGCTTGGTTAGCCTTATTGCGTGCAAAGGAGGTAAATTTCAGAGGTTTATGTCAGGTCCAGAAAAAGTTCTTTTATACTAATGAAAGGAACTCTTGGAAAATATTGGAGGCAAAATGTAGGTGTCGAAAGTTATGTATCAACTTTTTTGTTCTCCTATAATGTTTCTGCTAATTTTCAGTGATTAACAGTGCCCTAGGGCTGTGTTGTGAAATAAAATTTGTGCATTACTTTTCAGTTCTGGACTGGCATCAAATGTCAATGATTGCACACAGATATTCAAGAACAAAATGTTCTTGAGTGGAACATTGCCTATCAGTGGAATCTTTATCGATCAATCTGGGAAAGTGCCCTTCAAATGAAGAAGACTTAGAAGCCTATACTGTTGCACATGTAATTTTGTTTACATTGCAACAACCAAGGCCACCAGTATTTGGTCTCCTTGTTTCTCAAGGAATGGGTAGCTAAAAGTAAACGTTATGAGCAAGCAAATTGGAACTGAATCAGAAGAATCATTACTGCTGGAGACCAAGTAGATACTGATAACGCATTTAAGGATATAGACAAGATTTTGAATGTTTGAAATTGCTTTGAAAATATGTCTTTCATTTTATGTGGATTCCTTCAAACTTTGGAGATTAGTGTCAAAGTGCACATGTTGCTGTCGTTGAAAAGCCTGGACTGAGCATTTCTGCAGTAAAACTTAGTGACTTTCACTGAAGGTGGTGCCATCTATGTACAAAAGTGTGCAATGTTTGATCATGTTGGCATAAAGAGTTCAATGTTAGACTTCAGTAACTTTTGTTCCTAAGATTGTAAAAAAGATCAGCTGGAATATGGTGCCATCTATGTACAAAAGTGTGCAATGTTTGATCATGTTGGCATAAAGAGTTCAATGTTAGACTTCAGTAACTTTTGTTCCTAAGATTGTAAAAAAGATCAGCTGGAATAAGAAAACTATTTTTTGAAAAATTCCTGTCACTGCGTACATTATGGATTACAACATGGATCACTCCCTTAATGGTAAGAATTTTCAAATCCCGTTTAGCTACACATTTTTCTGTTTCTTTTTGAATATATTTTTATTGAATCTAGTGGAATATCATGTGTTCATGACTCATGCTTAATAAATTTACACTTGAAGATGTGTACATCAAAGCATAATTGTAGTTCACATTCATATTTTCTTATGGCTCTCAGAAGCTTCAAAGAGGATTTGCTTCATTGAAACATCCTCCATCAAAGGCGTGTATGCAGTCCTAGTGGTATGAGTGTGGAAGACTAGTAAAAAGGGGGCAGCACTGGTCCAGATGATCACTGTACACATGCTGTCATGTCTGATTGGATAAGATTTGACATGATCAGTTCTTACAGTTACAATGTGCTGTCTTCTGTCTGATGGACTTGTCCAGTTGGTTTCTCAACTGAGCATATCCCTTTTGCATGAGGAGTTGCAAATGTTCGAAAAAAAAAGGGGAGGGGGGAGAATGTATGTTGATAGGGAATAAGCAACATTGTCTCATGAGGCAGGTCTTCTTGTGAAGCAGCAGTCGACCATGTGGGTTGGGGTTTCTCTGTCGTTCATAACGCTAGCTACTGAAGAACAGCTGTGTCGACCCCAGTGACTGTCTTCCTTGAATGCATAACATTGTAACTTAAGTCTATGCAAGTGTAGTGATGGAGAAGGGATGCCTTTCTTGTGTGTCCCAGTTGCTCCTCCATTTAAACTTTTCCCATTTAAACAAAACCAGGTGGTGGTCAAATGGCATCTACTTACATGACTTTGATTATTTTCCACAGTAATGAAAAACAATTTGAAATGGACACGAGGCATATCAAGATGACTTGCCTCAGGTCAATAGCTTTCCTTGGCATGGGAGCATACTTTCATGCCAAGGAAAGCTGTTAATTCATCCGACATTCAGTCTCAATGTGAGATGAAAAGTGTTAGTGCAGTGTACAACCTGGCAAAGTGACTTCACTTCTGAGCCAAATATCACAGAGATATGAATTCCTATATAGACCTATATACTTAATTGACCACAAGACTTTGCAGAATCTGCCTGCACTAAAGATGGAACTCTACATTCAAAGCTGTACCATATACACAAGCATTTTGGGTTACAAAAATGTGCAATTTTGGATATATCTTGGGGGTGGGGGGAGGAAGTCTGGCTAAAATGGTCCAATTTTTGATATTATGATCTCAAATGCATGTATCTACAAAACAGTGCCAGGGACCTTTCACAACTGCATGTTTTTTTACAATGGTGATAAAAATTGAGAAACGATTGATTTTGTCAAAATTCATAAAGTTGGTGGACTCTCAGTTTTGACACACATTTAAAAAAGAACTTCATTTCTTAGAAAGGCCCTGATATCTTTTTTCTTGGAAGAATTTGTAGAGTAAATTTTTTATTTGATCAAAATTAGTTTTAGAGAAATATCCACATAAACTGAACATATGAAGGACACATTACAACACCAAAGGTCACTTAAGATGGTCTCCAAGCACTTACCTGTGCTTTGCCAGAGCCCCCATAAAAATTCTGTGGCCAGTGCCGATCCATGCTGCTGCAGTGACTGCCATCGAGGCCCTGTGGTGTGGCAAGCACCTCTGGCTGCAATAATGTGTATTAGAGAGCATGCTCAATTTAGTTTCCCACTCTGGCGTCCATCTATGTTGGATATGTTTGGCTGAAAGCGCCTAAATATCTCTTACTTTTTTTCGTAACTTTTTGGCGTCTTCGTTCATCTTGAGATAGTTGATCTGTTCCCGGGAACTGGTCCTATCCCCAGCTTAGTTTGTCCAGGGATTGTTTTACGGAGGATAGATCCATGAATGTGGATGTGGAGTTGGTCATCCATTAGGATGCCAACCATTACAGGATGGCCTGTTGGGTGCCCATCCTGTATGCTGCTCCTGCATGCGTAGGAGCGGTGTTTTCTGCTCTGAAGAGAGTTCATGCGATTTGTCAACGATGCACTCCCTATCACCAATGTGAAGAGGCATGTTGTGAATGAGAGGACAGTATGCCTCGTGAGGGGGCTTCAATGGCACGTGCTGCAGATGCAGCCATCCAGGCACAGGGAAGCTTGTCTGGGCATCAGCGAAGTTGTGTGCAAGCTGATCCTCAAATCAAGGCACCCATTGGTTGGGTGACTCTAGTGAACAAGCAGGTTCAAGCTGGTCTTTGATTGAGGCAAGGCCTCAAATTAAGGCTCCTGATCCTTGAATGGAGGATCGTCCTCGAATCAAGGACCCTATGGGTAAGATGCCGTCCACTAGCACTGAATGGACTGTGGTTGA